>JARHVA010000374.1:1527500-1935000 GCA_037957365.1 Torreya grandis | reverse complement strand
AAATATCTCATTATATAATGTGTCGGGGAATCCAAGAACAAACACACCTGTTCTGATCCCACTTGTTAGGATCTTGCTCCTTAGATAGAGCACAATATGATTACCAAATACAAGCAATTAAACATGCGGAAATATCCAAATGTACAAATAACTAGAATTCACCAATAACACAGAATATGAGAGACAATACACTATCTTGTATTAACATTTGTACAGAAAAGAATACAATAAAGAGACGCCACTCTCTTCCACCTTATAGAGGCTTCCCACACCTCAAGTGTACAATAATTCTTCTTCAAAACACTCTCCTACCAAAAATGGTCCCAACACACAACTCACACATAGAATTGGTGTTCACCTCTCCAACCAGTCAGTAATAACCCTGCCAGTACACCAAACACTCTAAAGTAATTCAAGTAGATCTCCCATGAACCTTCAACCTGCAATTCAACAGACCATACTTACACATGTAGATCTCCTATGAGCTTGCAACAACCTGCAACTCAATGATCTTACAATGGAAGGATCTTCCTTGCCTTCCTTTCTAGCTCATTAGTGGAACTAGGAGAAACACACACTTTGTTCTCTTCACTAGCACACTTTACAATACATGTCAATGGGTCTATAAATAGATCCCAGACTTGAACAATAACTTAGACTCTTTGTTTGCTAATAATAGACACGCAGCTCAAGACTTGAAATAGCCTTTACATACAAACACTCCGTTCACTTAACTAACTGTTCGTGTAACGAGCAATTCTAGAACACACAGGCGACTGACATCGGTCCCTGCTTGTTTGGTGCTGATCTACATCGGCCGACTTCCTACCGATGCCAGTTGCCTTCTACTTCATCTTGACCGACGTCGGTCATGATGTCGACGCCAGTACTCCTGGATCTTCAACAACCTCCTATTTTCATCTGCATAGTTGAAGCTTTTAGCTCTATAACCTAACAATCTCCCACTTGGAGATAAACAGCTGCAATTATACCTGTACCTGTACATCATCTAATTTGTTCCCTTGGCTTTGTATCCCTCTTCAACATCACTCTTGAAGACCAACCACCACACACCCTGTGGTGCAACTCTGTCATTCAAATCACCTGCCACATCCACATATACAAACCCATGTAGAAAAATAACTTGACCCTGCATAGCATGTGCACCTGCTGCTGGTCCCTCTAAGAATCCACTAAACTGCCCTCCAATGCTTCTTTCTTGGATTGGATCCAAAATTGTGACAACTCCCACTGCTTGGGAAAACTCAGGTCTAGTACATACCATGCACTTAACCTCATTATGTGAATCAAGACACTGTTTTGTGAACTGTCCAACCGTCGGCGTGCTAATCGGTCTCACACAATCATCCTGAAACAAAGTCAACATATGACCTTCCATGTCCTTAGAACACACTCATGCCAAAGAATCTTGCTGCTCCCAGATTCTTCATGACATACTTCTGAACTAGTTTTACCTTTAGTTCAGCAACTCCCTGTATATATAACCCTGCAACAAGCACATCATACAGTAATAGGATAATGTAGCTAATATTATCCAACCTGGTAAAGAGAAACACAATGATCAAACCTCCATTTCCCTGCAACTTATACAAGACCATATACCAAGGCCTTCTGTCTCACATATCTTCATCTTGAACATTTATTCGTCTCTCAGTGCTTACTTCTAGCTGGAAACTCCACCCAAAACTCCTATTTGGTTCTCCTCCAAGGAATCACATCCTTCATCCATGCCAAGCTCCCACTATTTTTTGGATCTACATGTTTTGCTTCTTTAACAACTTTCTGATTCTTTACCATAAGTGAGCAATAAGTAGTGTAAAGAAGGGAAATGATGAATTTAAGGCTTACCTACCCTTTAAGTCCTCCATATGGGCGCTTGAGACTCCTTGACAGCTTGTTGTCCACCCAAAATTTGTCTCAGTGACCGATGTCGATCACATCCCAGTCTGCACCCGGCCGATGTCGGTTCCCTGCGACTGCCTCATCGCCGACATCGATTACCCCTCATCGACGTTGGTGTTTATCTGCCTTGAGTCACTGACATTGGGCTGCACATAGCTGATGTCGATCCCTGTCTGGACGCTGACGTCAATTTTCTAGCCGACGTCGATCTTTGTGTTTTGCTTGTGAGAACTGACTTCTACTCGCGAGCTCCTTTTGGATCAAACCCTTGTCCAAATCACCCTTGCTCTGCTCAAAATTCTTCTACCCCTTGTACTGAACTCTATTTGTCACCTTCTCCTTGAAAACCAAGGCTTTCCTGTTCTTGTCACTAACATCAGATCTCTCAAGAAACGTCACCTTCTTCTTCTTCTGCATATAGAAATCTTGATCTATGCTCTTCAAATCCGAAAGCATACCTTTTGACTCAATAACATGCATCTCCTTCTTATTCATGTGACCAAGCCTATTAAGCCACATCTTTGAATCTACAGCTAAAGTAGATAACCCAAAAAGAGAATCAGTAATACAAGTAGATAGATAAAGCGTACCTACTTTCTTACCTCTTGCTACAATAAGTGCACCCTTGGTAACCTTCTAAGAGTCCGCTGTGAGAGTTACTGTGCAACCCTCATCACCCAAAATTTAAAAAAAAATCAAATTCCGCTCCAGAACTGGGACATGCATGACCTCCTTCAACACCCATGTGTTACCTATCTACAATTTCAGCTTCACTTTCCCTTTGCCAACCATCTGACA
The DNA here is from genome assembly GCA_037957365.1 of Torreya grandis. Lineage (NCBI taxonomy): Eukaryota > Viridiplantae > Streptophyta > Pinopsida > Cupressales > Taxaceae > Torreya > Torreya grandis. The sequence continues at coordinate 1,932,279 of JARHVA010000374.1, read as the reverse complement.
AGGCTTACCATCCCCTACACAAATTTCTCCAAAGTCTCCCTGGACATACTCATAAAAAAATTACCTATTTGGGGATGCATGAAAAGAGGCACCAGAATCTAAAACCCAATATTCTACTTTATCCAAAGAACATACCAGAGCATCCTATGCAACGAAATCCGCAACATCTGCTTCTTCTTCATGTCCTTCATGCTGATCTGCTACCAACCAACAATCTTCTTTTCCCTGCTCTTTCTTTCCACATTTTCAGTAGGTTATTCTGCCATACCTGGACTTGGACCTCCTGCCATTAAACTTCTCCATTCGTAGCTTATTGTCTTCTGCCATTGCTCTACTCCCACTCAAACAGAAACCCTGTGAGTAACCTATAATCAACACACACTAACCAGATCTAATCCAACCTGTTAGTATCCCAACCAAAAGCTCTGATATCAGTTGTCAGGGAATCCAAGAACAAACACACCTATTCTGATCCCACTTTTTGGGATCTTGCTCCTCAGAAAGAGCACAATATGATTACCAAATACAAGCAATTAAACATGCAGAAATATTCAGAAGTACAAGTAACTAGAATTCACCAATAGCACAGAATATGAGAGACAATACACTATCTTGTATTAACATTTGTACAGAAAAGAATAAAATAAAGAGACGCCACTCTCTTCCACCTTACAGAGGCTTCCCACACCTCAAGTGTACAATAATTCTTCTTCAAAACACTCTCCTACCAAAAACGGTCCCAACACACAACTCACACACAGAATTGGTGTTCACCTCTCCAACCAGTCAATAATAACCCTGCCAGTACACCAAGCACTCTAAAGTACTTCAAGTAGATCTCCCATGAACCTGCAACCTACAATTCAACAAACCATACTTACACATGTAGATCTCCTATGAGCTTGCAACCTACAACTCAATGATCTTACAATGGAAGGATCTTCCTTGCCTTCCTTTCTAGCTCATTAGTGGAACTAGAAGAAACACACACTTTGTTCTCTTCACTGGCACACTTTAAAATACATGCCAATGGGTCTATAAATAGATCCCAGACTTGAACAATAACTTAGACTCTTTTTTTGCTAATAATAGACACGCAACTCAAGACTCGAAATAGCCTTTACATGCAAACACTCTGTTCACTTAACTAACTGTTCATGTAACGAGCAGTTTTGGAACACACAGGCGACCGATGTCGGTCCCTGCTTGCCTAGTGCTGACCGACATCGACCGAATTCCTGCCGATGGTGGTTGCCTTCTGCTTCATCTTGACCGACGTCGGTCATGTTGCCGACATCGGTACTCCTGGATCTTCAGCAACCTCCTGTTTCTGTCTGCATAGTTGAAGCTTTTAGCTCCACAACCTAACATAATGTACATCATTTGTACTTTTTGGCTAGTGGACTACTATGAAACTCACTTTTGATTTGCATTGATTTCACCTAATCCTATGGTTTTCATGCAGCCATGTACGTTCAACTATTTTGGTGTGATTTGACAATCGTTTTTCCATTTCTAAAATCCTCGATGAGATCTTTCATGCTAGCATTCTTGTTGGTTTTATTAATTTTTAGCAGTTTCATAAGTTAGGTGGAATTTCATAAAATAAATGTAAATTATACAATTAAAGTCTCTAATCATAAAATAGATAGCACCATAAGATCTGAAAGCCATCAAAACCCTAACATCAACTGTAAACACAACCTATATTTGTGACAACAATTTTTAACCATTTTTAGAGGGTTCAGAGCTTTTTCGATGATTTCATGCATATATGTACAATAAGGTTCTCAAATAAAGAAATAATTTTAGGGTTTTTCTAAGTTTTTTTAGTTATCAAATGGGTCTTTTCTAGTTTTTGGAGGAGCCATACCAAATCCATAGAAATATAGGTTTTTCAATTTCGATGGAGTTTCCAATCCTTGTAGGCAGTTTTGGTAGTTTTTTTAACTTTATTAGACTTTTGGTGGTGGGTTTATAAGATTTGATATACTTTCCAACCCCTCTAATTACCGTGTCAATTTTCAACCTCTATTAGAACACTTGGTGAGTTTTGGGTTGCTTCAAACACCATCAGGTTTTGGGCTAGTTTCGAACACCGTCAGGTTATGGCCTTGCTCCAAACATAACCAAGTTTTGACCCTACTCTAAACATCATCAGGTTCTAGCACCTATCAAAACATGCGGTAGTTTTTAACCCCTGACAAAACACCTAGGTAGAATCTTCCACCTACATGAACAAGCTTCAATATTTGCCACCGTCTTTTCACATTGTAACGTCGAAGAGGTCATTAAATTTAACCAAGCGAAAAATATTCATTTGAAATTTGGAGGCATTTTGGGAGTGACATCACTCCCACATAATTCACATCAATCAAAATTGGGAGGGAGAGCACTCACAAAAGGTTTTATCCCTTGGTCATATGATAATATGGTCACATGGAAGGAGCTTAAATCTTGATTCCTACTAGTGAACTTAAACTTAGCCCTAACCAATTATCCATTCAACCCAAACATTTTTGAAATTATGTTGGGGATATCCAAACATTTTCAAATTCATTTTGGGTGGAGATTTTTTATGCTAGCTCAAATCTTAAAATAACTATAACTTTAGATCGATAATTCCTTTTTTAGTGTCATCTTCTTCAAAAGGGCTTGTTTTTTGTGCTCTACACATTGGAGGTCATCTTGGGTCCACTACAGCCCTATTAAAACTAACTATTGTACTCTCATGGATGAACTATTGATTGAGCTTGACTACCTTCCAGTTCCTTATACTTATGCAGAAATTTCTCAAGACATTCTCAATTGTGCCCAATGTCTATACGAGAATGCTTATATTTATAAATTTAAGGGGGGTCAATCTGATAGTTCTAAGGGGATATTGTGTGGTGCTATGCAATTTTATTTTTTGTATTTTTTCTTTACTTTATACAATAACCAATTTTTTTCAATATGGATTCAAGTTCATAAATCCCTCTCACACCATTTAATTATCACAAATGAAAATCCATAATGGAAATCATTTTGTAAGACAAGGGTTTTCATCAAATTAAAATGGGTAGAGAGACTGAACTTAGAATAGATGTAGAAAAATTCAAGTGGTTTAATCATTATGATAAAGTCCAGGGACTACCATGTCTTTTTGTCTCTCCTAACCTAATCTTTCACATAGAATCTACAACTACACCTAATTAAGTATGGACCACATTAGAAAACCTCTTTGGGAAGCAAGATGTGATGAGATGCCATGAACTAGAGAATGAGCTCATTAGTTGAGCCCAAATGACTTTAAAACTCTACATGATTTATTCACCAAGTTTAGATCTCTGAGGTTGTAGTTAAAAGAACGTGGAATATATAAGAAAGATAATCAACTTGTTTTGTCTATACTCTCTAAACTGGGTTCAGACTATATATAAGAAAGATAATCAACTTGTTTTGTCTATACTCTCTAAACTGGGTTCAGACTATTTTATGTTTATGTCCACTTTCCATGCCACAAAGAGTGCTCTTGGAGCAACATGGAATATGTCTTCTTTAGATACCTTTATTATAATTTTGATTTGGGAACAAGATAAGTTGATACAGATGGGCGCATTGAAGTCCTCATGATATCATGCACTTTTTGCTAAGAAAGAAAAGGCTTCAAACAACAAAGAGAAGAATTAAAACAAAAAAGATCAAGAGAAGGATGTAAATACTCCCATATACAAATCAAACAATGAGACCTCTTATTCTAAGGTTAATCCTAATAAAGATAGGATCAAATGTGGATTTTACTTGGTAAATCATGATGAAATCAAATGTTTGAAAAATCAGATTGATGAACTCATTAAGAAGTTTGAGAAACACAATATCAGTGTTCTTGATTCTTCTAATCATAATTTATCAACCCATGAATCCTCTAAGGTAAATGACAATGGTAAAGAAAAGGAAAAATAGAATGGTAAAGGGAAAGTAAAAGGTAAGGCCCTAGTTACAGTTGTACCTTAGACTCCTACATGTGTCATTGATTGATGCTTCACATCACATTGCCTCTTCACAAATAGAGTTTAGTTCTTTGGAACCATCTGACATGTCCTCTATATAAATGGGTGATGACACTTCTAAAAAGGTTCTCAGAAGAGGGTCTATTGAAGTGAGTGGTGAAACATTTAATAATTTTTGAAGTGTTCCTTCACTTTCAACTAATCTTCAATTAGTTTATCAGATCACTCACCTTGGTCCAAGTATGTGAGTTGAGTTCACTCCAGATCTAGTATATGTTAGAGAGATACACAATGATACTATATTGGCAGTGGGAATGGTTGATCATTAGACTTGAATATATAACTTCTCACACTTTGCTCCTAACTCTACTTCATATTCTTCTTCTTTAGACTCACTTAAACTTGATGACATTTATGATCCTAAACACTCATTTGATATTGATGACCCTTCTTCTAGAACAAACAACTACAAAAATTATGAGGACTTACCTCCACCATATCCTTGTCACCTTTTAGATATTTAAGAGTTATTTCCTAATCAATCTACCTCTAGTCCATTGTAGACATTATAAAGAAAAAATATAGTAATCTAGGACACATCTGATATCAAGTAGTCTACTCCATAGTTTTAGGGCATTCTGTAGTCCCTCCTACCTTACATGAGGAGAATACTTTCTTGTATAGGAATCACACCTTGGTTAAATATCCATCAGGAACTTGGTAGACACATTCACTATTCTAGAATGATCCACTCTTTACTGTATCTACTTCTGATATGCAATCACTCCCAAAAACTCCATTGTAGGATACAAGATGGCTATAGGCAGTTGTAGACTCTAGTGGATATTTTTATCCCTCTTATATTTGCTCTCTTTTTGGAGAGGATTTTTTTCCTATGTATTTTCTCCTTTTATCCACCTTATGAGAGTTGTATTTTTCTTGGATACCTCATCAAGCCTCGTTGCTCATACTCCATTCTTCTACCCACCTAAGCTACACTTCAGAGGGGTGTTAGTGTAGGCTTTTTCCCATTTTTGGGTTTACCTACATAGTTGTTAGTCAACATTCTTAGGGTTTTTAAGGTCATTAGGGGAAAATACACTTAATGTGTTTTCTAATAGTGAGTTGAGTTTTTACCTTTTTAGTGACCTGATCTCTCACTTTATAATGTACTCCTTTGTACTTTTTGGCTAATGGACTAAAATGAAACACACTTTTGATTTGCATGTTAGTGCCCAAAATTGCACTAAGTAATTTATGCCTTGTTTCCAAATATTAATCCCTGAATGTTTAATTGTTGCCTCATATCCAAAAATGTGTACCTAATTTATGAAACTCTGCTTCCACATTCAACATAATAAAAATATAACTTTTTCCTTGTGAAAACCCTGTGTAATCATGGTTCCAACTAATGCTTAACATTTTCATGTTTTAATGATATTTTAGGGTCTGTGATAAAAATCAAGTTGGGAAGATCAAATAATGTTGAGTATGATGTTTATCATCTTCAAAAAAGCTTTGAAATGATGAAATTTATAAGGTTGAATGGAAGTTTGAATTTTTGCAAGTTGTTGTTGAGGTGAAAAGGTTCGCGAGAATGTATGGCATAAAAACAAGTTATAAAAAATAATAGTAAAGCTTTTTAAACTCTTAAGTTTTAGGAAAATTCTTAAGTTTTTTGAAAAATTCTTAAGTTCAGACTTTTTGTTCATAAATTCTTAAGTTCGAACTTTTGGACTTTTTGTTTGAAACTTTTGTTCAAAGCTTTTGCATCATATTTTCTGGTCAGACATTTTATTTGAAATTCTTAAGTTTTTGGAAAATTCTTAAATTTGAAACTTGTGGTCAGACATTTTATTCAAAATTTTATATCAGACATTTTGTTTAGAAATCCTTTTTTGTCTTTTGTGTTCTCCTTGCTTTGAAGGATTTAGTCGTCAAAAAATTTTATCGGGGTTTGTGTTCGAAGCCTTTGATTCACAATGTCTACCATCCACCAATTAACATGCAGTCAAATGAGAAATGGTCCAAAAGGAAGAAACAAATTTTCAATGGAAATTAGAGGTCAATGTGGAAAATAAGTAAGGCCACAAAAGTATTCACGAGGCCACATCAGTATTTTTGATTATTCCAAAATGTATAACCTATCTAAGTAGAAGTTAAAAAAATTTAAAGTATGAGATTTTAAATAGAAAACAACCACACTATTAATATAATCCATGTGGAAGGTCAAATGTCAAAGTCAAGCTTTTAAAAAGGGAAAATAATGCACCTACGAATTATAAAGTTTGGCAGTAACCCTAAAAGGTCAAAGGAAAAATAGAAATGTGGAAGGCACATGAAAGTTTGGCATTAAATAAAAAAGGTAAAACAAAGCTAAGTCTTGCCATTTTTAATATTTTGCTTGTGTCAAAGACCTCCTTGGAGGAAAAATATCTTACAGGGTTTATGAGGCCAAGGTGGGCCATTCCAAGCATATTTTCCAAATGGTCGTGGGTTCTTATTTGCTTCTATCATAGCTGGAGTATTCCAATACAATCATCACAAGGCAATGGGCTTTCTTTGGCATGCATAAGAGGAAGGGCATCTATCCAGAAGATTCCAATTTTAAAAATTATTAATGGGAGAGCATGGCCAAGTAGTTACACATGAAGACAAGGAGTTTATTCTAATCCAAAAGGAATATTCTTCCTCAAGTCCAAATACAGTGCATTTCTAGCCAAGAAGATCAAGGGATTGTTTGAAATATTCATCATTGCAAGGATAGGTAGTTATCAAAATGGTTTTCTTGCAATGCATGAGCTTTTAGGCATGATCAAGGGAATCTTCTAGTTGAAGCATATTCCCATAATATTATGGGTGAAAGAGTTGTATAAAAAGAGGGCTTGTCCTCTTTTAAAAGATTGTTGTTGGTAGTTGTTCTTTCTAGGCCTTAAGATATTTAAATTTTTGGGATCCTTGCTATGTGTGTCTTGTCTCTCTTGCTAATATGGTTGTATATGTATAACCATTAACAAGCTCTGAGAGCATTGTATATGTCTCCCTTGTTGAAAGAGCAAACTCACCATGCTTTTCCCCTTGATCTCATTCCAAGCAATAATGTATGTAAGATTTGTTTTCAAGATAATGGAAAATAGTTGTGATTTCTATTGTATTTTATTGATGAAATTCAATGATATATTCTTCATGCCTTATTGATGTGGGCATTTAATTTTATGCTTATCAATGGTGGTTGTTTGTTTGGGCATAGATCTAAGTTGTAAATTCCTTTCTGCTTTATGATTTGGGAGTATGTTGTTGATAACCTATTAAAGGCACCCTGGGTTTATGGATTTGATAGGAAAAAACATTTGAATCTCTAGTTGCAGTGTATGCTTTAGGGTTGCAAGAATCATTTAAATATTTGTATTGTATTGGCACCAATGGATGCAAATCATTCTCACTAGTTTTTGTAGCTTATATTTTAGTCTTTTTCATCTTTATATATGAATGATGTCATTCATGTTGAAGAAGATCCTGTTGTTTAAAAAACCACCCCACTACACCACTCTTTTAAATAATTACTTAACTCATTCTACCCTATAAATAATACACCCTATTGTATATTCTAAGTATTATTTGCATGAAGATGCATAACAATTGCATATATAAATTGCATCTATATTTTGTGCTTTGAATCCCAGCATTGCATTCTTCCATGTGTCCCTATTGTTGAAAATTTATTTAAAATGAAGGTTGTAATCAGATCTACATTTATCTTCAATAGTTTGTGTCTGGCTTAGAGCATTTGGTTATTATGTATGACAACCCTTCCTGGGTGGAGTGTGCAAACTTGGTTATGCCTTAGTCAGATTTGTGTTCTTGTATGCCAGTAATCCCCATGGAGATTGAATTGTAGTATCCCTCCATATGAGTCAGCTACCTCTTAGCTCCTCTCACCTTGGTTCAAAAAAGCCATAAGTAGCAAGGAGATAACCATACCCTCTGTCAATGTCTTCCAATCATTGTCTGCATTCAATCAATCCTGATGTTAAACCCTTCCCCAGTTATAATGACATATTTGTGGGTTTTTCATCTTTATTTTCCATCTTCTCAAAGTGTACAATGTTGAGTGTAAAAGGTGTATAATTGGGAACCAACATGCATTGGCATCATTGTCGAGGACAATCTTTATCACCCATGTCTTGTAGAGGGGTGTATTTGTTAATGTTCTCAAGTTCTCTGTCAAGAAACATTTGCTAAAGTAATTTTAGCTGTGTAATTTTAGACAAAGTTTGTTCATATTATATCATGTGTTTGGAAGTTGAGGTTATTTGAGCGTACTTTACTACTTTGGGGAATCAACTACGTAGCACTCCATTACGGATGTTGTTGGTGACTTGAAAGATTTGCTAAATTGACATCTATTGAATTATTACAAGGAGCTATAAATCTTGCATGTTTTAAGGTGGTTTCCCCTTTTAAACATAAATCTAGATTTTATTATCTTTGTTCTATTATCGCATCACTAACTTCAGCATAGTATAGTTTTAGTATGTATCACAAGTTTGAAATATATTATATTCTAGAATTTTTCTCCTAGTGGTGACTCCAACATACCATGTGGTTTCAAGAAAGATTAGTGCCCATTTTAATATCTTCATTCAGCTTTGAGTGTTATTTTTTTTACAAATTTGGAAGGACTAAGATCATCCTTCAAAGGTACTTATCAAAGCAGCTTGTCTCACCCTTAAGTGTTTATCAAATAAGAAGGAGATAAGTTTGGAGGCCAATTGAAGGATAAAATTTAGTAGCACAAGAGTGTTTAGACTATCAATATTCTGGTACACATGAACTCTCATTTGATGAACTTCCTTTAATTGAAGATTAGCATAGTTCCCCTGATCATTTAGAATCATACAGTATAATTTATTACCCAGCACCTTTTCAAAAAGTTGAATCTCCTCCTAATTTTGATCCCCCAAGTCCACCTCACTCACCCATTCACAACCCTTTTCCATTTGATCTTGAACCCACCATTAAACCAATCATGAGGCATAGGGATCAAGATGAGAATGAATTTCCTTAATTTAGAATTCCTAGATTTAGACCAATTAATTTTGATGAAATGGAAGGTTATCCTAATGATGATCCAAATGAAGTAAGGAACTGCCTCCCTAAGTTTCAAGGGAATAATGCAGTGACTAGTGATCAACGTTTAAGGTATTTTCACATTATCATTACAGATTATGAGGTTAAGCATGAGGATGTTTGCATAATGTTGTTTGTGTACATGTTGGAGGAATATGCTTATGAATGGTTCAATTCCCTTCCCTATGGATACATTGATTTATGGGAAGAAATGAAGAATGTTTTCAAAATTTAGTATGGTGATAGGATTGATCCTAGGTTTCTTTTGGCTGAATTTGAAAACATCAAAAAGAACCCTAACGAGTGTGTGCAAGATTTAAATATAAGGTTCAGTAAGACTATGATGAGGTTAACTAAAAATATTAGGCCTAGTGATATAGCTTGCTTGATTAAGTATTATGATGCATTTGACAAAAAGGTTGCACATTACTTGAGGGACAAGGCTCTTACAGACCTGAGATTGGCATTCAATATGGCCATCAAAATTCAAATTAACATAAAGGTTGTGGTTAAACCTTTAAAAAAGTGGGCTAATGTGAAATTAGTCAATCCTAAAAAAATGCAGTCGACTAAGACAACTAACCCTGAGGAAACCATGAAAACCTTGGCTTTCATTGTCAAGGAGATGTCCTACAAATTGGCTAGGTTTGAGAAAGGCATACCTCATGGATCTACGAGTTAGGAGAGAAATAAAAATCCAAATCAAGCACAAGGGAGACCCCCTTTACACATTAGAGATAATGAGAAAGGGAAAAGGCCTGCCCATGATAAAATAAATGACATAAATCAAAATAGAGGGGCTGGAAAGGATGTGCCTAATCTATTGAATGCCAAAGTTAATGATTTAAATTGTGATATTGACATTGATTAGTGTGATAAATACTTCCTTCCCCATCCTTCATGTGATATTGCTGAATGAATTGATGAAGATGCAAATTAACCTAAGTTTGCATTTGATGATGATGAGATATTGATGTTGGATTGCCAAGTCTCTCGAAGTAAAATATTTGCCTCCATGAAATTGAGTGTTATTACTGTTGATCAGTTTTGGAGTGTAGTATAAAAGGTATGTGTCCCAAATTCTGAACTTATTTGTGATGTTAACATGACACAAGCATACGAATTTCCCAATCATTATTTTGAATTCTTATAATCCATGATGATTAAGAAGTGTGATAGTAGAATTCCTTTAGTTGAGGATAATCAACTGTTAATTAACACATTAGTTGTCAATGAGGAAGAATATTGTCTGAGAAGCAAGTAATAAGGTGTTGTTCCTCAAGAGATTACCCTTATAAATCCAAGGGTAGGGGATGTAGGTAAGGAAGTTAAAAAAACTGCAGTATCCCCTAATCCTTCCAAGCTAGCACTTGCTTCCCAAGTTGTTAAACAAAGAGGTGCTCTACCCAAGATATAACACCTTTTCTATCTAGTATTCCTAATGGTGTGAGTGATGTTAGAACACATCTGCCTTTGAAGACTATTATTAGATAATCGATGACTTTAAATGGTTGTATTCTAGTTGAAGGTGTTGTCACCCTTCATCCTAATATGCCCCTTCCTCAGTATAGCATGTGTGATATGGCCCAAGTTTTAAGTCAATTAAAAATCACCGTGCCACATGTTGAGTTATTATGAATACCTAGACATAGGAAGAGGGAATTTGAATATTTGGAATTTGGTGAGAGTATAACTAAAAATGAGATGAATTCACCTCAAACACTCTTAGATGATGATGAAGAATCAAATGAGGTTATTGAACCAGACCCAAAGGTTTATTTAGGATCTGCATTGGTAGAAATTCAGTTGAATGTAGATCTATTTTACACAACCCTATTGATTAATGGCTTAATTGTTCACAATTGTATGTTTGATTCTAGATCTTCTTGAAATGTGATACCCCTAGGTGTCCTAAATGAGCTTAGAGTTAAAATAACATCTACCTTTGGCAAGTTTTATGTCATAAACTCGTGAGAGGTACCGATTGTTGGATAAGTTAAAGGGTTGGTAGTGTAGTTGGCAGTTTATCCAAGTAAAGTTGTGAATATGGACATGGTAGTTGTGGAATGCCCGCCTAAGTGGGGTATGTTGCTATAAAAAAAATGGGCTGCTAGCATGGGTGTAAGTGTGCAGATGGATTTGTCTTATGTTGCCATTCTTTTGAAGGGTAAGATGGTCAAACTTCATAGATAACCTAAGATGTTGCATGTACTTGAAGATCCAAAATGTGCTCTGAATAAGGTGTTGTAAATGGATGTGGATATAGGTAGCTTCATCGAGAATGTAGATGTTGTTGAAAAACCATATGTTCTTGATTTTGTGTTTAACAATGAAAGTGTTGATGTTTGGAGAATGTCATTTGACGGGACTTACTCCAATCCTGGGAATGGATTTAGGGTTATCTTTCATGCCCCTAATGGGAAATCTTTCAATTTTTCTTTCAATTAGTCCTTTGAGTACACAAATAATACTACTGAGTCTGAGGCAATCTTGCTTGGTTTACAAATTTCCCATGAATATGGAATTATAAGTTTGATTATAAAGGGTGATTTCAAGTCAGTGGTTAAGCAAGTCAGAAATGTTTATGCCAACAAAAATAAAAGGTTGAAATAGTACAAAAATATTGCATGGGATTTGTTAGAGTTCTTTGATGCTTTTAATATCTGTTATCATGATAGAAGTTTCAATGAATAAGTTGACAAACTTGTGGGTTTAGGTGCTCAGTTTGAAATTGAAAATATGAACCCTCATTGTTGGTATCACATGGAGATACTTGTTAGGCCTTCAATCCCAAATAATATCCATCATTGGCAAGTTTTTGATGATGATGAATAGATTAGAAGGTTTCTAAATTGTGAATTTGAGTTTTAATATCAACTCATAGAATTAGAATCCATGGTTCAGACCTGTGATGGAAAAGAAACCTTATTTAGGAAGGATATAATTCAATTGAAGACAAACACTCTCCCTAGAGGATTGGTGAGTTTAGAATCATCTTTTGATGGAGCAAACCAAATCAAATCTAGAGACTTATTTATCTCAAAAGATGTGATTGAGTATAATTTGGGTTCTCATGATAATCCAAGGAAGGTTTGGCTGGGTACTCACCTAAGTGCAACCGAGAAGAAAACTTATATACAACTACTAAAAAGGAACCAAGACTATTTAACTTGGTCTTATTCTGAGTTGAAAGCATATAGGGAAGATTTTTTTTAATATGTCATCCCATTGTAGCCTGATAACAAGCCTTTCAGGTAGAAACAAAGACCTATCAACCCCATCTTGGCCACCAAGATGCGGGATGAGTTGAAGAAGCTAAGGGATGATGGGATTATTTAGCCTACAATATATTTGTCATGGGTGGAAAACTTAGTCCCTGTGACAAATAAAAATAGTGACATCTACTTATGTGTGGATTTTCAAAATTTGAACAAAGCTTCTTTGAAGGATAATTAACCCCTACTTAATATAGATAACCTGTTACAAAGTGTTACAAGATCATAAATGTTGTCCACTTTAGATGGTTTCTCAGGTTATAACTAGGTTGTGGTGAAGGAATTCAAGAGACCCAAGACTACGTTTACAACACTTTGGGGCACATATGTTTATATGAAAATGCTTTTTGGGTTAATGAATGTTGGTGTAATATTTCAACAAGCTATGTATGTTGCATTCGTCGAGGTAATTAACAAGCTTATAGCTATGTATCAGGATGACATTATCATGTACTTTAAGAATACAAATGAACATTTGGAGCTTATAGAAAGAGTGTTCATTAGATGCAGGGAGTTCAGCATTTCACTTAATCCTAAGAAGTGTCACTTCAAAGTATAAAAGGCTAAGTTGTTAAGACATATATTGTCTAAGGATGGTGTCATGATTGATCTTGAGCGAGTAGAAGCCATTGAAAAAGTACCTATCCCATAGTCTAAGAAGGGAATTTAGTCCTTCTTTGGGAAAATTAACTTCGTCAAAAGGTTTGTGTCTAATTTTGCAAATACTACTCTACCTATTACTTCTATGTTGAAGAAAGGTTAGACCATCAAGTGGGAGGAGAAGGTCGTGCAAGCATTCAATGACATCAAAGGAGCTTTAAAATTTACCCCTGTATTGGCCAGTCATGATTACACTAAAGCATTCTAAATATTCTCTTTTACATCACATAATATTTTTGTTATTATTCTTTTACAAAAGAATGAAGATGGTCACAAGTAGCCCATAACTTTCTTTAGCAAAACTATGCAAGGTTCTGATCTAAATTATACCATCATGGAAAATTAAGCTTTCACTCTCTTGAAGGATGTTAAAACATTCAGACCCTATATTTTGAGTTTGAATATTATTGCATATGTCTCGCGTACGATGGTGAAAGACATCTTGACTCAGATTAAAGCATCAAGCAAGAGATGTTGGTGAGTTAACAAGTTGTAAGAGTATGACATGGATATTTAGACCACCAAGTTAGTGAGAGGAATGGGTCTGGCCAAGCTCAAGGATGAGACAAATTTATAGGCTATTGAGGTAAACACTATTATTTTTAATGTTGACGATTCTTTGAATAGAATTAATATATATCTGTGGTATAAAGACATTATTTATTACTTGCAAAATTTGAATTGTCCCCCTAACTTGGATAAGAACTAAAGAATAACTCTTAAGCTTGTATCCTAGAAATATATCTTAACCAAAAATAGAGTGGCATGGAAGAATACAGATGGGGTTATCCTAAGATGCCTGGTAGAAGAATAAAATGTAGATTTGATTGAAGACTTCCATAGTGGAGTATGTGGTCATCACTTTGCACCTAAAGTCACAGCTCATAAAAAATTCTGAGAGCTAGTTAATGGTGGCCATCATTGTTCAAGGATCTTGCTTAGAAAGTTAGAAAATGTGAGAAATGTTAACACTTTACTGGAAGGCTGAAAGCTTCTAGTTCTCTTCCCTTATAGCTTGTGATAATTGAAGGCCCATTTAAACAATGGGGAATGGATTTCATTGTGGAAATCAATGATTCATCAAGCACTAGACATAAATGGATATTGGTTGTGACTAACTACTTAATGAAATGGGTTGAAGTGGTCCCTAAAATGAAGTCTACGCACTAGGTGATTATGGACTTTTTGTTGAATCATGTTATTTATAGATTTGGTGTGCCTATCAAGGTAATTACTAAAAATGCCATGAGTTTCAAAGCTAAACCTTTGGTGGCATTGTGCAAAGAATACGAGATCAAATTAGCTTATGCTTCCAATTACAACCCTCAGGAGAATGGGCAAGAAGAATCTAGTAATAAGAACTTGCTCAAAATCATTAGATAAACTTTGAAATCAAACAAGAAGAAGTGGGGTGAACAACTGAAATTTGCCTTGTTGGATGATAGGATCATGCCTAAGAGAGCTATAGGCAAAAGCCCTTTTGAGCTTGTTTATGGAGCTCAAGTTATTTTACCTATGAATTTGTAGTTTCCAACATATCAATTTATGCAATGGCTAAAATAAGATGAGCAAATTAACCACTATGAAAACATAATGAACCAGATTGTTGAGATTGATGAAACTAGAAGACAAGTTCATGAAAGACACCTCAAGTTCAAGGAAAGTCTTAAAAAAATATTTCATAGAAAAGTTACTTTGAGAACTTTTCAAGTAGGTGATCTAGTTTTACTTTAGGATAATAGGCATGAAGAGAAAGGTAAGCATGGCAAATTTGATGCCTTGTAGATGAGCACTTATTCCATTAACTGTCAAATTTGGGAACACACTTTCTTCTTGAGAGACTTGGATGGTGAGATACTAGAGCTGCTAATTAATGGCAGACATCTAAAACATTTTCTCAACTAAGTCCATAATTATGTACAATATTGTGTAGTTTTTTTAAATTGTTTTTTGTTGCCCCTCAACTTTGGGCCTTGTTTGTATAATTCCTTTTGATGTTTTTTTATCATGTATTTATTTTTAGATCCTCCTGATCTATTTTCGTTAGTCTGACCTTGTTTTATTGAGTTTCCTTACGAAATTTCTAAAGTGTTGATTCCATGGCCTAATGGATTGGCACCTGGTCTTGTTTTTTGAGGTTCTTTGCACACTCGTAGGGGGTGTACATCCTTAGATAAGAGCAAGTGTTAGTGCCCAAAATTACACTAAGCAATTTGTTTCTTGTTTCCAAATATTAATGCCTAAATGTTTAATTGTTGCCTCATATCTGAAAATGTGTACATCATTTATGAAACTCTGCTTCTACATTCAAGATTATAAAAATCTAGCTTTTGCCTTGTGAAAACCCTATGTAATCCTGGTTCCAGCTAATGCTTAACATTTTCATGTTTTAATGAGATTGTAGGGTCTATGATAAAAATCAAGTTGAGAAGATCAAATAATGTTGAGTATGATGTTTTTTGTCTTCAAAAAAGCTCTGAAGCAACACAATTTCCAAGGCTGAATGTAAGTTTGCATTTTTACAAGTTGCAGTTGAGGTGAAAAGGTTTGCAGGAATATATGGCAAAAAAATAAGTTGCAAAAATTGCAATTTTGACTTTTTGAATTCTTAAGTTTTTAGAAAATTCTTAAATTCAAACTTTTTGGTTAGATTTTTTGTTCGAAAATTCTCAAGTTTTAATTTTTGGACTTTTTGTTCAAAAATACTCAAGTTTGATTTTTTTGAAATTTTGCAAGTCAGACTTTTTGTTCGAAACTTTTGTGTCGAAACTTCTATGTTGGATTTTATGGTTGGACATTTTATTCTAAATTCTTAAGTTTTTTGCAAAATTCTTAAGTTTGGAACTTGTGATTGGACATTTTGTTTGGAACTTGTGGTCAGACATTTTGTTTGGAACTTTTGCGTCAAACATTTTATTCTAAAATATTTTGTTAGATTTTATGTTCCCCTTGCTTTAATGGATTTGATCATCAAAATTTTCATTTGGGGTTTGTGTTTGGAGTCTTCGATTCGTAATGTCTACCATCCCCCAATCAACATGCAGTCAAAAGAGAAATGGTCCAAAATGAAGCAATAAAGTTTCAAGGGAAATTAGAGGTTGACATGGAAAACAAGTAAGGCAATGAAAGCATTCAAGAGGCCACATCAATATTTATGCTCATTCCAAAATGTATGAACTATCCAAATAGAAGTTATTTTTTTTAAAGCAAAAGCTTTTAAATATAAGAGAGCCGGGTTATCAATATAATCCACATGGAGGGTCAAATGGCAAAGCTAGGCTTTTAAAAGGGAAAATAATGTACCTAAGCATTATAAAGTTTGGAGGCAACCCTAAAAGGTCAAAGGCAAAATATAAATGTGGTAGGCACAAGAAAGTTTGGCATTAAGGCAAAAAGGTAAGACAAAGCTAAGTCTTACCATTTTTAATATTTTTCTTGTGTCAAAGACCTCCTTGGAGGAAAAATATCTTGTAGGGTTTATGAGGCCAATGTGGGCCATTCCAAGCATATTTTCCAAATATCCACGGGTTCTTCTTTGCTTCTATCATAGCTAGAGTATTTTAATGTAATCATCACAAGGCAATGGGTTTTATTTGGCTTGTACAAGAGGAAGGGCAGATGTCTATAAGATTCTAGTTTTGTAAATGATTAACGAGAGAGCATGGCCAAGCAATTACACATGAAGACAAGGAGTTTGTTTTGCTCCTAAGGTAATAGTCTCCCTCAAGCCCAAGTGCAACACATTTCCAACCAAGAAGATCAAGGGTTTTCTTGAAATCTTCACCATCACAAGGATAGGCAATTATCATAATGATTCTGTTGCAAGGCATGAGCTTCCAGGTGTGATCAAGGGCATCTTCTAGCTAAAGCATATTCCCAAAATATTATGGGTGAAAGAGTTATATAAAAAGAGGGTTTATCCTCTTTTCAAAGGTTGTTGTTGGTAGTTATTTTTTCTAGGTCTTAGGATCTTTAAAATTTTAGGATCGTTATTGTGTGTGTCTTGTCTCTCTTGCTAAGGTGGTTGCAACTGTACAACCATTAGCAAGCTCTGAGAGTATTGTATATGTCTCTCTTGTTGAAAGAGCAAACTTACCATGTTTTTTCCCTTGTTCACATTCTTAGCAATGATGTATGTAAGATTTGTTTTCAAGACAATAGAAAATATCTATGATTTATATTGTATTTTTTCAATGAAATTCAATGATATATTCTTCATGCTTTGTTGATTTAGGTATTTAGTTCCATGTTTATCAATGGTGGCAATTATTTTGGGCATAGATCTAAGTTGTAAATTCCTTTATGCTTTATGATTTGGGAGTATGTTGTTGATAACCGCTTAAGGGTACCCTGGGTTTATGAATTTGATAGGAAAAAACATCTGAATCTCTAATTGTAGTGTATGCTTTAGGGTTTTAAGAATCATTTAAATATTTGTATTGTATTAGCACCAATGGATGCAAATCATTCTTGATAGTTTCCATAACTTGTATTTCAGTCTTTTTCATCTTTGCAAATGAATGATGTCATTTCTATTGAAAGAGATCCTATTGTTTGAAAAACCATACCACCACACCACTCTTTTAAATAATTGCTTAACTCATCCTACTCTGTTCTACCCTATAAATAATACACTCTGTTGCATATTTTTAAGTATTATTTGCCTGCATATGCATAAATATTGCATATGTAAAATGTGTTTATATTTTGTGCTATGAATCCAAACATTATAGGCTTCCATTTATCCCTCTATTGTTATTTTTTTTTTAAATGAAGTTTTCAATCAGATTTACATCTATCTTTAGTAGCTTGTGTCTGGCCTAGAGCATTTGTTCATTCCATGTGAAACCCTTCCCAAGTGGAGTGTGCAAACTTTGTTATGCCCTGGTCAGATTTGTGTTCTTATGTGCCTATAGTCCCCATGGAGATTGAATTGCAATATCCCTTTATGTGATCAAGATACCCCTTAGGTCCTCTCACCTTGGTTCAGATAGAGCCAGAAGTAGTAGGGAGTTAACCATATCCTCTATCAGTGTCTTCAAGTCATTATCTACATTCAATCCATCCTTAATCCATAAACTGGGTCTGAAACTATTTTTTTGTAAATGGATACCCGATTCTCAATACCTGAAATAACTAGAATTGGTAGCAGAATGTTCTAGGAATGATTAGAAATTAATTAAAAAATTTCATCAACTCATTTCCCATATTTTAAACTCTTATTTGTTATAAAATTAAAGTTTATTATAATTTAATCTTAGTGCCTCATTAATTCTATTACCGATTGAATTAAAATGAAACTTAGAATTATTGAAGGGAAATGTGACACCATAAGTGATAACAAAGTTCAACCATCATTTGGGCTACATCTCCAGGATTGCTTAACTACAATCTGATCCATTATAAAAATGATGCAAATATACTTTTTTCAACTTACATCAAAAATGGATTTAATGAACCTATAATTTGATGTTGAAACTAATAATTAAAATATGAACTAATCAAAAACATCCTCCTTCTTCATTAGTAGCATCCATGTTTCTCCTTTACAAGTATCTGTAAAACTCTTAAGTGTAGAATGATGAATAGGAGTGTTCTATCTTCTGACTGAATTGAAACTCCTTAGAGGAACCCTAAAACTATATTTACATGCACTTCCTCCCTAGGCTAATGGTTGGCCTTATAACATAGAGGCAATAAAAATACAGTTTGGGTTTCTCTACGTGTCATTACAATGTCACATATACATTTTCCCTTGTCTATAACCATACACATATTCCTTCCATAGCCTTTGACTATACAAAATAGAAGAATCAATATAGGCTTGTAACTAAACACATACCAAATAAATGCTTTGTCTTAACTTGCAGATATTCTTTATATGCCCATGGCTAACAACCCTTTCAAATAGGCATAATAACATCCCCTTGTATTCATATTCGATCGAATATTAGCATGCAATCATTTACATGGCTCAACTTGGGCCTATTGTATTTCCCATCCAAGATTGCTTGCATTCATGACTCATGTTTTCAACATACAGTCACACCTATGTGGGTTTTGATCTGATTATCAAAACAAACTCCTCATTCTATTCTCGGATCAGTTCAATATACCATATGCCATGGCCTTAGTATTTATACCATATAAAATGCCGTGTTCTTCCAATTCTACAAGAAAACATGTTTTACAAAAATAAAAGCATTATAGAGATTAACAACTCAATTTTGTACCTTCACCATTTAAATATTGTGTACCAATAGAAAGAATATGCTTCCCTAGCTTGGGTCATCGTATCTATTATAATGGATAGATCTTTATCTAAAGGCAACACCTATGGTCTATGTACAAAAATACAGGCACATTATCATGGCTTGATCTCAGTCAACAGGCTAAAATGAATGCTGCACATTTCTTCCCAACTAGGATCCCACAACTTTTCCACATGTCAAATGGCACTACATTCTTCCCTTTATCATTTCATCGATGAGCTCTCCATCACCAACTTTTGGTGACAGGGCTTTTTCTCCATAAATGAATGTGTATTATCTTCGTGACTTAATTAGTCATGCCAATTGAAGAAACCTTTTTCACTGTAGTGAGGAATCGATATATGGCAATATCCTCATGGTCATATGATCTCCATAAAACCAAATCCTCAGAGTCTAGCGGATCTTAGTCCACAACAAAGGGACCTCATAAGGCCTTATCAGTTTCTTCATGTTGATGTTCATAATTGGATTTTTCATAAGAGATATTTGATTATAGCAATTGGATCAACTATTCATCTTCTCCTCATTTTCAAATTAACTCGATGTTTTTCTTAAAATATATGATGCAATTCATCAAGTAGTTTGGTAGCCTTCGAATGTACTTTGGATTCGAGCAGATAAATGAAGTTTTGGCTATCATTGGTACAAATGTTGAATACGTTCGACCTATCAAAAGGGGCAGAGACCATTCTCTACCAACACCCCTTCGAATCTCCTTCTTTGCCATCACTTCTGCCTTCTAACAAGCATATATACTTTTTGCTTGGGCCTTGTGTCCATATATAACCTTGCCTTACTCAACTGGGGTCAAACGACTTGGTTAAATAAAATAATGCATTTATTTTAAATCCCACATTTATGGGATAAGAATGCAATAAAGCCTCTAAATAGGCTTTTTAGAACATATTTAATTGTAACTTTGGCCACGTGTATAATCCCTTTATTTTATTGGAGTCTTGAACCAATCACCAACTACGAGTTGGTTATTCGATGATGAACTCAGAATATGCATTCGACTTAGAAGATAGTTACACTAAGTATGAAGAGTGAGTAAAACCAACTACAAGTTGGGTTGACATGCTAAGTTGGGTTGCACTGTGAGTTGGGTTGACAACTTGGCAAAATAGAGGATGTGGTGGCAAGGCATGTGGTGGCATAAAGACCTATCACATGGGCTTCTCTAATTGTTCCTCATCCATGCATGGTGGTAGAGTCCCCTTCCATCATAAAAGTGGGCTCCACCAGCTATGGTCTTTGTAACTGGCTTTTTATCGATAAAAACATGACCATAGTCCTCTGGATCAAACCTCCCCATAAAGAGGCTTTTATCCTCAAAAGTAACAAGAATTCAATTGAACCTATTACATGACTTTCTACATATAGAGAGTAAAAATAAAATTTGTATCCATTCTGCCAAATGACCTGTTACCCAAAATAGTCATACTATTTGGCAGCTTCTCTCAACCCTGCACTACATGAAGCTCAAGGTATTCTCTTTGTTATCACACAAAGGAAACAATTATTCTACATACACCTATATGATTTACAAACAAATTACACATATATACTTACATTTTAAAAATGTTTCCCATTTATGGGTCTTTTGAAAGTACACCTACATGACGTGACTGAGAAATATACATATGTGTACAGAAAGTTTGTAATACAAACATTGCCCATTTTAATGTGGGACTT
This sequence comes from Torreya grandis, assembly GCA_037957365.1. Taxonomy (NCBI): domain Eukaryota; kingdom Viridiplantae; phylum Streptophyta; class Pinopsida; order Cupressales; family Taxaceae; genus Torreya; species Torreya grandis. The sequence goes on along the minus strand of JARHVA010000374.1, from coordinate 1,911,255 downwards.
AGACATATATAATGTCAAGTATAAAAATGTGCAATAGAGTTTGTCTATTCTAAGGTGGTTAATGCACAATACACATTACTTGAGGGTCATCAAAGGAACTAAAAACAACAAAATTAACTGTTGTGTCATTCAAATCTTTCTTTGTACCTGTTAAACTCCAATGTTAACTTGGAGAGTTCTGATAATAAGAGCTTATTTACAAACTCATAAATCTGCAAGTAACTACAAGCAAATATCATTAAAAGTGAGAAGAAACCAAGTATTTTAAACCTGTCTTGAGGTTTCCTTCACCATTTGACTGCTCCTTGATTCATATCTCCACAACTCATCCAACTAAGTTAGTTTCCAAAATTTTATCATAAATAAAAAATTGAATAGGAGATAACAAATATAAACACTTCCAACACAAATTTTATTGAAAATTCCTTCCCTAGTCCAATAGTCAGAAGTTCTCTGAAAATAATGTGTTGAGAAGAATAAAAGTATACTAATCCAGTGCTATAGTTATGTTTAGTAAAACCATGCAAATGGACCATATAATCCATAGGGTTGTTCCCTTTTGATGGTTTCAATTAAGAGATAGATGTGCCATTTATCATTTTCAAAAGGCTTTTAAAATAGTTTCACATAAAGGTATATTTTACTTTCAAAGCAACCTACACAAAGGTTATTCGGATTTAAACCAAAATCGTGCAAATATAGTCACATTGAAAATAACTCATACCTTTTTGAGAATTGTGAAGTGCACCTATTGAGTACTGACTAATATATTGTTGGTATATTAAACAATTTCTTGTTTACATCCTACAACCCTTAACAAAGTTGCGAGACTTACCAATCTATGAAGCAATTAAAAACTCAAAATTTAAAGTCCAATATCTTGTTCAATACTGAATCAATGCCTTGTTTTCCATTTATATATCTATGATGGAACTGGTCTTTTCACTTCTTCCTATAATCAAGGACATAAGCATCCATAATATAGTTAATAATCCAAAATAATAAGGCTGCACAATTGGTTAGCTAGACCAAAATATTATGTCAATACCAATATAAAATTATATTATAACCATACCTCGATCTACCCTGTGTGTAAGACTGGTAATCAAACTGCAACTGATTCCTCTTGGAGATGCATTTCTAAAAATGCCTTGCATTTTATCTAAATGCTTCCCAAAGAAGAAAGACAATTTCTTTCACTAAACCATCTCACACCTCAAGTGTCAAAGTCTTGTGTTCTTCATTTGCATTGATCCTACAGGGCTAGTGGTTCCAGAATCTTCGCTGTCAGAAGCTTGTCTTCTTTTAGCAAATTGGAACACCTTCCAATTTCTCTTTGCACTAGCCTTCTTGCATTGTCAACTCAAACATAAGAATTAAAACCAAAATCTGATATTTAAAAACTCCAAACAAAAGTATATCACAACTGAAGCAAGGTCTTGCAATCACTTGTTCTGATACCAAATTTGATCCATAAACCGGGTCTAAAACATTTTTTTTGTAAACTGATACTAGATTCTCAATTCCCAAAATAACTAGAATTGGTAGCAGAATGTTCTAGGAATGAATAGAAATTAATTAAAAAACTTCATCAACTCATTTCCCATATTTTAAACTCTGTTTTGTTATCAAATTAAACTTTCCCGTAATTTAATCTTAGTGCCTCATTAATTCTTTTACCGACTGAATTAAAATGAAACATAGAATTACTAAAGGGAAATGTGACACCAAAAGTGATAACGGAGTTCATCCATCATTTGGGCTATGTCTTTAGGATTGCTTAATTGTAATCCGATCCATTATAGAAATGATGCAAATATCCACTTTTCAACTTACATCATCAATGGATTTAAGGAACGCGTAATTTGATGCTGAACCCTGATAGTGGAACTTTGAACTAATCAAAAACATCCTCCTTTGTCAGCAACATCCATGTTTCTTCTTCGTAAATACGAGTATGTTTCTCCTTTTCAAGTATCTGTAAAACTCTTAAGGGCAAAATGATGAATAAGAGTGTTTTGTCTTCTGATAGAACTATAACTCTTTAGAGGAACCTACAACTATATTTACATACACTTCCTCCCTAGGCCAATGGTTGGTTGGCCTTATAGCATAGAGGCAATAAAAATACACTTTGGGTTTATGTGCGTGTCATTACAATGTCACATATACTTTTTTCCTTGCCTATCACCAAACAAATATTCCTTCCATAGCCTTTGGCTACACAAAATAGAAGAATCAATATAGGCTTGTAACTAAACACATACCAAATAAATGCTTGGTCTTTGACCTGCAGATATTCTTTATACGCCCACGGCTAACAGCCCCTTCAAATAGGTGTAATAATATCTCCCTGTATTTGGATTCGATCAAATATTAGCATCCAATCATTCACACGGCTCAACTCGGGCCTGTTGTATTTCCCATTTGGGATTGTTTGCATTTGTGACTCATGTTTTCAACATACAGTCATGCCTACGTGGGTTCTGATCCGATTATCAAAATGAACTCAATCTATTCCTGGATCGGTTCCAAACGCCATGGCCATAGCCTTTACACCATATAAAATGCCACATTCTTCCAATTCTGTAAGAAAACACGTTTTACAAAAATAAAAGCATTATAGAGATTAACAGCTCGGTTCTGTACCTTCACCATTTAAAGACCGTCTACCAATAGAAGAATATGCTTCCCCAGCTCAGGTCACCGTATAAGTTAGAATGGACAAATCTTTATCCAAAGGCAATGCCTATGGTCTGCGTACAAAAATACAAGCACATCATCACGGCTCGATCTCGATCAACAGGCCAAAACGAACGTTTCACATTTCTTCCCAGCCGAGATCCCATGGCTTTTTCATAGGTCTCCATCATTCTTCATTCTTCTCTTCATCATTCCATTGATGAGCTCTCCATCGCCAGCTTTTGGTGACAGGGCTTTTTCTCCATAGATGAACGTGTATTGTCTTCGTGACTTAAATGGTCATTCCAATCAAAGAAACCTTTCTCGCTGCAGTGAGGAATCAATATATGGTAATATCCTCGTGGCCATATGATCTCCGCAAAACCACGTCCTCAAAGTTCAGTAGATCCGAGTCCACAACAAAGGGACCTAATAATGCCTTATCAGCCTCTTCCTGACGATGTTCATGGTTGTATTTTCCATAAGAGATATTTGATTGCAGCAATTAGATCAGCTGTTCATCTTCTCCTCGTTCGCTAATTAACTCGTTATTTTTCTTGGAATATATGAAGCAATTTGCCGAGTAGTTTGGTATCTTTCGAACGTACTTTGGATTTGAGCAGAGAAAGAAGTTTTGGCTATCATCGGTGCAAATGTTGAATATGTTCGACCTACCAAAAGGGGCAGAGACCATTCTCTGCCAAAACCCCTTCGGATCTCCTTCTTTACCATCGCCTCTGCCTTCTCACAGGCATCCGTCCTTTTTGCTCGAGCCTTGTGTCCATATATAAAATCATGCATTTATTTAAAATCCCACATTCACGGGATAAGAATGCAACAAAGCCTTTAAATACGCTTTTTAAAATATCTTAAGCCGTGTCTTTCGCCAGATGCATGATGCCTTTGTTTTGATTAGTCTTGAACTAATCACCAATTCCGAGTTCGGTTTTACTGCGGTTGTACTGCGGCCATTGAGGATCTACCACATGGAATTTTCCAATTGCTTTTCATCCATGCACGACGTTACAGCGCCCTCCATCATAAAAATGGGTTCCATCAACTACGGTCTCTCTAGTTAATGTTTTACTGATGAAAACATGATCATAGTCCTTTGGATCACCCTCATGTTAAATCCTTCTTCGGCGATCACAACATATTTGTGAGTTTTTCATTTTTTTTTGAAATGTGCAACGCTGAGTTGTTTTACTGATGAAAACATGATCATAGTCCTTTGGATCAACCCTGATGTTAAATACTTCTTCGGCTATAACAACATATCTGTGGATTTTTCATCTTTATTTGTCATTTTCTCAAGGTGTGCAACGGTGAGTGCAAGAGGTGTACAACTGGGAACCAACACATTAATCTCACCTACTCCTAAGGTTTTCATGCAATCTTGGATGTTTAGAGATCTTGGAATGATCTAACAGATGTGAGTGCAAGAGGTGTACAACTGGGAACCAACACATTAATCTCACCTACTCCTAAGGTTTTCGTGCAATCTTGGATGTTTAGAGATCTTGGAATAATCTAACAGATAATACTCCAATTTTCTCGAAATGTGCAACGCTGAGTTGTTTTACTGATGAAAACATGATCATAGTCCTTTCGATCAACCCTGATGTTAAATACTTCTTTGGCTATAACAACATATTTGTGGGTTTTTCATCTTTATTTGTCATTTTCTCAAAGTGTGCAATGGTGAGTGCAAGAGGTGTACAACTGGGAACCAACACATTAATCTCACCTACTCCTAAGGTTTTCGTGCAATCTTGGATGTTTAGAGATCTTGGAATGATCTAACAGATAATACTCCAAGTAGTGATGCATTTTTATTTACAATTGCTTTAATGGTTTTCTCCAAGTTGATTTTATGTAGGATTTGTATATCTCATCCCTAATGCCTTTATAAATATATTTTTTCAAATGGAAAAAATATTAGGAGGCAAATGATCGATACAAATACCAATTGCTTGTAGGAAAGACGTACATTAAGCATAACAAGTATTTTTGATCCCTTGTTCACGTAACTTCATAAATGACTGAAGATCCTTTAATGGATATATATAATACCCAGCTATTATATTTACCATACATATTAATCTATGAAGTAATATCACTATATGGAATATAATTAAAATATAAAGGGGATGGATGTCAAATTCAACCAAAATAATTGCATGTAGAACTAACCGTTCTATCTGCAAGATTTTAGATAACATGGAAATAAGAACTTTACGAACCCAATGCCAGTTGGTACTATGAAATACATGTCCCTAAATCTCGTAACCATACAATATTGTTGGTGACTCTAAAGTTTGGAAGATGTACAATTTTACTTTGACATCATAAATTTGGAGCAGGGAACATCGTATCTTAAGTGTACAGAGTGAAAAATACTCTTTGTATAATCTATTTTTTGCAGCAGATAACATATTAAAGGGAGTTCCTTTGAAAGGCACACTAAGGTAAGTATGAGAGAAAACCAATTCAACCAAACATCCTTTGTTATGAGTTCAGATTCATTTACTTTTTTCTTGATTTTGTTGAAAGCCATGACCTTTATTTTACTCAAGTTCACTTATAAACCACGAGTATCACAAAATGAGCTTAGAATGTCAAGATGCCTTAGTAGGCCTACAATAGTAGGTTAAATGAGAATAATGTCATTTGAAATTAAAGAAACAATGGTGATTATATCATAAATAATATAACCATTACTTATTTTCTTTGAACTTGAAATGATAACTTATAATTCATCTATGTAGAGACCAAACAAAGTAGGATCCAAACATCCTTTGTTATGAGTTCAGATTCATTTACTTTTTTCTTAATTTTGTTGAAAGCCATGACCTTTATTTTACTCAAGTTCACTTATAAACCACGAGTATCACAAAATGAGCTTAGAATGTCAAGATGCCTTAGTAGGCCTACAATAGTAGGTTAAATGAGAATAATGTCATTTGAAATTAAAGAAACAATGGTGATTATATCATAAATGATATAACCATTACTTATTTTCTTTGAACTTGAAATGATAACTTATAATTCATCTATGTAGAGACCAAACAAAGTAGGATTAAGTGGGGAACCCCATTTAACACCACCTGTACTATTGATATTTTAAGGAAAATGAATAAGAGTTCATACCTAGCCAACCATATTCTCATAAAATGTCATCATAAGAAAAACCAAATGTTATAGAATCTATAGATATTGAAGCTATTGAATTAAAAGATGTTTGGGAATAATATTAAATGCCTTCCAAAAATCAATAATAAACCTTACACTTGTGTGTTCTTGATTTTTCGATTGCAGTTCGAAACATCAATATATAATATACTGTTCGATGATTTCATCTAAAACTCAATTGCCCTTTTGTTTGAAGTTTATTGGACTCTCCAAATCCACATATCAAACTATCTGACATTGTAGCAAATAACTTGTTGTCCTTGCCATAATAGGTACTATGAAAATTGGGCAGGCTAGATCTTTTTTTGCCTCCAACCAATTAGAGAAGAGTATTTTCACAATGCATATAGTTTTGGGTTTGAAAAATATTATAAGATAAAATTTCATAATGTTATCCCCTTATTCCCCCATCATTTTGCATATTATTGTAATGACCCTAGTGGGCGAATTGACTAATAGTCTGGGCTTTTGGTGTAATGGTTTGTTACATATGGTATCAGAGCCTCTATCCGGGTTCAAGCCACGAAGCAGGTGGCTACGTCGGCATGGTAGTGTTCATTTAGGGCTCGTACATGCAGGGGATTTTGGTGTACGAGTGCAAATCCAGCGTAGGGTCTAGACTTTGGAAGCATGGTGGGATGTTATGATCCTAGTGGGTGGATTCACTAACAGTCCGAGCTTTTGGTGTAATGGTTCATTACAAATATATAGAGGTTTAAATGTATTTTATTATTTTTTGCATTGTCTAGTGCGCTATTGATAGAGGCATCAAAATTTGATGGCGAGTGGAGTTTGTATTTGGAAAGGATGTCATTAAGGTTTGCTATTTTTTTTACTCTACATTGATTTTGGCCCTATCTTTTATTTTTAACATTATATTTTCAATTCGTGAAAGTTACGTGGTGAATTGTTGGTGAGATATACTTCTATTTGATTGCATGTTTAGAGCTCAAATATGATGTAGTAGTAGTCTACATTTGGGTTTGGTTATCTACGGTCTCAAAAACTAGGGTTCATATTTTTTTGTTTTCTTATTTATTGCTTTCTTGAAATTTGGAGGCATCTTGAATAAATGCATTAAACTTTGTGTTTGCTATACTTTGCTCTGCATTGATTTCGGTCCTATATCCCATTTTTTACATTTTTTTGATTTTTTCTTTCAATGCATGAAAGTTGTGCAGTGAATGATGCAATGTTTGTGATCATGTGTGCAGTTAATTCAAGTACTGGTAGATTTGTGTGTTTTATTTGTCCTTGTTTTCTTGTTCAAAGTGTGTCTAACTAGAACCACTTCTATATTTATTCATGTTGGGTCCTTGATTTAAATATATGTAATATTAGATGCCCATGCAGATGAGAATCAATGAAAAGCCACTACATTAAAGAGATTAACAATATGTGTTGCTAGGGTTGGACTATCATAAATAAATTTTATACTTAAGTGTTCTATGTTCGTAGATTTATATGTTTTGAGTTTGAAAAAAACTTGCAACCCCATATGATTTGTGAAGATATGTTTGCCTTGGAATTTGGTTCCCACTAAAATCGAGACTTTTGGAGTGTTGTAAAGAGGAGATGCATAATTGGATCAAGAATCTTTATTAGATATGGTACATGAGAATTTTTTTGAAAAAAATATTCTCCAAAAAAATGTAACATTGAATCTTACTTTCGTATTCATATATAACCTCTTCTTATTTGAGAAGATAAAGGATAAACTTTTTTAATTGACTACTCCTTATGGAGACGTTAGGGATTAGTTACCATTTATATTAGTTTCCCTTTGTTTGAATGTTAATTATATATCTGCATGCAATTTGATTGAAATGAATGAAATGATTTTAATTACGTCTATGAGACCAAACGGTCTACGGGACCATCGATTTTACTGATTGCCCTGACCACTCAAAAACTTGTAATCCTAACGATGGCCTTTAGAATGCTATTCCTCTTTTTGCTAATTTGAGTTAACATCTTCGCCAATGCTTTTATTCTATTTTCTTCAAATAGCTCTACCATGGAACCCATTCTTAAAGTTTCCACATATTTGAATCAAATGCTGACATATTTTCAACATTCAAAGATGAAATATTTATCTATTTATTGGTTTATTTTTTAGGATTGAAATGCGAGGGTTTGGAGGTAGCACAACTAGGGCTTGATAATGGGACAACAGTGGCAACAACACAGTAATGACAATGATAGATTTGTAGTTGCATAGCTATGGCATGACAGTGGCAACTTACTGCTATACAAAACACTCAAACACAATTACAAACCAAGTGTAGGGATGGTCGGTCTATTTACAACGAATGTCATGAGGAAACAAGGGCCTGGTTTTTCTTATAGAGATGTTACTCGCCCTACAACCTCTCTAGTTCTGACTTCACTTATAATCTTCCCCAACCCATACATTGTGGAGAAATCAGATGCTATCATAGTAGTGGAGATCGTTCTTCTAGAGGTAACTGTGTTAATTTCTTCTTTTGAAGATTTTATAGTTATTTGTAGGTTCAATAGTTTCTAGCCTCGTTCAGAAGAGTTGCATCAATGGGTTGATGCTACCTGGACCAAGAACCGTGTGATTTATTTGTGTTCTAAAGGGTTTTTCATAGTCCAGTTTATGGATCTTGCGGATTCTTAGAGAGTTCTTAAGGAGGGACCTTGGTTTTGGGGAAGAGTTGGTCTCTTTGTTACCCTATAGTTTTTCGATTTTGATCCCTTAACAATGGTGGTGTCCAAAATACCGGTTTGGATTCAGCTCCAAAATCTCTTGTTACCCTTTTGGCACCCCTTAGTATGTGAAATTATTGGTAATATGCTTGAAAGATTCATCAAGATGGATTTCAAGTGATCTAAGCAAGGGCTTTTTACCTATGCTCGTATTTGTGTTGAGGTTGACCTTAACAAAGGTCTTCTAGATAAAATCCAACTAAAACATGATGATTTCCATTGGCTCCTGATGTTGGATTATGAAAACATTGTTTTTAGAAGTCTTGTCTACCACCACCATGGGCATCTCTAGGGGGGTTTGTCCACATATGGGGAAGCCAAAAAAAAAAAGGATTAGTTTCATCCTAATCGCTGGCAACCGTATGAGCACATTCTTCCAACTGAGGTCACAAAAGAATATATAAATGGTAGAGGGAAGAAAGAAGGTTCAGAGTTTGCAAATAATACTATAGGGCAGTATCAAGAGATCACATGAATCAGAAACTTTGGAATCTGACAAGGATCAACCCCTATTTGATCCTCAACATAATCATGAACTTTCTTTGATTATTGTTAGTTTGATGGATCTTAGTCACCCAGAGTGTTGGACTAAGATACAAAAAAAACAGAGAAAGAAAGTTGTATTCTGGATAAAGGTTTTGGCCTTTCTTAATTTTTATCTGTTATTTTTTTCTTGCTAGCCTTTTGATCTATTTTACCCAATATAACTTATTTTTAAGGTGTAACTTTTTTACCCATCTTTTTTATATAATTAATGTTAATTATAATATTTTTTTATATCAATAAAAATATGTTTTTCAATTAGAAAATTTATTTTTCTCTTTCGCAACTCCTATTCATAAATAAAACACAAACCCTCTCCTCCCACTTTCTTACGTGTACGTGTACGTCCATTTTAATTAATACTACAAATATGTTTAATTTGTACTGAACAAATTCGAACTTGCAAATGCGCAATAAAGCGAATTGGGTGTGGATAAAAATACCGGAGCCATGAGTGCAAACGCAGCGAGTATTGTATGAGCAGAAATCATGGCAATGGCAAGCGTCGTTATTTCTGGGAGTGTAGTTGCTCGATGTTCAACATTCACTTGGGAATTTGAAGAAAGAAGAAGACGCACATTCAGATTAAAGTTCACACTGCTCAACAACATTGGATGTGCTAGAGGGCAAAAATGTGGAGGAGTTTTGGGTGTCTCTGCCTCAGGCACGGAAACTCCATCCACGGATTCCACAACTGCTAAGGATGCTGTCAATTTGGGGCTTTCCCTTTTCAACAAGGGCCAGGTAATAAAATTTCAACTTATTTCAATCTCAAACCTTAAACTCACCTGTTTCGAGCTTTGCTCTGTTTTTCTTTGGTTTCTATTCATATAATGAATTCAATGTAGACATAAAAATGCCAAGCAATAGCAACCTTCTAGGTGCAATTTTTTTGTACACTTATGTGGACAATGTTTTCCATTAGTTTTAACCTGGCTTAATTGGGAATTTTGCTATGCTGCCGAGGATTTTGAAGTTTGAGATTATCTATATCACGAGTTTTGATCAATTTTATCATTTTCACAATGATGCTTCTATTAGTTAAAAGAATTGCTGGCAACAAACAAGAACAAGAGGGTACACCTTGTTTAACAGTCAATTTTGTGAACCATTGGCAAGCATGATCTTTGGAATTAAAAATGATTCCTATCATGTGCTGATATAAACATGGAAGCCATTAAACAAAAAAGGTTGAAACAGCTTGCAAACTAAATAAGAAAATGATATTCCCTCCGTGGACAAGCTGCAGTCACAGTCAAACCTCAGAATTATTTAACATGATCATGAATGGGGAGCCTTCGCAAGGGATGGATGTGCTCCTCAGCTAACCATAGTGCCTGTAGTAGAATCACTCCTTTACGGGAACCAGGTCACCTTCGTTGCCTTCATTCATCCCTCCTTCAGGGAAACTAGGCCTGTCTCCAATTTTCTGCACCCATTCTAAAACTTATCTTGTCACTTCCCTGCAATACGAGACACCCTGTTTATCGGGCTTTGTAGGGAGCAAATGGTTGGTTGAGTGTCTACTTCAAGATTTTCCGTCCTATGAGCATGGCAAGGGTGCTCTTTATCCCCATTGTATTTTTGCAACTGCCGAGGGGGTTATTTCTTACTGGGGTGAGGAGCCGATTCCTATCATTGTTTTTTTGATACGGGTTATAAATACTTATACAGATACCATACAAGAAACAGTGTACAATATCGGGCACATATCCATTAAAACAGGTCCTGTAGTGTCTACCATTACAAAATCAAATGGACCTATAGATAAGCCTTTTACATTTCAGTCCAAAACAGTGACATTCATGATTGATATCTGAAAATTGAGAGACCTACAGAGGATTGCATATTATGGTAGTTGAGGCCCTACATGTGAGGAAACTTGAGCAAAAGAAATCAGAAAAAAACTACCATCATTTTGAAACTTGGCAGGACTGACTTCCACGAATTGCCAAATCTGAGACAACCTTATGGTGTTTGCCACCACTCCATCTTTATGGTGTTACTGCATCATTTCTGTGTGGCTTTAGTGTAGCTTCTTGGCGTCACTATGCAGCTTCATGTAGAAGGAGAACTCTCTCCCTGCTAGGTACTCAATAAATTGAAGCCAAGGCTTCTCTTCAGTTGATCATGCTTTTCACTGGGGTAACATTGCCCTCCAGTGTGAAACCTCTTCTGAATGCCTAGCCATTTGATCATACCAGCTTCCTTCATCCATCGTTCTTGGAATCCACTTAAGCAGTTGAGCTACCAGGATGTTTCTGAGCATCACCCCCATCTCTGTTTGCAAGGGGTTGACGTCTATGTTTGGGAGCAGAGCTTTCACCGGCCTCAGTGCCTCCAATTTTCTTCCAATCAGAGGGTTTCTTTATGTGTTTGCATCTGAGATAGCTTCCATAATCAAGGAAGAACTTGTACCCTAAAGCCCCTACAACTCTGCTTGTTAGGAATGTGGATAGGCGACCCCATAACAGCCCCTGGACTATTTTTTGAAATCACCAAGTAACAAAATATCAGAGAAGCAAAATTGGAAAGCCAATGGGAGGGATTCGGATTTTACAAAATTCCATATGAACTGTATAGAAGAAAAACAGGAACAGCATATGACCTATTTACTCCAACATGCAAGAAGAAAAGCTTGCTATACCATAATTCTCAAAAGAATGCATTATGTTTTTACAAGAAAGAGTTCCACACATATATACAAGATAGGAGAAATTCTATAATAGATTTAACAAAAACTATACTAGTTGCAGCATGCAAAAAATCTTTAAAATAATAATGGCATTCATAATTTGTCTGTAAATAGACATCATAATACAAGTCTTGGGAGGGGGTTTAAAAATGATCATTGTAGATTCAAGGTGTAGACCTTCAATGTGAGTTGCTGCTCATGCTTAAGAGCTGGCAATAAGTAGATATTACTGTAAAAAAATGGATGGGATTCTTTCCATAACTCTTGGAAACAGGTTTGTGCTTGATTTAAAGATGCTTCAACTCGCAACTTGAGACAACCATGCTCATATGTTGGTAGAGAAGGATTAGCTTAGCTTTGATACAGCTATGACATATCTTTGCCCCTCTAGCTGTATACACTTAAGAGAGACATCTTTGTGAAAATTGTTAGCATGCAATGAACCTACTCGATCACCACAATACTGATTTTGGACCATCAACATACATGAGAAAAAGGAGGAGCAAAAATTAGCACTTTTTTTTAATATGAAGCCATATAATTACACCAATGAAGTCGTACCTATACACTTCTAGGAGGAAGTTATGTAACTTATTAGCATATAATGTTAATCAACTAACATATAATGTTGTATCATTAACTAATGAATGTGACCCATGATACTTAGGGGTCCTAATTAATAATATTTAGTGAAATTATACTAAATTGTTGTGTACAACCATCATTTGAATCTCTCAAATGATGAGATAGAATATGGCACCCATCAAGCCTTCAATAGGGAAACAATTTCAGACCACCTTCCTTGTATTTGCAAGCACACACAATGGAAACCTTGAAACGTTGATTCCATCTAAATCAATTTTCCATTTTAGTGAGTTTTTGTTCATGGCATGACCTTGTTTGTTGTCAAGGGAGGGAGGCTCGGTGAAATCGACACGACGCCAAGCCGAGCTGTTTGTTTATGGAATAGTGAGAAGTGGAATGGGAAGTATAGTATCCAAAACACTACTGTGTAAAGCTGAAGCTTTACAAGAGTAATTTGTATAAGGCATTGCTTTGGATTTAATAATCTAAGCTTTCAAACTTGAACTGGGGGACTTTGCCTTATCATTGGATAGCAATTGCAGACAGGGTTTCCCCACGTTGGATTCTAAGGAGTTTTTTCATCTAATGGCTGACGCATAGACATGTGGAGGACAATCATTGATTTAAAAAATATCCGACTTACTTTAATGCACTGCCCTTATTGTCAATCTTTCCAATAGATAGATTGATTTGCCCTAAGGGTCTACTAATAAGTAAGGTAGAAGTGTCGGGTGCTTGGATATATAATGACTGATAACCACACTTATCGCCACATGGAAGGTGATCGCTATATGAAAGAGATGGAACGCGTGACACTCTCATGAATTTTTCCACGTTGTTGATCTTTAGATCAATGTTGAGGGAGATATGACTATATAAAAGCTGTTTTTACAACGTTTTAAGGCATTTGCCTTAATAAAGTTTTAGTGGGGTCAGCCCCCTTGAAATACCAAAAGACAATTCTATAGTGGATGATTGTTCCCAAAGAAATGTGGCATGCAATTGCTCCTCTAAGGAGATCTTGGGGCTTGTTAGTCTCCAAACTCCCCCATTGTTGATCTTGCAACCATCCAGTGGTGGGTGGGACCAAATGAAGAAATAAGGAGCAATGGCCCCGATTGTAAGTTCCCCGCTAGACGACGCCTGATCGCTCATTCAGGGGACAGAAGAAGATGGAATCTTACTTGTCGCAATCACCGTTTATCCAAGATTCACATAGCTATAAGTCGTTGATTCCATGCCTCAAAAGAATATGAGAATATAAAGAGGCGGTCGTGTGTTCAAATGGTAATTTTGTTGGCATGGTGCACCTGAAACATGATTTCCTAGCATGTAAGTGCGAAATTGATCTTTTCAAAGGAATTCTGAAGCGTGAATCATGGAAGTAGTTGCTAGAAAATCCATCCTAAGCATCCAAGGAAGTTGAAGAGGATCATCATGTTGGAAAGATAAGATCGACCCTGTGGCTTACATGTGGGCTATTTTTGTGAAGTTGTGAGGTGAAGATTTGTGTTGGTGGCACTCTCTCACTCCATTGACACTAGTTGTTGATGTATACATTGAGCTCCGGGCTCTCAAGATGGGGGATCTTTTGTTCTTCGAACTCCTAAAATTATGTAGAAGTTTTTCCCTGTGAATTATAACTCAACTCTTATTTGCTCTATTTATTAAAAGTTTTGTCCCAAAGCTTACATGCAACTGTAGGTGTTTTAAATATATAATAATTTTTTTGTGGCTGTCCTTTGTCCTTGGTCTGAAATTATATATAGACGTTCAATTTGTTTGCAACGGTGAATTCTATACCCCTTGCATATGGTGATGTTGATAGGCAATGTTAGATAGGGTTAAATAATTGTTCTGTGTTTCCTTTTTCCTTTGGGTGAGCATAAGATCACACTATTTTGGCACAGTGTGTTTTTAATCTTTTGTTTTTATTACTCTCTTGCACCCTTTTCACCCTAAGCATTTAAATAGCGTTAAAATAGGGGATGGTCTGATCTAGAGGTTGCATTAGCTTAAAACTACTAGAACTTCCCATTGTGGCACTTTGATTGTAGGTGCCAAATTCATACTTCGTCAGGCAATCAAAATAGCGACGAAAAGTTTTTGGCATGCTTAGTGGGACCAGTGTGCAAGGCATTTAGCCTTTATTTCAAAGTCCCTACTTAGTAGAAATTGATTGCTCCCAAGCCTATTGGTGAGGTCTTGGAGATTTGCTCTTAGAGAGCACAAAGTTTTTCACTAGGCGACTTCAAAATTGACTAGCAAACCCGATAGCATATTAGAAGGATCCATACAAGATCCATAAGAGGAAACAATCAAGACGAGATCCTATAATTTTTTAGCGGCTCTCCCCAAGAAGGAGATCTAGATTTCTGATTATAACTCCAAATCCTTCAAAGAGAGCACACTTTGCCTCCTGTCAAAGAATTTTATCCATATCAATTACATTTTCACGAAGGAATAATATGGCCCTTCTAACAAGAGTGGAACCCTTGGTTGCTTGGAACTTAGGGAGTCCTTTAAATTTATAGTAAAGGAGTGATAGTGTCGAGGCGACATTGAAGGCATTGACATCTCACGGGAGACAGTTTTGCCACTCCAATAGATCACATTCATGATGTGGTGAATCTTTGTGTTTTTCATCACATAGATGACTTTGATGTAGCCCTTAGGCTACATGAAACATCCTTTGTAAGCAAGGGCCTAAAGTGGTTCAAAAGCTTAGAACTTGCATCAATTGACACATGGGATGAGTTGGGGGAACTCCTATATAATCAATTCAAGGAAAGTGGGGATAATCTATCCTTTGGTCGAACTATTGACTAAAATCAAGAGAGCCCCCATGGAATCCATTCTAGATTTCAATATCAAATTCAAAAATACATAGGAGAGAATACTCATAGAGGTATGCCCTTTGGTAGGTATGGCATTCTTGTATTTCATTAGAGCATTTAATCCTGAAATAGCAATGATGATACGTCACTAGGTTGAAGGATCCTTCCCATGGCATGTGATGTAGCTGTCCTCGCTGAAAATAGTCTTATACAAGTTGGGAAGCTTGCTCCTAGACTTCCGATGCCCTTGTTTCCTGAAATCTATAACCTATTTAGCTTCCCTAGTATCCTCAAGTTCCATCTATCAGTCTAATTGCTAAACCCCCACTATTATGGACGTTACCCAACAACTCATCCATCAAGGATATGGATATCCTCAGGGCATGCCTCAAAATAACAATGAGATGGAAGAAATCAAGAACACGATGAGATAATTTTCGAATAAATTAGTTGGCATTGAAAGACATGTATGTAGGTTAAGAATGGTCAACAATATAAGGATCCTCTAATATAAGAAAAGGTAGAAGACCATACTAGATCCAACACACATAGAATATGCTAGTCCACAAAGCGGTTTGGGGCTATAGACAAGGGTTGTGATGAATGGAGGTTTTAAGGAATCTAATATGGGAATCTACACGTACAATAGCAAGTGTAGGCCTAACTAGATCCAAGGTGTCATTAGATGGTAACCAAGAGGTGCAAACAAACACAATCAAAAGAAATACAATGGTAGTAGGTGGTAACCAAGATTTATCTAAACTAAGTGTTGTAAGGGCGTCATTAGATGGTAATCGTGAGGTGTAAATAAAGAGATAAAACATGCAAAGATAACAATACTAACAAGCATACACTAATCTAAGCATGGAAGACATAAACATACAAATATAATGTAACCACAAAAGTAATGAAAGAAAGAGTATAGGGATATGAAACTTGACTTGTCGGTGCCTTAATCTCTCCCTCGGCTTAAGTGGAACTTTGTGAGAGATGGTTGTAGGTGAAGTCAAGATGGAAAGAAGACCTAAGTATCCTTAGTATGGGGACTCCAAAGACTAGGTATATATTGGTTCGACTTCTTTTCTTGATATCTTCAAGTCCCTGTGCAAACTAGTCTTCCTCAAGTGTCATCTCCTTAGGCCTAATTCATTTTCTTCATACTAAGGTGAATTTGCACGTGCAAGTAGAGTGGGTTGGATGTCTTGCTTTTGAGAAATGACAAAGGGGAATCATATAAATATGATTTAGAACCGTAAAAGTCACAATTCAAACTTGGTCGATGTCATCGACTTGGTTGATGGTGTAGAAAAGTGTCTAGTAGACACATAATGTCATCGGCGTGGCTGATGATGTTAGCCAAGAGGAGGCATTGCAATGTGTCATTAGTTCGATTAATGATGGCGGGAAGAGGTGCACAAACATGAAGAAGAGGAGGGGAAAGGGGGAATGGGAATCGTCAGAAGACAAACAAGCTGATATCATGGCATGAATGGAGGCAATAATAACAAATAATCATGATGTGGTAACTCTCACAAAGCACCATGAATTGGCCCACCCTGATCATGGTGTACTTCTTAGGATTTACACTCAGGGACATTAATGTGACGAGCCCTATAAACAAAAAATGTCAGTAATTGAAAATAAGGTGTATACATATGCCCTACCCAAAGCTCATCACATGCCACCATAGTGTAATATAGGATGGTGCTTTGGGAAATCAACGTAGTACCAAAAGATAAAAGCAAGAGCGATAATGAATGATGGTAAATAAGTGAAATAATTGAAAGTAACATATACATACATACCTTGACTTACGTTTCCCTTGAAATAGATTCATGCAAATACTTTAGTCTTGATCATGGCGGGCACAAAAGATGCTTATGGTAACCCCAATGATACGAGACAAAATGGAGTAAAGCAATGTGGGCATATATAGATGAGTTTAAACATGGAAGTATATGAGGCTCTCAAGGAAGATGTTAAAGGGGATCTGGATAATCTCATTGGTAAATGCTAGATTAGGTATAGAAGACCCAAAAGATGTGAGATAAAAAGAATGGCTTTGGATAGCCATGAGGTATAGGTTAGGCTAGGTATAAACGATGCAAAAAGTGGTAAAATAGTGTAAAGGATAGGAAGGATGGAGTTGAACAACTACAAGTCAAAGGCTAAATTAGGTCCCGACGACCCCAAAAAGGTGGTAATAAGGTAGTGAAATAAGGGACTGAATAGCCACGAAGGTGAAGGCTAGATTAGGTCTGGAGGACCTGAAACAATAAAAAGGTATTAAGGTGATAAGATGATAAAAGGTACCTGATAGCCACGATGCAAAGGCTAGATTAGTTATGGATGATTTAAAATAAAAAATAAAGAGAAGAAAGCTCAAGATCCGAAACATAACTAGGAGGAATCGGAGAAAAATAAGGCAATGATTGAGAGAGCATTTTTAAAGACCCAAAGATGCAACTTATATTCAAGATTGGAAAGTTCAAGGGGTATACCTGGTTGATTCCCTAGGGCTTATCATTTGAAATCCTTAATGGCCAATGCTGTTGCAATGCTAACATGCTTGAAAGAGACGAAGAATAGGAAGTAAGAAAATGGGGGACACTTGGAAAAAAGTTTGTCTGTCAAATGGGAGTAATAAAGGGAGGGAAAAGAGGGCGCCACCAAAGTTAAACCACGGTCTTTAGCGGAAACAAGACACTCTAATTGGTTTGGCAAGACTGTGCTTTTGACATTGAAAGGTTTAGGAACTTTATCTAGCTAGTCCAAAGCTTGGGCTAATTGGTGAAGTATATAGATCATCCCATGAAGGCTATGCAAGAAATGTTACAGGTGCCTACCTTCCCACGACATGTTCTCCATTCCTCAAGAACCCGACGTAGTCATCGGTCAATTGTGAGTATTGGGTACGTGCGTGAAAAGGCAAGTTGCACTAAGATAGATATGGGGCCTCCTATACCAGTCTATTGGCTTGCCACATTCCAAGACCTTCGCCTTTACTGTGAGGTCAGCTGTGGAGTTTGATCTTTAACTAGGATGGGGGCATGCCAATGATTTGATCATATCTTTTAGTGTGATTTGACTGTTGATATTTTATTTTACCTTTTGAATTTGCCTTCTAATTTTTTTGGTTTGATATTATAGCTCTTGTTTTTTTGGATTTTACTATTTTCCTTCTCCATACGGATTCAGAAGACCATTTAATGGGGTTTTAAGGTGACAACACAAGAGAGCTTACACCTAGTCACTAAAGAGGAGAGCCCAAAACCCAAGACACGCTTAAATACTCCTAGACTTGCACCTTAGAAAAGAGTGTGATCTCGAATCCGACTTTGGTGTACTCAATAAAGAGATGAAATTAAGGGGAAAGATAGGTGAACCTAAAATGACTGGGTTGCCCCAATCGAAAAAAATGTATAAAAGAGGTGATACAATGATGGACATATTTGAGACTTTCATTTTAAGAAAGGGTATACTATGGATGAGAGACATGTAGATAAACTGCAATATTTGTGCCATGAAGCCCAAAGGTGATGTATAGTAGGTGATACAATTACAGACATATTTGAGACTTTCATATTTGAGGCTTTAGGAGACAAAATAACACTCGCAACCATTTCCTTATCTTTCTAAGAATTACTTAGTTATGGTTGAGAGTGGGAGCAAAATAGATAAGTAATATAGCAGGTAGGAGCCAAGAGGCGATGTAAACTAGGTAGTAGTTAAGAGGTGTAAAATGTAAGAGGGAACTCAGAGGTGCAAAATATAGGACGTAAGAGCCAATAGTGTAAAAATGTAGGAGAGATCTTGGGGGTGTAAAAATGTTGTAATAAGAGGTAAGAGCTAAAAGGCATGAAAATGAGGGTAAAACCAAGAGGCACAATATTAGAGTAGGATGTATGAGCCAATAGGATTGGTAAAGTAGGATAAAGCCAAGAGGCGTAATAATAGAGGAATAAGAGGTAGGAGCTAGGAGGCACATAAAGTAGGAAAGAGCTTGGAGACTCAAATAAAGTAATGCTAAAATGAGTAATATGAAGTAAGCTAGAATGCCATATAGGAGTGCTAGAGTAATAATGCAAATAGTTGGAACATGAAAGGTTGTTTATGCTACATGCCTAACAAAATGCAAGAAAGAGAAGAAATACCTCTAGCATGGTACATTCGAAGTTGAATTTGTTTGTCTTTAATGTAGGCAAGATTCTTGATTATTACCTCATTGTGAATGTGAGATGTTGAGAAAGGGAAAGCATCATAAGATGCCCTCAAGGTTGAGGAAGGGTGAGGGTGGGCATCGTAAGATGCCCCAAAATATGGGATGACTTTAGGGTGGGCATTGCAAGATGCCCCAAAGTGTAAGGGGAGAAGAGGATGGGCATTGTAAGATGCCCCAAAGTGTAAAGAATGGTAGGGTAATGTTCTATTGTGTCCAAGTTCAATTGCTAGATTGATGTATCGATTATGTTTGCTATCATTTTCTGTGTGAATCTGTTTCACATCAGTGACTGAAGCTTGTAAGGTAATGTTTCGAGTGATAGAGGATTTTTTCAGATTTTTTATTGACGTAATTGGCTGGGCCAATGTTTTTGAAATTGTATGTGCTAAGTTGAACGTTATCAGCCTAGCCGATGGTAGTAGTCTGTGCTTGTTGTAATTGACCATCATCGACTTGGCTGATGACATTAGGGAAGGTTGTTTGAACATCATTGGCCTAGCCAATGATGTTAGAATTTTTGGTCTGTAACTGAACATTATCGGCTGGGCTGTTGATGTCAAGATTAGATGAATTATTTCCAAGGATTTCAAAAATTGATTATTGTGAGTTGTGCTTTAGTATGGTCTAAGATCCACTAAATTATCCCCATGGGGTCTTCTAAGGGTGGATTAGTAGGAGAGTTGAATAGAATATATTCGTCTTCATCATCAAAGTCAATTTGGGGGTTGTCAATTTTTTTTTTGCTGGTGTGCTCTTGACCGATCTGTCTAATGTGTGTGACAACAATATCAAGGGTTATGTTCTCATGGTTGAAAAGGAGTGCAAATTGTTTTTGGATGTCATCGACCAGGTTGATGGATTTGTATTCTTCTATGCTTTTTTGAACCATATCGGCTTGACTGAGGAAGTTGGCTGTTTGTGATGCTTGTGGAATGTCATCAGCGTATTTGATGGCGTCGAAAATTTTAGATTTTTTTTGAACATCATTGGCTGGGCCAATGACATTAGGATTTCATAGATTGGTCTTTGTGGGTAATGTTTGGTATATTCTAAAATTTGATGGATGACCCATGTGGGGTTTTCTAAGAGAGGACTAAAAGGATGGTTATAAGGAGGGCTAGTATAAGATTTAAAATGATAAGGTTCATATTGGAATGGATCGTGAGAACTTTCTTCAATGTGGGAATATCGGCTTGTGTATATTCGTCAAAGATGGAAAGATCATCTTGGGGATCTTCGGCCATGCTATAGATGTAAAAAATAGGAATATTATATTGGGGATCGTCGTCAAACATGAGAAGATCATCTTGGGGATATTCGATCATGTTATATTCGTCAAAGATGGGCAAATCATATTGGGGATCTTCGGCCATGTTATTTTCGATGGTTGAAGTAGGTGGAGATTGGGGAAAATTGCATCATGAGGGATTACTCTCAATGGTGTACATGGAATCACGAGAAAACCCCAGAGATGAGATGTCATTGAGATTGATTGTAAAAGGAGTTAGGAGAGATGCTAAGAAGCTTGATAAAGAAAAACGTGAAAATGACCCAACAATGGTGGGCTAAGATTTATGTTGGGTTCAATACAATGTATGTAGGCTAAGAATGGTCAATTATATAAGAATCCTTCTATATAGGAAAAGTTAGAACACCATTCTAGATCCAACACACATAAAATATGCCAATCCACAAAGCGGTCTGGGGCTATATACAAGGGCCATGATCAAAGGAGGTTGTAAGGGACCTGATAGAAGAATTTACACATACAATAGTAAGCGTAGATCTATCTACATCCAATGTGTCATTAGATGGTAACCAAGAGTGTAAACAAAGGTAATGAAAATAAATACAATGCCATTAGGCAATAACCATGAGGTACCTAAACTGAGGGTTGTAAGGGTGTCATTACTAAGTAACCGATACCGATACGGGTACGAGAATCAGATACATGGATACGGGGTTTTTTATTTTGGGTTTGGATACGTTTTGGATACAACCGTACAAAAATATATATAAACAATTAAAAATATAGCCATATAAGCACAACTGACCACATAATATGCATAGAGAAAACCAAATAAGTTAAATAAGTTAATAAACATAAAACATACTCATAATTCAATGCCAAATATCATAATATTCAATGGTCAATCTTAGATTGGTATTATAGCAAGTACATACATAATACAAATATTACAATATATGGACAAAAATGTAGACAAATCAACATATTAATGATTCATGAATCACTATATTCATTTTCCTCTTCGGCTGCCATGTTAGAAGCATTATCATGTGGTTCATTAGAACCACAAGCAACAATAGTGCCACTTCCACTAGCTCTACTATGCAGGGCCTATGAAGCATTGTCTAGCTCCATGTCACTGAATGAAAGCTGGGCAATGGAGGCATCTAAGTCAGCAGTCTATGGATCCACATCCCAACACTTTGTTGCCCCTTGTAATTAGGTTGTTTGTGTCAGAGAAGACGCAAGTTGGAATGCACATAGACCAAATCCTCTGCCTTTTTTGCTGCCAACTTTTTGCGTTTAACTGAGTGGATAAAGCTGTAGGTACCCCAATTTCTCTTAGTTGAGGATGAATTTGCAACCTATTGAGACAAGTCGCAAAGTCAATTAGAATTTTCAATTTATTAATCTATAAAAGTTATAAAGTTATAACAAAACGTTGAAAAGAAAGGTAGAGTGTTAAAAAAAATTAAAAAGTAAAATATTGTGTTAAATTTTTTATTGCAAGTGGTTGAGGTGGATGGATGCTTGCCCATGGAGGTACCACCAAAATTGAGCTTCCTTCTTGTACTTGTCACAGAGGGTGCAAAGGGAGTGACCCGCAAAGGATATGAAATGTGAAAACTCTTCCCTAACTTGGTCTTTAATTTCTGGATCAGGGAAGAGTCTAGAGAATGCCGCCTTATATCCCTTACTAACCTCAATATCCCTATATGGTGCTACCCTCCTAGGCAAAGAAAGCATCTTTATACTGTAGTATTTGGGCTCTAAGGCAAAAGCAAGAAGATGCAATGGGGTGGTTATTTTGTTCCACCTTTCAATGAGATGTGATTGCACTTCTTTGAAGAACCTGTCTGTAGGATCCTGCTCTTTGGCATTTATGATGGCTCTAATCTTCTCAATCATTAAGTCGATTCCATCATAAACTTTACCCAAATATGGATGATCCATATTTGCATATCTCAACATGCTCACAATGGTCTCGGTAATATTGAACAAATATTCCACACGACCCCATCACCTGTCATCAAGATTCCACCCTTTCACGTTTGTGGCCCTCTCACTGTTTGCCTGCCTCCATATGCCCCAAAGGTTGTTGATAACCATGTTACTCAATGCCTCACGCACCTTGACAAGTCGTTTCAAGATGAGTGTGTGTGAAGCAAACTGAGTCTCAACAACCTAACATGAAATTAAAACAAATATTCACAAATGAAAACACTAAAATTTACAAACTTATAAAATTAAATTAAATTAAGATGTTACCTTCAACAACTGCAACTTCGAGAAGCTTCTGAAGATGCCTTGGGATGTGATGGTTGGTTATGAACATTCGGATCTCTCTCGCCTTCTCATAGGCCTGTTTGATTCAATCAATTTTTGTCCTCAATTTTTGCAACATAAGATTGAGAGAATGAACGATACAAGGTGTCCAAAATATGTGCTCATACCTTGTCTCAATCAACATGCCCGCAACTTTGCAATTTTTTGCATTGTCCGTTATAACTTGGACAACGTTTTGAGGCCCCACCGCCTCAGTGGACTCTATCAGGATGTCCACAATGAATCGTGCATCTTTCACTTTCCCCTCACAATTAACGGCCCTGAAAAACTTTGCCCCTTTAGGGCACACTGCTACCACATTAATCAATGGTCGTTTTGCTGTATCTTTCCATCAATCAGAAATGGACACCCCTGTTTCTATCCATGAATCTCTGATGGGCTTCAGTGCATCTTCAACTTGTTTTCTTTCTTTTTCCAACAATGAGGTGTGCGCCTTTTCATACCTTGGGCCAGTGAACCCTTTAGGGGCATCATCGATAGATCTCATCGTATCCTGCCAATATGGTGACCTAACCACATTAAAAGACAGCCCGCATGCATAAACACAATGCGGAATGTTCTGGTCCACTGTATCTCTGGTTTGATTTTGGAATGCCCTTTCCAATGGGCTTGCATCTTATGTTCTCTTGCGAGTAAGAGGTGAATCTTCTTCCTCTTCGGCCACAATGGGTGTAGCAAGAAATTGGTGTGATGGAGTTACCACATTAGCACGAGAATCATGCACAGGTGGTAATCCTTTCTTTCTCAAAGGATGTTTCATTCTTTGCCCAACAACGACATCTACTTCTTGTTCTTTGATGTAAGCAAGGATCTTTGCTTGTGGCAAATCTTTTCCTGGGTTTTGATTCATGCTTGGCCCACCAGAAGCTTTGATTCCAATCCCAAGAATCGCACACAAATGGGCTTTCACCCGACTGTATGAGCTCTTATATCTACAATTACATTCTGAGCAAAGCCAAAGGAAACACCCTTCACCTAGCAGCGGTTCTATGATCGTCACATGCCTCCAAGGGGGTGCTCGCTGATTGGGTCTGAAGGCTATCCCTTGGCCCACCGAACTAGCACTTGTAGCCTGAGACATTATAGTGAATACTATAGCCCTTGGTAAACAATAATATCGATATTAAAACTTAAAGTATTTGGTATTTGACATTTGTTGAAACTTAAAACATTTGCTATTAAAAATTTAAAACATTTAAAAACAAAAAAAAAAAGTTATAAAACTGAAAACCTACCTTAAATCAACAAATCTTCTTCCTTGCAAGCTCCTTGAACTCCTTAGTAGTTTAATATTATTCCTTGCAAGCTTCTTGGTAGTGTAGGATTAGCAAAAGGAAGGAGATTCAATCCTATGCAATTCCAAAAACGAAGATAAGAGAACAAATTGTAAAAATGCCATGAAATGTAAATGTGTTGTTGTTTTGATGAAATGAGAGCGAAAGCTGCTTTTAGGGTTTAAAATCCACTTTAGATTGTTTTTCATTGATTTTGAATTCCATGTTTGACTTTTCATTGGGCGAAATTGAAAAAAAAAATGACACTTTTTGCAGCGCATACAATGTGGATACGCCTAGGATACTTCCCTGGGTTGTGGATATACTTGGATATCCGAACGTATCCACAGCCCAAGGAAGTATCCTGGGAGTATCCACACCGAATCCCCTGCATACCATGATCATATCCGCTCTCGTATCGTACCTAGCAGGGGTTTTTGTGATGTATTTGACTACTTAGTGCCATTAGATGGTAACAATAAGGTGTAAATAAAGAGATAAAGCATGCAAAGATAAACATATACCAACATGCATATGCCAATATAGGCATGGAAGACAAACATACCAATATAATGTGACCACCAAAGTAATGAATGAAAGATTAGTTGTTGTCGACGCATTAATCTCCCCTTGGCTTAATTGGCACTTTGTGAGAGATGGTTGTAGGTGAAGTCAAGATGGAAAGAAGAAGAACTAAGTAGCCTTAGTTTGGGACTCCAAAGATTAGGTGTACCTTGCTGGTTCAATTTATCTTTTTTATATCTTAAGTCCTTCTGCAAACTAGTATTTCTCAAGTGTAAGCTCCTTAGCCCTAATTCCTCTTGTTCTAACCATTGTAGATTTGCGTGCACGAGTAGAGCAGATTGGATGTCTTTCTTTTGAGAAACGACAAAGGGGAACCATATAAATACGATTCAGAACCCAAAAAGTCACAACTCAAACTTGGCTGATGTCATCGGCCTGATCGATTGGGTAGAAAAGTGTCCAACAAACCAAACAAGAACCATCAGAGAACAAGCATGCTGACATTATGTCATGATTGAAGGAGGCAATAATAGTAGATGATCATGATGGAGAAACTCTCTCAAACCATCACGAACTGGCCCACCTTGATCTTGGTGTACTTCATAGGACATACACTTAGGGAGATTAATGCGTTGACAACCCTTATGAATAGAAAATGTTAGTAATTGAAAATAAGGTGTATACACGACAAACTGCTCAAAATTCTATAAGTCCATGTTATAAAAACAACTAGGGCTATCAGCACAATAGATTCTAGCCTAGTCCTTAGATCACTTCCGTACAACCAATGAACCCTCGCTATCAAGATAATCATCATGCTACAAAAGCAAGTCTTGGTACAAAACAACTTAGCCGTAGTAGGAAATAGGTGTTTGTCCGACAATCTTGGTCCAAGCTGATTGCTACTCTGACATAGTTCCTTAAGTACCCTTCAATCCACTTATTCACTATCTTAGTTTTCCCATTGGTTTGTGGATGATAGCTAGTGCTAGGAGTTAATTCTGTGTCAATCAAACGAAAAAGCTCTTGACAAAACAAGCTCATGAACCTACTGTCCCTATCACTCACAGTGTTTCTAGGCAGTCTATGAAGTTTAAGAACTTTGAAAAAGATATCAGCCACTTGAGGTGCATTGTATTTGGCTGGAATTGCAAAAAAGTGAGCATATTTGGTGAGCCTGTGAACCACCACAAACATACAACTCTTACTTTGAACCATGGGAAGTTCCATGATGAAATCCATAGAGATACTTTCCCATTTTTGAGTAGGAATAGGTAAGGGCTACAACAAACTGACTGGCAAAACTTGCTCAACTTTATATTGTTGGCAAGTGTGGCACTCCCGAATGTATTGAAGGACCTCTCCCTTGAGTCCCTTCCAAAAGAATCTTTTTCTCATTTGTTTGTATGTCTTAAAATACCCTGGATGACCAGCCAAGGGAGAATCATAAACAACTCTCAATATATATTTTTTCATCTTAGACTTGGGGACCAAAAAGATCTTTTTCCGGTAGAAAATAAGACTGTCCACTACCTTGTACTTGTCATCTTCATTTTTACCTTCAAGGACAACAGTAGTAAAGTCATTCTTTGCATACTCAGTTGTTATAAAAGCCTTGAAATCAGCTGTAATCTTTGTCAATGAGCAAAAAATAATCTTTCTAGACAATGCATCAACAATTACATTGTTTTTCTCTTTGACATACTTAATATCAAGCCGTAAGATTGAAATTTACTTACCCACTTCTGCTGTCTATCATTCATATCCTTTTTGCTGATAAAATACTTCAAACTATTGTGATCAGTTTTGATCACAAATTTGTCGCAAATCAAATACTGCCAGAATTGGCCAATGCATACATGATGGCCAACATTTATTTATCATAAATAAAGAACTTACACTCCACCTCTATGCACTTCCGGTTCTCAAAGGCAATGGGATGCCCTTTTTGCATCAAAATAGCCCCTATACTTTCACCTGAAGCATCACATTCCAGCACAAAAGGGATGGAGAAATCCAGAACAACAAGTGTCTGGCATGAACTTATCACCTCCTTGAGTTCATCAACCACTACTTGTGCTGTTTTGGACCATCTAAAAGATCCCTTTTTGGTTAAATCCATTAGTGGAACAAGTTGAAAAAATCCTTTGACAAACCTTCTATAGTAGTTGTATAAACCCCCAAAACCTCTCAAATGTGTCATAGTTGTAGGTGGAGACCAATCCATGATTGTTTGGATCTTTTGTTGATCAACATGGACTCCTTGGGCATTGATTACATGGCCTAAATACAAAATTTTAGACATCCCAAACTCACATTTACTTTTTTGCAAATAGTGTTTGCTGTCCCAAAATTCTTAGAACTATGTCTAAGTGTTGGAGATGCTCCTTCTATGTTTTACTGTATATTAAAATGTCTTCAAAGAAGACCAGAAAAACTTCCTCGAGTGTTTCCTAAAGACATTGTTCATACAAGATTGGAAAGTTGTTGGTGCATTGTTAATCCAAAGGGCATAACCAAAAATTCATAGTGCCCAAAGTGACATTTAGAAGCTGTCTTTTGAACATCCTCTTCTCTTACCCGAATTTGGTGATATCCGGTACTCAAGTCAATCTTGGAAAAGTAGATGGCTCCATGTAGCTCATCAATCAACTCATCAATTCTAGGTACGGGGTGCCTATTTTTAATGGTCTTTTTGTTTAGGTGGTAGTCAATGTATATCGTCATGGTTCTATCCTTATTTACTAGAACAAATGAAGAAACAAAAGGACTAGAACTAGGCCTTATGTGTCCCATCTCCAAGAGCTCTTTGATGGCTTCCTCAATTTCCTCATTGTAGGCTCAAGGATGGCAGTATGGAGTGGTTATTACGGCTTTAGTTTCGGGCTCCAATTCAATGATATGTTGAAAACCTCTATTCGGTGGTAGTCCACGTGGAATACTGCCGAAAACCTTAGCATGCTTCTCAAGGATGGCTTGAATATCCTTATGATATTGCTGATGCTCCAATTTGTGATTTGTAGAACTCACAAAGCACTCTGCTTCCCAAACAACCTACCCTTTAAGAAAATCCCTTTCCATTCTTTTTGTTGTCACTACCATAGGAACTCCATTTGCCCTACCACGCAACACTATTTCTTTACCTGCTGATTTGAATTTCAGCTCCATGGTTTGGTAATTTTGGGTGAATTTTCGTAGAGAATGCAACCATTGCACCCTAAGGACTATGTCGATCTCACCAATCCCAACCACATAGAAATCATCATCAATCTTGTGCCTTCCCAAAGCGATACTCAGCTGCTGAATTTTCTGTGTGTGGGGGATGGTGAGCCATTTGCCATTGTTACATTGAAGCCTTTGAAATCTTTGACTTGTAGCCAAATCTATATACCAAACCTTCATCAATGAAGTTATGGGTTGCCCCACTATCAATTAGCACAGTTACCCTCTTACCTTGCAATACTCCTCTCACTCTCAAAGAGTGATATCTAGGAGCACCGGATAATTTGTGAAGGGTGCCATCTGTATGATACTTCTTTCTTTTCTTGCTCTTCTTCTTTCGGTTCTTCCCTTTTTTTTCTTCTTCTTCTCCATCCGATACTACCTCAATGTAATGAACTTGCCCTTTGCCAAGGCAACAATGACCTAGTGTCCAAGGGTCTTTGCAAGTGAAGCACAAACTTCTCCTCCTTAACTCATAACTTGATTCCACTTCTTTGTTTGTCTTTGGCAGCTCCTTTTGCTGCATGTTACCTTGCTGATATGGCCTCCTTTGCTGATCACATGGGGCTGTCCTTGGTTGTCGGGAAGGTAAAGTCC
Source organism: Torreya grandis (assembly GCA_037957365.1). Taxonomy (NCBI): domain Eukaryota; kingdom Viridiplantae; phylum Streptophyta; class Pinopsida; order Cupressales; family Taxaceae; genus Torreya; species Torreya grandis. The sequence continues at coordinate 1,882,553 of JARHVA010000374.1, read as the reverse complement.
TAGGCTGCCCAAAAAAAAATGTCCTTTGCTGTTCTAAAGGCAGAAATTTGCCCTTAAGAGCTCATATTTCTAGATTGAAAGCCTTTTTGATAGCTTCTTGGAGAGAACAAGGGTTGAAAGCCTTGACCAAACCCTTGAGTGGATTAACCAACCCTTCAACAAACAATACCACAAGCCTCTTTTCGGATACCCCTGGTACCATCACTGACACTTTGAAATTCAGCCACATAATCATCCACGAAAGTATTTTGTTTCAGCTGTGCTAACTCCCTAAAATGGATCTCCGGATCAGCTCTATCAAACCTCTCAATCAACCTCCTATTGAACTCATCATAAGAGTTGATGAGGTTGTGCCCCTGTGTGACCAATCCATGGTACCACCACTCATGTGTTGTGCCCTCAAGATGTAAAGTAGCAAATTTGATGGCTTCATCTTCCATCATAGGTCGGAAAGAAAGGTATGTATCCACTTTTTGGATCCAAGCTCGAGTGGTGCTCTTGGTAGATCCATCAAATGTAGAAAGAATGAGCCCAAAACTTGTTGAAGATCCCTTTGATTATTCCGAGGTCTAGGATTAGCTCTATCCCACTCTTTGTTCCTCTTCGGTTGCATGAAGTTAGTGAGGGTCATTTCTCCCTTGATCTCAGGGGGAAGAATCCTGTACTCTGCATAATAGTAGCAATATCATCCATCACTGAATGTTGAACCTCCACCCCAAGAATGACTTCATCTCTACGAATGAAGTTAGGTTGAAAAGGCCTAGCTGTAGATCCAACCACCTTTATCTGAGTAGGAGGGTTGTTTTTGGCTTGTGAAGCACTCTCCTCACCATTGGAAGGACGAGATGCATTCATGCCCCACATGGTGCGAACCATTTCAACCATCATATCTATCATACGCTCTTGATTTTGAGCAAATTTCTCAAATTGGACATGATCCACATTTGAATTATCCATATTCGTATGTCTTAGTTGCTCAAACTCCTCTTTTTTGTTTTGGACCCTTTCTTCTTTCTTTTTCGTAAAACCTAAGCTCTTTGTCACTGCCCTGCATGTAGTAGAAACTACAAACAACTCAATCCCCACAGATGGCAAGGAGATGGCTTTGACACCACTAAAATATCCCTTTTAGGGCAGATTAATGAAATTCTAGAATTTTACTGAAACCCTAAAGTGAAAGTACAAAATTTTGAAAATGATTCATAAAACATTATAGGAAAAAAAATACAATCCACATAGAAACCCTCAAACAATTAAGAAACTCAATTTATTTCAAGAGTAGAATCCTTGCAACTTCAAATCTGATTTTTTATAAAATATTGTCAGGCTGTAAATTAATTAATTTACAACGGATCATACCGATGCAATTTCAACCATAACTGACCAACCAACTGAGAAATTGATGTTGTTTCAAGCACGAAACAGGCTTGGGCAAACCCAAGATGAAACCACACGCTGAACAGCCCTCAAACCCAGCTCCCTAGGGTGACATCAGCCCTCCAAAGGATAACGTCAACATGCCAAAGAGCCCTCCAACAAGTCGTCAGCCCCAAACAACCCTTTAGTTGGTGCGCTAACCAAAAATTGATGCTCTAGTTTGTGTTCAATGACTTTTGGCTCAATCATGACCCTTGAATGAAGCCACTAGCAGAAGTTGAGGGTTTTCGTCCCCAAGATCTAATTACCGAAGAGGGTTTTCGTCCTCAATAGTTGAAAGTAGGAGCGAAATTGCTCAACACACAAAATCAAGTGATAGGTGAATCATCGATCCCACAAATGAACCCCTCCATCTTCTTTTATACTTTTTCCCCAACTCAATCTCCAAAGTGGGGCACTCCAAGTGGGGCAGTTATTTACTATAATTCATAAAGTGTTTTTTTTAAATTTCTAATTAAGCGTTGACTTACTCCAATTAGAAGAGTCCCCTTTATTTTAAATTTAAATGTAAGTTGATAACAATAAGCTACTTTTTGGCTAAAGTAGCTCACCAAAACCACGTTTCCCTTCTCCTCATCTCCTTAGCTTGTGGGAAACCACGTAATAGGCTAAGGGTCTTCATATGACACTAATCTTGAGAAGGGGACATTACATTCTATCTCCCTCCTTGAGCCATATAACTCTCGATTTCTGCAAGCAGAAAGTTTCTTCTCTAGCCGTGATGGTGTGGTACTTGTTGAGAAGGTCGTTTTTTAAAGATTACATATTTTGATCCATACCATCTGAAGTTGTCTTCCTTTTTAAATCTGCAATTTCCTCCATACTAACTACAATTTAGAAGCAATTAGTTGATAAAGACAAAACTTTCAGAGGAGGACATGAACATTAATGGATTAAAAACATACATTGGGAGAGTTTGTTGAATGTCCATAGAGATGTTGAGTTGCAGACCACCTACTAAGGTCTATGCTTTGTGTTTGAAGGAGCAACTGATCCAATTTCAATTTGGTAGGGTCATATTTGTATTCAAAGACATAATAAGTTCTTCCTCTTCCTTTTGTGAAGCATATTTGCCCAGTTTAGTTGAGACTAGAGACTTGCTTTGTGATTTCTATAAACATGGTTATGTTGTTGTATTATAATAACTAAAATTTGGCCATGAATACTTGATCATGTCTGATTTAGTCCCTTTAATCCTTAATTAACTTGTGCACTCAATAAATATCTATTTTGCTACCACACTTTACATTAAGCACAAACAAAGACCTATTTTGCCTCAAAGATTGTCATCTGTCGCATATAGAAATGTTCTGATTGCTAAAAACGTCTTTATGCCTTATATTGGATCCATGACTTAACACCTACCCTCAAGGATAGAAACGCCAGGTAGGGTTAAAGCAGCTGGGCAGTCTTGTCCACATATCCTTCTTTGGTGTCCACGTTACACAAACGGTCATATTTTCAAATGAAACCCTCCCTTAGGTCGGCCTTCGTATTCTTAGGCTTCCTAGTGTGTGGTCATCCCCTTGGAATCATTATAAATGCACATTCAATTCACTTATTACAAAACTTGGCAAAATTCTATTTAGAGACTTATTACACAATTGCATATTGAACAAAAGTTCCATATTCTTTCCAAATCAAGGTCCAAGCACCTTAAGCAGTCCTCACCAAGTCTCAATTCAATTTTGTGCAACCCTATCTCAGCATGATCAAGTATTCAAGTCAATTGTAGATGCATCCATGTAGTCAAAAGAGCACAATTGCACAAAACACTCAGGTGGGAGAACCACATGGAGGTTTGACTCCTCTTCGGAGTATTGGTATGTAGGCAACGTTTAACACAGTGGGGTGTTGAGGTCTAGCATAACTCCAATTGTTAACCTCTTTTTATTCTTTTATATCATTTGTCTCTTTGTGTCACACAAGCTAGGGTTTTGAATTTCAAGAAGCTATTTGCTGGTCTCTCGCACACTAAAGAAGGAAAATTTATCCCAAATAAGCATATTTTACAGTCACACGACTGTGTCGTAGTTTTCATCATTCTTCCAAAAGACAGAAACACCAGCCTAGGACAACAATGCCCATCACTATTGAACCTGTTGGGCGTCCTTTTCCATACATCTCAGGTTCAACTTCTTGGAGTATGCTGGGTTTTCATCTTTATCACTATTTTTGCATTTTTTCCACTCAACACAGTCAACCAAACGCATAAAAAGGCTAAGTACATCTCTCTTTTGCATAGTTAGTCTTGTATATATTCATTATGTTTCGTTAATTTCAATTGCTTGCTTTCAGTTTCTTATTTGTAAGTGTATTTACAACATCCTGCTATATTCTAAATATTTATTATAATATGATTAATCCACTATAGTTAATTCAATTCAAGATAAAACATTTGGTGAACTTGTGTATTGATCGAACCTTGTCAAACCCTAAGTCTTCTTTAGGATTCCAATCTTCTAAGTGTTTTTGATTTTATTTAGTTCATTTCATCTCTCCTATTTTATTTGTGCTATTTTCATTATGAATACGTTAGAAACAAAACTCATGAATTTAAAGCTACCAATTTTGATCTTGTGGATGCACAAGAGTTGGGAAATATCTTAGCACCCATCTTGATGATGTTGAGTCTTTACTATTTGTCACTCGGCAAGAACAACAGAAGCATGATCATGCTACTACATCCCAAGACTTAACTGATTCAGTTGAACAACCCTTCCACAATCTTACAACTGGGGTTGCTACTTCTATAGTTGATACTACTATTCCACCAACATCTTTAGGCTTCGGGACAAGACATGGCATAACACAAATTTATTTACCTATGCCTAGCCAAGTAACTCATTCACCTCCTTTGATCACCATGCATGCTACATCACATACCTTATCTAATGTACATTCCCTCGAGCAAGTAGTTGCATTTCTGCGAGTTCAGGGGCTACGATTAGAACAAGGTATTTCAAAAGCTAGTCACTCATTGGATTCTAATATTTTACTTCATAATCCGTTAGCGCATGACATTGCGTCACATCCTTTACCTACTGGATTTGTAGCTCCAAAACTTCGACTATATGAAGGAAAAGGAGATCTAGAACATCTCAGATTTTCTCATGTAGCATATTTCGATTATGCCTTCAATTAACCAAACTATTTCGACGAAGCTTAAAAGATAATGCTGTGTGTTGGTTTTATGACTTACCGGCTCAATCTGTGAAAGCATTTAATCCATGAGCTGATTTGTTTCTCAAACACTTTGCTATCGAGATTGATGAGAAACTCTCTTATGCCCAAATTTCAAAGCTTAGACAAGGGTCTAATGAACCTATCAATGACTATGTGCTCTGTTATAAGACTATGCTTGCGAAAATGACTAAACCATTAGCAAATAATGAGCTACAAGGAATTTTCAAACAAAGTTTGCTTGCACCATTACATGAGTCAATCATATTCAATAAATTCAAGTCATTTGAAGAACTCTGTCATAATATAAGAGATAGAGAAGTCAAGCTTCTTGCTTTGAACAAGCTCAAATATACACCAACTACTACTTCAATAACTTCAACAAAGTTTCAAAGCAAACCATTATATAAAGTCAAATTTCAAGATACCAAAGCAGTTGGTAAGATTATAGTCAATGCTATTTCTCAACTTTCTAACAAAATTGTTTTATCAGAGAAACCTAAAAAACAATTTGCTAGATTACCACAACCACCTCACAAATTGTGGCAAAAATTACTTGAATGCAATATGATTACTTTACCTCCTCCACATGAGGTTGATATGAACAAGCCATAGAGCAAATTCTTTGACAATAATACCGTTTGTGATTATCATAGATGCACTGGTCATTCTACAAATCGATGTTTCAAACTTAAGTATCTAATTAAGTTTACTTGATGACAATGTCTATGAATTTGATACTCCTATACAAGAACATAAGCCTCAACAAAATGACAATGCAAAATTGAAGATTTTCAGTGAGCCATTTCCTAATCATGATACTAATAAGGACATTTAAGCAGTGCATCACACCTATCATGTTCACCCACCTCTTGCATCATATGATCATCCTTTAGATGGGATTATTGGTACAATTCAAAATATTCAACCACATCCCATGATTACTTTTGTTGATGCTGAAATTATGGATGGTGATTCATATTTTCATGCATTATGTATCAAAGCTTACATTGATCAACAATCTATTTATAGTGTGCTAGTTGACAATGGATCAAGTGAAAATGCATGCACAATTACATTGCTAAAATTCTTGGGCTACACACAACATGATATACAAGCAACTACCAAAAGTGTTAAATTATTCAATGGTAAGTAACAAACTGCTTTGGGACATATTGTTTTACCTCTTCAAGAGCGTCCTGCAATGTTATCTACTCCTTTCAAGTTTTACCACAAAATGGGGTCTTTGATATGATATTAGGACACCTATGGTTGCAAAAGCTCTGTGTTGTACCTTTTATAGTACATAGATGCCTCGAGTATATCTATTGCAATCAAGTTGTTATAATTTTGAGAATTAAGTATGAGCACCCCATACAATCAATGGTACCTCCTTGCCATCCACCGCCACAGTCCAATGTTAAATTTATGCAAAAGCAAAACATGTTTTCAGTGGTGGCATTTAATCAAAAAGTTTCAAATCAACAAATGCAAAGGGAGTTTCCAAAAGTTATAGATGCGATACAAAATCAAGTTTATAGAAAAAAGAAATCTACTCCTCAACAAGTGCAAATACTTGCAAAATCTTCTAAAGGGGTTATTCATTCAAAACATCATGAACTTCAAAAGGCCAAACAAGTGACACAATCTTCTACAAACCCTCATGGGATTATCCATCATTCTCTTAAATCTACTTCCATGCAAAATCATATTAGTAGTCATCTAGATAGCTTTGTTACTGACTGTGATAGGTGCTTTGATATGATATTGGCACACCTGGAACATTTCACCCAAAGAGGGTAAGGCATTTACTACTAATCACCGATTTCTTTGATTTCTATACAGAGAGGATCATTGGGTAGCTTTTGCATTTTCAAACACTATAAAAATCAAATTCACAAACAAAAAATAAAATAAAAATTTGATTGTACATAGCTTCTGGTTTGTTGAATTTTATTCTTCCATTTACTTGCATATGCGATCATTTGATCTCTTTTTCTACGTGCTTTGCTTTTATTGACTTTTTAGCCTCTTGGCCATCTTATTTTCAACTCCCATTTCTGATTAGCTCAAAACAAGAAACATTTGTGTTCAAACTGGGCATGTTCCTCTATGTTATTATAGTCTACATTGACACAAACTCATTTTAAAGTCCAGACAAAACTGCTAGACTCAAAAAGAACCACCCAACACTACTGTCCTAACTTGACGAACCTGTCCTTATTCTTTAGTTATTTTCTACCTAGAAATTATATTTTCAGAATTTTAAGCCTTTATACTACAAATTTTCAGATTTCTCAATCAATTTCAGTATGCAAAACACAAATGTTTAGGAGAAATCTCTCTTTTCAAGTCATATTGCTCATACACGAGACATTTTTTGACAACTGCACATTTGACAAAATTGGAATGTACAGTCAAACATATTATATACTCTTATTGTTCTTGCATGCTTCCCAATATCACAATGGGGGCATCTTGCTCATATTTCAACATACTAATCTAAGCACATTTCTATCATGGATATATGTTGCGGGCTATTAATTTCTCCTTCGTCTAGTTCTATTTTTGATACCTTGATTCATTTCAGCTTGTTGCTATTTTTTAAAAATGTCAAATACAAAAACATTGATATTATTCAAAATAGAAAAACATTCAAAATATTCAAAAAATATAAAATCAGGGCTTGAACATGGTTAGCAATCTAGTTTATATCTTTGCAATATGTTATTTATTTCACGATTAGTAGACAGCATGTTTTTTCTAAATCACACATGGATTTCATTGATATACATGAGTGTTGTGTAAGACATACAATTTTTTCTTTGGATTAACATGGATTTTCCTCCACTCATTAGCCATGTTAATTTGGGGGCATGTTATCCACAAGTGACAGTATGCAAGTAGTATTTTTTTACAACCACTACACTGTTGAGTTTTAGTAGATAGTATATTCTTTCTAAATCACACATGCATTTCACTGGTATACATGAGTGTTGTGCAAGACATACAATTTTTTCTTTGGATTAACATGTTGGACTTTCCTCTACTCATTAGCCATATTAATTTGGGGGCATGTTATCCATAGGTGACAATATGCAAGTAATATTATTCTACAACCACTATACTGTGGAATTTTATCTTATCTACACATATTGTTAACATTTCTATCTTATGTAGTGTACATGATTATGCTATTTGCTAGGATATGATTACATGACATTTGCAATGGTGTAAACTACATTTCTAGCTCTATGTTCCATTGATGTTGTTTACTTTTATATAGTATAGATTACATGGTGTTTTTTTTATTATTTAATTTTTTTTTTTTTTTTTTGCCCTTGGTTCTTGTGTGCGAAACTTGATTGATGCATTTTTATGAGAATTTGCGTGTCTTGTGCAACATTTGGACATGTCTTCGCTTTGGCTCTTGGCCCTATGTATGGTGTGTGACATTTGAACATGTCCTAGCTTTGACCTTTGGCCCTATGTATGGTGTGCGACATTTGAACATTTCCATTATTTTCGACATTATCCATGTCTATAATGTGTGCAATCTTTCACTGTACGACATTTGAACATGTTCCATGTATGTGGCCCTTGGCCTTGTCACTTGACATTGCTATCAGTTTGCTTGTTATGTGTGTGCTTTTTGAGCTTGCTGAGTTTGATAAGTGGTTTGATCCATATCATGCACTCTTAAAATTACGTGCTAATTATACTTTTTTGCCCCATGAACTTTAGTGATACATCCTATAGGCCTTGTCTCTTGAGTTACATACAAAGTGCACATCTTGCTATACAAACACCTCTTTTACAAATGCTACATTTTTCAATGATACATTTTTACTACGCATATTACAAGTTTAACTTTTCTTTTGAGACGAGTCAATTTTTCAGGTTCCTTTACGTCACCTCAAAATGGGGGCCATTTCAGCAGGGTTTCATGCATGAAGCTTTTCTTAAAAAAATGTCAAAAATCAATTGCACAAGTACAGATTCAGAAGTTACAAAAGGTGTAAAAAATCAGTTTTGCACAAATACAGTTTTAAAAGTTGCAAATATTTCAAAAATCAGCCATGAGCACATATTATGGGGGCATATGCCATGCATATGCACTCCATTTTCAATTTACACATTCTACATTACAATGAGGGGGTGTGATATAGATTCATGTTCACTATACCATTCATATTCACGATATACAATTACAAATGGGGCATGATATAGATTCATGTCTACACATTATACATTATTTGAGGACATGGTAGGGGCATGAAAGACATTGATTCTCTTTTGACCGTGTGTTTATGAACAAAGTTACAATTGAATTATAAGCCATATGCAATGGTCGATTCAATTTTTAAGAGCACAATGCATAACTTGGAGATTACTGGGCACTCTGGCATTATGTGAGTGAATACATTTTGGATTCCAACTTGTTTCACATCTTGGGGTTACAAAGATCGAGGTAAATTGAGGTTTCAACATTCCTCAATGGGTGTCATTACTATTCTACAAGTTGGTGTTTGATCACCCCCAATTTTCTCTAATGGTTCAACGAAGGAACCATCTTCGTCATATGCTTCATGAGAGGTACCAATTCTCCAATGCTTCAAGGAAACATCATCACAAGGCAAATTGACAAAAGAGTAACATTGGTTTTACATGTACAAGTGTTTTCCTTCCACACGCTTATCTTAAGTTTTCAAATTTTCAAAGTTCAAATTGTCAAAGTTTTAGCAAATTTTTTAAATGATTCAAAAGTTCAAGCAATTTTCGAAATTTTAGATTCAAGCATTTTCAGATTTTAGTTTTCAAAAGGAACGAAGTAATTGCTTCATGTGTTTGTAGGGTTTACTAAAGCGTATGGTGCCTTACACTAAGGTATACACTTTGCTTTAATTTAGTAATTTCATTTCTAGACTAAAGGAGGGCAATTGTAATAACTAAAATCTGGCAACGAATACTTGATCATGTATGATTTAGTCCTTTAATCCTTAATTAACTTGTGCACTCAATCAATACCTATTTTGCTACCACACTTTATCCTAAGCACAAGCAAAGACTTGTTTTATTCAAAGACTGTCATCCATCATGTATAAAAGTGCTCTAATTGCTAAAAACACCTTTACGCACTTGTATGTCTTATTGTGGACCCAAAACTTAGAACCTACCCTTAGGGACAAGAATGCTAGGTAGGGTTAAAGGCATCGGGCTTTCCTGTCCTCATCCTCCTTTGGTGTTCACATCACACAAACGGTCATAAGGACCTAAAAAAGTGACAAATTTCGAGAGGGGACAGCCACTAAGGTATTTTGTAAGCCATCCAATCCCATGCTTCAAAAGCATGAAAAAGTCTGATTTTTTCAAAAGGAATAGGCCCATAAAGCACTCCAGAAATTTTGATAAAATATAGCCCCTTGTGTATTCCTGAAATGATGAAGAATGTTGACCCTTCACTAGTGACAAGAAGTTGGGGTTTGCGAAGTAGGAACAACCCTTCCAAGGTATGGAGTTTTGGCTCTTTTCAGGTTTTATATGTGCCCTAAACATCATTAACCTTGAGTTAAGACAGCAAGGATTGAATTTGAATATTTAATTAGTTTTGGTAGAGCGTGCATTGAAAAAGAAAATTTAAAAATGTGAAATGAAGAGGAGTAGGATGATTGCAAATGGTCTTCAATTCATAGGAGAAGGAAGAATTGATAGGGGCAGCACCATAAAGAGAGAAAGCCTTCAAATTTTATGCACTCATGATGCATGTTGGAAGCATATTTGGAAGGAGCAGCATGAGGATAGGCAATGGGCCTTCATGTGGGCACCATGGCAAGGTTGTTCACTTCACCATGTTATCTACACAAGAGGTATGTATTCAAGATTGTTCATAGTTCTCTTTTTGCAAATTAGTGAGCCATACCGTTGTTGGTTTGGTGAAGGAGTGTCAAGGCACATAGACATATCGGTGCATTCCAAGGAAGCACACATTTCAAGGTACACATGCAAGGAAGAGTGACCATAAGGGGCAGCCTTAGTACATTTTCCTATCATGTTTATTATGACAATTCCAGCTCATCTAAAGAGGCTTGTAGATTTATATTGACTCCTCTTGAGGTTGTAGACATGAAAGGTTCATCAAAAGGCAAGTTGAGAGTGAAAAGTTTGACTTTTGTTGGCACTTGCAAAGTGGTAAATAATAAATACAGCTCTCAAAACATCAAGTACAGATTTTCTTTTGCGGTGATTCTCTCCAAGGTAAGGGAACATATGAGTACGAGTACCAAGGATTGGGTTATAACCATATCAAGGAAGCTTCCAGCCCATGGGATGTATGGAGTTGTGAGCTTGGAGGGCAGTTTTGAGGGTACTAGCAGCTGCTCCATGTTCAGTAATGAAGGATACAGTCGGGGCAGCCACTTGTTTGGAAGGAGATTGAGCCTAGTGGTTATTTGGGAGAGTGCTAGTAGCTGGTCTATGCCTAGCAACGAAAGTTACAGCCATGGTATACTCTTTCACCATGCTGTCCATGAAAGTTCCAACTCACTTGTTGTGAGCTTGAGGGTTACCGGATGCATGGGGAAGGCTGCGGGTGGTCACTTCAAAAGGATGAGTTATGGATGGATAAGTTCCTATTTTGGGATCACAAGAGGTCTGATTTTTCCATACCCAGTCAATCAATCACATGGGATGTGACTGATTTTACTATTCCCTTTGAATATAAGGGCATTTGTTGGTTGCAAGAGACAAGGGGCGGAATGCTAATAAGGTGAAGAAGTTTCCAGCTCTCATAGATGGAAAAATTCTGAGTATTAAGGCAGTTTTTGAGGGTGTATACAGCATGGACAGCCCTCCTATACCCCCTAAGGCATCCACATACATATTTTCAGCCACTCCTCATGTGGAGAACTTGATCAAGTATGCAAGCATGGGAAGAGAAGGGAGCCACCCCCGCATGGAACATGAAGGAGGAAGGTCCTCTATTTTGACTAACATGTTCGTGTTTTGTGTAGGTATTGACATGTGGACATTCAAAGCCCAGTTTTCCAGCCAACATCTTGCTGGAATAAAATTTTCCAGCCCTTACATTGTTGCAAATTTAAGGACTTCTTTTGTCATCTTGTTGGGAAGCCCAGAGTACAAGGCCCTCAATGGAGGGAGTGAGTAAGACAATGTGCTGCTGTTGTATCATTTTCAGCATGAGTAGGCAGCCAAAAATCTTCAAGTACAGTAGGAAAAGACGTCAACAGGAAGCCTTCCTTCCATGGAATGAAGTGAAAGTTGAGATTTGCATTCGAATAAATGTTGGGACAACTCCATGGATATTGCTATTGCTCGAGGACAAGCAATTTTGGGCAAGGACGATTGTCATGTCCCCCTTTTGGACATAAGATGAAAAAGGACCTTTAGCTTTATTATTTGATGTTTCCCTTAGGGTAAGGGAAAGGGGATTAAAAAGGAAGCACTAACTCCTCTTCAAATTATAAAAAGGTACCTTTTGGTTAAGTGTTATAATTTTAAGTTGAGGAGGGGTCTTTTTGAGTTAATGGGGTTCACATAGCCCTTAAGTGATTTTAAAATAAAGTTAACCTTTTAACATTTTGCACTTTCTCTCCAAATGGAGCAACCAACTTGAGAAGTGAGGTATATAAGGAGGATTGTGATTATTTTGAAAGGTTCATGCTATTTTTGATAATTGAATTTGTAAGCTTAAGCACGAAAATGCTTAACTTAGCCATTGAGGACGAAACCCTTCAATGGAAGTTGGAGTAAGCATGAAAATCCTTATATTCAACTAGGACACCCTAATTCAGGGGTTGCATTGAGCTTCAACAATCTGATTTTTGCAGTATTTTCATCTTACCGAGCAAGTTGTAGCAAGGGTCATCATTCTTCAAGGTTGGCAAACTAGGGTTTGAAAATCGTAAGATGCAGTGGTTCAGTTTAGAGGGGAAGCAACTGGTTTCAAGGGCTGTGGAAGGCAGTTCAAGGGCTGCGTGATACTTGGTGGCAGCAATCTACGCTATTGTAGTGGGGCAACCCAACACTACTGTCCTAACTTAATGAACCTGTCCTTACTCAGCTATTTTCTACGTTAAAAAATTATATTTTCATATTTTTGAGCCTTAATATTACGCATTTTTAGATTTCTCAATTAGTTTCAGTATGCAAAACACTGATGTTCATGAAAAATTTCTCTTTTCAAGTCATTGCTCACACATGAGACTTTTTTTGACAACTGCACATTTGACAAAATGACAATGTAAAGTCAAACATATTGTATACTCTTATTGTTCCTGCATGCTTCCGAATATCACAATGGGGGCATCTTGCTTATATTTTACCATACTAATCTCTCCAAGCACACTGCTATCATGGACATATGTTGCGAGCTATTAAGATCTCCATCTTTTTCTATTTTTGACACCTTGATTCATTTCAACTTGTGTTGCTATTTTTTAAAAATGTCAAAATACAAAAACATTGATATAAGTCAAAATATTCAAAAAATATAAAATCAGGGCTTGAATTGGTTAGCAATCTAGTTTATATCTTTGCAATATGTTATTTATTTCACGATTAGTAGATAGTATATTCTTTTGAAATCACACATGCATTTCACTGGTATACATGAGTGTTGTGTAAGACATACAATTTTTTTTTTGGATTAACATGGACTTTCCTCTACACATTAGCCATGTTAAGTTGGGGGCATGTTATCCACAGGTGACAGTATGCAAGTGGTATTATTCTACAACCACTATACTGTTGAGTTTTAGTAGATAGTATATTCTTTCTAATTCACACATGCATTTCACTGGTATACAGGAGTGTTGTGCAAGACATACAATTTTTTCTTTGGATTAACATGTTGGACTTTCCTCTACTCATTAGCCATGTTAAGTTGGGGGCATGTTATCCACAGGTGATAGTATGCAAGTGGTATTATTCTACAACCACTATACTGTTGAGTTTTATCTTATCTACACATATTGTTAACATTTCTCTCTTATGTAGTGTACATGATTATGCTATTTGCTAGGATATGATTACATAACATTTGCAATGGTGTAAACTACATCTCTAGCTCTATGTTCCATTGATTTTGTTTACTTGTATATAGTATATAGATTACACGGTGTTTTTTTTGTTATTTTTTTTTGTTGGCCCTTGGCCCTTGTGTGCGAAACTTGATTGATGCATTTTTATGATTTTATGAGATTTTGTGTCTTGTGCAACATTTGAACATGCCCTTGCTTTGGCCCTTGGCCCTATGTATGGTGTGCGACATTTGAACATGTCCTAGCTTTGACCTTTGGCCCTATGTATATAGTATATAGATTACACGGTGTTTTTTTTGTTATTTTTTTTTGTTGGCCCTTGGCCCTTGTGTGCGAAACTTGATTGATGCATTTTTATGAGATTTGGTGTGTCTTGTGCAACATTTGAACATGCCCTTGCTTTGGCCCTTGGCCCTATGTATGGTGTGCGACATTTGAACATTTCCTTTATTTTCGACATTATCCATGTCTACAATGTGTGCAATTTTTCACTTTACGACTTTTGAACATGTCCCATGTATGTGGCCATTGGCCTTGTCACTTGACATTGCTATCAGTTTGCTTGTTATGTGTGTGCTTGTTGAGCTTGCTGAGTTTGATAAGTGGGATGATCCATATCATGCACTCCTAAAATCACATGCTAATTCTACTTTTTCGCCCCATGAACTTTAGTGATACATCCTATAGGCCTTGTCTCTTGAGTTACATACAAAGTGCACATCTTGCTATACAAACACCTCTTTTACAAATGCTACGTTTTTCAATGATACATTTTTACTATGCATATTACAAGTTTAACTTTTCTTTTGAGACGAGCCAATTTTTCAGGATCCTTTACCTCACCTCAAAATGGGGGCCATTTCAGCAGGGTTTTCATGCATGAAGCTTTTCTTAAAAAAAATGTCAAAAATCAGTTGCACAAGTACAGATTCAGAAGTTACAAAAGGTGTAAAAAATCAGTTTTGCACAAATACAGTTTTGAAAGTTGCAAATATTTCAAAAATCAGCCATGAGCACATATTATGGGGGCATATGCCATGCATATGCACTCCATTTTCAATTTACACATTCTACATTACAGTGAGGGGGTGTGATATAGATTCATGTTCACTATACCATTCATATTCACAATACACAATTACAAATGGGGCATGATACAGATTCATGTCTACACATTATACATTATTTGAGGACATGGTAGGGGCATGAAAGACATCGATTCTCTTTTGACCGTGCATTTATGAACAATGTTACAATTGAATTATAAGCCATATGCAATGGTCGATTCAATTTTTAAGAGCACAATGCATAACTTGGAGATTACTGTGCACTCTAGCATTATGTGAGTGAATACATTTTGGATTCCAACTTGTTTCACATCTTGGGGTTACAAAGACCGAGGTAAATTGAGGTTTCAACATTCCTCAATGGGTGTCATTACTATTCTACAAGTTGGTGTTTGATCACTCCCAATCTTCTCTAATGATTCAACTAAGTAACCATCTTCGTCATATGCTTCATGAGAGGTACCAATTCTCCAATGCTTCAAGGAAACATCATCACAAAGCAAATTGACAAAAGAGTAACATTGGTTTTACATGTACAAGTGTTTTCCTTCCACATGCTTATCTTAAGTTTTCAAATTTTCAAAGTTCAAACAAATGTTCAAATTGTCAAAGTTTTAGCAAATTTTTTAAATGTTTCAAAAGTTCAAGCAATTTTCAAAATTTAAAATTCAAGGATTTTCAGATTTTAGTTTTCAAAAGGAACGAAGTAATTGCTTCATGTGTTTGTAGGGTTTACTAAAGCGTATGGTGCATTGCATGATTGAATTATGTAGCTCAAAGACAATGTGTCTTACACACTAAGGTATACACTTTGCTTTAATTTAGTAATTTCATTTCTAGATTAAAGGGGGGGCAATTGTAGTAACTAAAATCTGGCAACGAATACTTGATCATGTCTGATTTAGTCCTTTAATCCTTAATTAATTTGTGTACTCAATCAATACCTATTTTGCTACCACACTTTATCCTAAGCACAAGCGAATACTTGTTTTATTCAAAGACTGTCGTCCGTCGTATATAAAAGTGCTCTAATTGCTAAAAACACCTTTACGCACTTGTATGTCTTATTTTGAACACAAAACTTAGAACCTACCCTTAGGGACAAGAATGTGAGGTAGGGTTAAAGGCGTCAGGCGTTCTTGTCCTCATCCTCCTTTGGTGTCCACGTCACACAGTCATATTTTCAAATGAAACCCTCGCTTAGGTCAACATTCGTATTCTTAGGCTTCCTAGCATGTGGTTATCCCCTTGAAATCGCTATAAAGGCACATTCAATTCACTTATTAACTTGGCAAAATTCCATTCAGAGGCTCATTACATCAGTGCATATTAAACAAAAGTTCCCTATTCTTTCCAAATCAAGTTCCAAGCACCTCAAGCAGTCTTTAGCCAAGTCTTAATTTAATTTTATGCAGCCCTAACTCATCATGATCAAGTATTCAAGCCGATTGTAGGTGCATCCATGTAGTCAAAAGAGCACAATTTCACAAAGTACTTAGGTGGGAGAACTACGTGAAGGTTTAATCCCTCTTCAGAGTATTGGTATGTCAGCAACGCTCAACACAATGAGGTGTTGAGGTTTAGCACAACTCCAATCGCTAACCCTTTTACTCCATATCATTTGTCTCCTTGTGTCACACAATCTAGGGTTTTGAACTTCAAGAAGTTATTTGCCAGTTTCTCATGCACTAAAGAAGGAAAATTTATCGTAGACAAACATTTTCAAAGTCTCACAAGACTGTGCCGTAGTTTTCAGCGTTCTGCAAAAGAACAAAAAGGCCAGCCTAAGACAATAACGCCCATCACTATTGACCTTGTTGGACGTAACTGCATGTATAGCGTCTCAGGATCAATGTTTGAGAGTATTTTGGGTTTTCATTCTTATCAATGTGTTTGTATTTTTTGTAGTCAACACAATCAACCGAACACAAAAAAGCTAAGTACATCTCTCTTTTGCATAGTTATTCTTGTTCGTATTCATTCTGTTTCGTTAATTCCAATTTGCTTGCCTTCCCTTTCTTTTTTGTAAGTGTATTTACAACACCCTACTATATTCACCATAGTTAATCCACCATAGTTATTTATCAGAATTAGGAATAATCCACCATAGTTAATTCAATTCAAGCTAAAACATGTATTTGATAACAAATGAAACCCTTATCCCATGGTTGGAGATGTTCAACTTAGGGCTTATTGTTCCTAGTTGAGGAATGAAGCGAGAAGAAAGCAAGAGTTTTTGACATGCATTGAAGTAGAAAAATCTGTCAAGTTAAAACTTAGGGTTGAATATGAGAGACCAAGTGAAGTTATTGCTGAGTTGGCACAAAAGTTTTAGTTTCCACCAGTAGCTTGGACAATCAAAAGGCATCAATGCGAGGTTATTAACCAATATGTAGGCCATTCCAATTCACTTTGTAGGGAGGTTTATGATGCTTGTGGAGATAGGTGGAGTGACTTACTTTCTTTTTGAAGAAGAAAGAGCCCTATTCTATATACAGTTTTAGAGTTGCTAATGTGAGAGCTAACATGTATGCTAATGGGTTGCAACAACACAACATTGACTGGATTGGTTTGAGATTCAAATTGCCTCTTTTCGAGTTTCTCGTTCCTGATTGGATAGGGAGAGTTCAAACAAATGTGAAGAATAAAAGCAAAAATTGGAAGATGATTGAAAAGAGCATGGGTTACCTTAGCAAATTGATTGAGGAAGGAACTGAACCCCGTGATTTTAGAAGTTTCTATGCCTATTTTATTTCTTTCTATTTTGAACTCGTCTAATGCTATTGCATAGGGATGTGCAATGGATAAAGTTAGGGGGTAATGATGAGGCTGTTTTATCTTATTTTTTACTAATGAACCTAAACAAGATAAAACTTTTGAATAAGCAAATTGTCTAGGATATGTCTAAATTAAGTAAATCTAAACGTACAAGTAGATGTGCAAGTATACTTTACTATCTTTTAAAATGGCCAAGAAGACTAAGGTACTTAGCTTGTCACAGTTCTGTTCGGGTCTGAGACTGTGTGTAGGTGGCAGGAAGGATTGAAACTAGATCAATAGTCGTTCAAATATGGAAACCGATTGTTGGGACTTCCTTGGACAAATTCAGTAACAACTGAATGCCTACAGAAATCCAAAGCCGTCGGATCCTTGCAAAAATGTTCCTATGAAATGTGTCAGATAGTTTTGACACAGGTCGTTGCACCTGCTTATAAATCACTATTCTATGCAATATTAGAAGTTTGTTGTGTGCGCCAAGTCCAAAATTCTGTCTCCTTCACTTTGAAACCCTAGCTCCACTTTCAACACTAGGCTTACTTGAAAAAATGAATGGAAAAGATGGGTTGGACTAACCCCAACCACCCCTCACTAAGTGGTTGAGCATTGCGTATGTTTCCACATGTAGTTCTTCCGATCAAGTGTATGTGTGCAATAGTGCTCCATTAGTAAGGATGCAACCTGTAAGTTGGCTTTCGACACTTGATAACGTGTGAATTTGGCTTGGGTGCTTCAAATTTGGCTAGGGCTTGCTCTTGTGAGGGTTTTTTGATTTGGAAACTTTAGGGCTGTTCCCTTTTAGTGTGCAGATGTGTAAATGTTCTCTTGGTAGGTGATAAAGAGATGTTTGTCAGATATACTAGGCTTAGACCTATTGTGTATAAATAGTTGACTCTTTGGGTAACTTTTTCCAACATCGACATGCGAAATATATGGGTTGACTCAGAAAAAATTTGAATTTAGGAAAATGACTGTTACAAGGCACACGAATAGGTCCGATTCATGTGGCTGGTTTTGGTAAACCAAAGTCGTCTAACTATGATTGGAGGCATCCAGAAAGCAGGGAACAATGATTTGATGATCATGAGACAGTTTTATAAGGATAAGAATCAGATTAGGCACAAACTAGGGAATACTTGTAGGTGATTCATAGCAAATCGGGAAGGCCAAGCCCATAGAATGTGAATGGCTAGGAAGGAGTGTGGGATAGAAACATGTATGTATGATAAAGATAGGTCAAGACAAAAATTTCAAAGTGTCTAATATTAATTGTATGTGCCTACAAATGCCCCCTTTTATTATAGTATTGACAATGCTAGACTAAAAGGATAAAGAAATTACATACCTTAGTGTGTAACCACACTTTTGTCTTTTGGAGAAGGCTCCAAGTGTCCAGCTTGCTCCATGCAAACTTGCAATAAAACATACTCCAATCAATGTCCATATATGATATGAAATATGAAGTAAAATAGATCAATGAAACATTTTAAATTTGAAAAGCAAGGAAGGATTACATCTATAAGTAGACGAATCATGTTGTTCTTTGGAGCAGTGGAGACTGGGGTAATTATGCCCCAAGATTGTGTAAATCATGGGTTGGGAAGACAAATGTGCCAACCCTCGTGAAGGAGAAGTGCTTGGTTGTTGAGTGACACAAAATGTCAACCACACTCATTTGACTGATTTTGAACTTATCATAGGTTCAAGATGGAAAAGGTGGAGCCCCATACTAGGCTCATATGCAAAGGTGGAACCCCATACCAGGTTCGTATGTAAATCTGAATAAAATAAGTTAACCATTATAGACGGATTTTTAGATTCAGAATGCTACCTTTAGTGCCTTCAATACCAACTTGAAAATATAAAAGTGCATGCATGAACAACACTCATGCTCCATAATCTTATCCAACTATTCTATTTTGATATACAATACAATAAATCTGTCACTTTGCCACCAATCTGATAAATCTGATAACTTATCATTCATGTGCCTGTAAAATGTGTGTATATGCTCCCAAATGTCTCAACCTATATATAGTTGTCCCATAACTTGAACTAATATGACCCAATCTAAACCTTATAATTTATCCCAAATTTTTGAATTATCTATGTATAGAGGTTTAAATCTTTATGACAAGCCCACTGGTTTTCCCCCCTTTAAAGTGAGGAATGTAGCCTACGCATTACTCATCTCAAAAAAGAAGAGTTAGATATTTCTTGTTATATAAAAATATGTAAGCATGTGCTAATATGAGGAGAATATGTCATCATAGCATGAGTAGACTGTCAAAGTGTATATGAAACGTATCCTAAGGCATACAAGTGTTATGTCAAGATAGATAAAACAACTAGGCATGCAATAGTAATCCACAAGTATAATGACTTAACAATAAGCTACAGAGGAATATGCATGATGTAGATAATGGCACAACATACAAGAAGAAAGATTTGTGATATGGATCACGGCATCAAAAACTTAGTAGACAATTCTAGATACACATGCACACAAAGTCATGGCCATGACTCACACAATAGAAACACACACAATGTCATGCAAAAGAAGTCTCACATATAGTACACTCTAAGAATATGTGGTAATAGCCACACCCAATGAACAATCAATGTCACACAACACAACAGCCACACCCAATGAACAATCAATGTCACACAAGGCAAGGGGCACATACAATGAAGAATCAATGTCACACAAGGCAAGAGCCGCATACAATGAACAATCAATGTCGTACAAGGCAAGAGCCGCATACAATGTGATACATGCTCAATGATAACATCATGCAAAAGAGAAGAATAGTTTGACATGAAAGCGCACAATGCAACACACATTGGTCACCCAATGTAACAAGCAATAGCCACAAACACGCATAGAACAAGCAACACTGGTCTACACTATCAATGTATGTAATCTTTGCACATGACAAAGTATAATATCCATATAACACTCTAAGTAGTATAAGCAAGGGCAAGACATATATAAGCAATCTAAGTTAGGTCAATATGATCAAAGGGGTTTGTAAGGGATCTAATAGGGGAAGGGCTATAGACAAGGGTTGTTATCAAAGGAGGTTGTAAGTGATCTAATAGGAGAATCTACACATACAATAGCAAGCGTAGGCCTAACTAGATCCAAGGTGTCATTAGATGGTAACCAAGAAGTGTAAACAAACGTAATCAAAGGAAATACAATGTCATTAGGTGCTAACTATAATTTATCTAGGCTAAGTGTTGTAAGGGTGTCATTAGATGGTATCCATGAGGTGCAAATAAAGAGATAAAGCATGCAAAATTAACAATACTAATAAGCATACACTAATCTAAGCATGAAAGACATAAACATACCAATATAATATAATGACCAAAATAATGAAAGAAAGGGTATAGGGATACGATACTTAACTTGGGTTGACTTGTTGGTGCATTAATCTCTCTCTTGGCTTAAGTGACACTTTGTGAAAGATGGTTGTAGGTGAAGTCAAGATGGAAAGAAGACGACCTAAGTATCCTTAGTATGGGGACTCCAAAGACTAGGTATATATTGGTTCAACTTCTCTTCTTGATATCTTTAAGTCTTTATGCAAATTAGTCTTTCTCAAGTGTAATGAAGAAACCCTAAGGAAACAATGCTCAATATAAGGATTGCGTTCACCAATATGTTTTACCTTATTTTTGACTAATGAACCTAAAAAAGATAAAACATTTGAATATTCAAATTGTTTAAGATATGTTTAAATTAAGCAAATCTGAATATACAAGCGGATGTTCAATTATACTTAACTATTTTAAAAAATGACCAACAAGACTAGGGTACTTAGCTTGTTATTGTTCTATTTGGACCTGCTTGGACGAATCCGATAGCAATTGGACGCATGCAAAAATTCGTAGCTGTCTGATCCTTGTTGGAAATGTCTTGTGAAATGTGTCAGACTATTCCAACAAGTCACTACGCCTTCTTGTAAACCACTATTCTGTGCAATATTAGAAGTTCACTATGTGTGCGGTCCCATGAATCTATCTCCTTCACTTTGAAACCCTAGCTCCACTTTCGGCATTAGGGTTACCTGAAAAATGGAATGGAAAAGATGGCTTGTGTGCTGATCCCAACCACCCCCCGCTGAGTGCCTGAGTGTTACCTACATTTTCAATACTCTGAAGAGGGCTCAAACTGCATGTAGTTCTCTTGGTTAGGTGTTTGTGTGCAATAGGACTCCTTTAGTATGGATGCAACTTGTAGCTTGGCTTTCAACACTAACAATGTGCAAACTTGTCTTGGCTTGGGTGCTTCAGACTTGGCTAAGGCCTGCACCTAGGAGGGGTTTATGATTTGAAAGCTTTAGGGTTGTTTTCCTCAATGTACAAATGTGTAAATGTCCTCTTGGTAGGTGATAGATAGATGCTTGCCAGATAGGAATAGGCTTAGACCTAGTGCGTATAAATTGCTAACTCTTTGGGCAACTTGTTCCACCACTGACTTATGAAACGTACGGGATGACCAATAGGAAAGATTTGAATTTAGGAAAATGATCGTTACAAGGTGCGTAGACAAGGCTGATATAGGTGGACGGCTTCTGTAAACTGGAGCCATCTGAGTTTGACCGCAGGTGTCTAGGAAGCAAGAAACTACGATTTGATCCTCAGGTATAGTCTGATAAGGATAATAAACAGATTAGGCACAAACTAGGGAATTCCTCTAGGTGACTGGTAGCAAATTGGGAAGGCTGAGCCCATAGAAGGTGAATGGCTAGGAAGGAGTGTGCAAAAGAGTCATGTTTGTAAGCATATCCCATGTATGTTAAAGATAAGTCAAGATTGTCATTTCCAAGTGTTTAATACCAGTTTTATGTGTCTACAGAGGCCTATAATTGACACTCATCTTACCATCCAATTATATTTAACCCCTTGTTTTTTTGTTGTTTTATGGACTCAACTATAGCCATTTAAACCATGTTATGCTCATTTTAGCACATGATATAAATATGTTTCATATGTTTATTATTATGGGTTAAAATTTGTGATTTCTAGATAGATTAGAGTAATCCTTGGTTTTGTTCATTTGGTATTACTAATAGATTAAGTAAGAATGTAGGATTTATTTGTCCCTAACTCTTTGCAATATATTCTATATCCGTAGCCGTTAAGTTACTTGTAGCCACTTGTTGGCAATGCTAAACTTATCTATGTGTTAACTGCTATCCTGTAGTCACTAACTGTTCCAATCCGTAGCCACAATTGTATCCACTCATACACACGCTGTAGGCACTTGAAGATGTCGCTACAGAGTACCATTGAATCATGCCTAAAATGGAAGGAGGATTTAGTTGTTATGTGTACATGGAGAACAAAGGTTGTTTGTTAACTGGAAGACGGTTGCAGATTTAGTTGCATCCCCTTCATTCACATTGGATCGTGATTGCATGATAATCTTCTTGAGGTGGTTCCAATGGTTTTTTCCAACCATAGCTTCTTTGTTTTGAGCTCTGTAATTTTCAGCTTAGCTACAGGTGGTTGTTGTAACCATTTGTTGTTAGGACTATAATAATCTCTTCCTTCTTTCTATTTAATGAAGAAGAGGTAGGGTTTAGTTAGTGTTGACAATTCTTCCACAGGTCAGATTGTCTCTTGCCATTCGGAAAATTCACATCTCTAGCCAAGGAAGAAATAATACATTGGGTAAGAGGTAGACCAATTGAGATAACTCATTTGCAAAAGCCTTGGCTACAACAAGATTTCCTTCGGGCAAAGAAGGCAGAATGTCACATAGCTTCGGAAAAGTGCAAAGGACATAAGTCCGCAGGAAATTACGAAGGAAAGAGCCTACAACAAAGGAAGTAATTCCTTTGGACTTTTTGTCCGAAGGAATACTTAGGAGAATTCAAAAGAGAAAAGTCCGCCCAAAAGCAAGAAAAGACGAAGGAATAATTCCTTCGGACAAAAGTCCGAAGAAATCCGAGAGAGAAGTCAGAAAATCCAAAATGGTCAAAGGAATAAGGACCTTGCAAAAAACTCGGGTGCCCTACAAAAAGCCCGGGTGCCCTACAATTTTTCTGAAAAGGGCACAGAGAAAGGACACGAGCCCCTGCGGAGGGCACTTGGTCGGCGACAGGACCATTGCAATTTTTTCGAAGGGCACAGAGGAGAACCACGAGCCCTTGTGGAGGGCACTTGATCGGTACCTGGGCCTTTGCGCAATTTCCGAAGGGCATTTTGAAGGTAAAGGCAAAGACAAAAGACAAAGGATTAATTCCTTCGGGCTTTTTGTCTGAAGGAATTCCTTCGGACAAAAAGTCCGAAGAAATTCGGAGAAATAGACCAAAGAAGAAGCTTGTGAATAAAACCGACAAGGCAAAAGAGCAAAAGGAAACCTTCGGACAAAAAGTCCGAAGGAATTCCTTGGACTTTTTGTCCGAAGGAATAATGCGGAAAAGTTGGCGATCACAAAGCCCGCGGAAATTCAAAGGGGTAGGCCGTGCAAAAAGCCCGACAAAATAAACCCGACAGAATAAAGTCCAAAATTGCACAAAGCAAAGGAAATAACAAAGGAAGTATTCCTTCGGGAAAAAGTCCGAAGGAATACTTCGGAGGATAAATAGAGACAAAAGCCCACGGGAAAAGATAGGGACAATTCAAGCGGACAATTTGTCCGAAGGAAATCCAAAGAAGTGTGAAATAAAAGATCCGAAGAAGATAAGACCATGGAGAATTCCGAAGAGAGGAAAGTCTACAAAAAACAAGATGCGGCCATTTTTTCCGAAAGGTAAAGCTAGGAAATAAAGTCCACAGGAAGAGAAGCCGAAGGAAATAAATCCGCAGACAGAAAAGTCCACACCCAGAAATTCGAAAGAATTAAGCCAAGGAGACAACAAGAAATCCGAAAGAAATGGAGGTTTGATTGTGCAAAAAAGGATAGAAAATAGATAATCTGACGAAAAGTTGAAAACAAAATATCCGAGGAAATATAGATAAGATAATCCAAAAATAGAATCCCGCCAAAAATAGATAAGACACAGGCAAACCAAAATAAGAGAAAATACATGCGAACAAGGGCTATTTTTGGCGGATTGCTAAGTTTCGGTTGATTATTTGTTTTATTTGTGGTTTGACTAGTCATTCTCATGCATTCGAAAGTCCAATTCAGCTTATCAAACGGTCAACTCAGCTTTTCAAACGTTCCAGCTCGGCTTCCAACGGATCAAGTCAGAGTTCTAAAATTGACATTGGCGTTGGAATTCATGCATGATATTATCAACTCAACGTTTCAAACGTTCCAGCAACTCACGTAGAAGCTAAAATTGACATTGGCGTGGATTTCCATGCAAAGAAAGGTGGGCGTTTCAATAAACAAAAGACAAATCCACTTCCTCAAGCGCAAGGAGCTTCATGCAAAGACAAAGGGAAAACATATTTTATTGAAAGGCCAAGTCAGCCTTGAGTTAATCTAAGTTGATCCTTCTCTTCAATTTTTCAACACCAATCTTTTGGCTTTTGTAATTCTCTATAAAATGGCTTTTCAGCGTTAGATTTTATGATTCCTCTCTTGGCTAGAACAGACTCTGCCATTGGTGAGTTGTGTAACCTCTTCAATCAATAGGATTGTACTTTCAGATTTCAAGTGTTGGCATAGTGTATATTCATTCAGCGATTCGCATATGTGGTAGATTTCTCTCCCTTCCCAAATTCTTATTCGTACCTAGTTGCTAACTTACCATATTATGCAGGTCATGTTAAGTGTTCCTTATGTTTTTTGCTGACGCTGTAAGTGGATGTTAGGTGGCTGTAAAGTGTCTTGTATCAGACCTCTCTCCATCGTTTTTCCCTCATGTTTTGGTCATTGGATCGAACCTTCTCATGAAATACTTATGCATAGTGGTCGATTGAAATCAAAGGTCTTCCTTTTTCCTTGTTTGTTCAGTGTTCTAGGTTCCAAGTTGAGTGGATCAATCTTTTGGTGTACCACCTTTATTAGGTAGGATTTTCCCTTAAAGTTTCCTTCTCCTTTTTCCATGGTAGTCCGCAACATAGAGTAGAGATCCTCATTGATACATCTTACAAGAACCAACGTTCTCTGGAGGTCCTTCTCACCATTGAGGCACCCACCCTCGTGAGAAGATCCCATTGTTTCAACCGGATAGAGGACTGGCCATTTCATGCACGTCTTCGATTCAGGGCGCAGCTCCAAGTTGACAACAGTGAGTAATAAGTAATTAAGTCATCAGTTCATATTCATTAATTGGTCATTCAGGACATAGTCTTGTAATCGAATCCGTAATGATTCCTTCATTGTTACATGATCATTTCTATAAATAGCAAATTGATTTGGAATAACTTGTCTTAGTTAAAAGAAGGTATTCAAACATTAATCCAACCAAGAAGGGGCCCGCTCGTGAGGGCTGATCGTGCAGATTCCTATGTGCTAGATTAGTTTCATTTTGTTGCGAGTATGTACATTCTGCAACTGATTTTAATGTAGATAACTAGTGTGAATGTTTGATTTCCTTTTGAGCTTAATCTTTGTTTTCCTTTTCAGCTTAAGTAAGTAATTCAATTTTGTCTTGTTCATGTATGCTTTAAATCTGATTTTTGTGGGAAGCTTTCAACACTTAAACTCAAATATTACATTTCCAGCATTACTTTCAACAATGTGATTTACATTCATTGCAAGTGTGGTTTGCTTTAGCTCATACTTTACTTCAGATTTTGATTTCATTTATCTATACACAACACTAGAACAGTCATTAGCCTCTTAGTGAATGAAAAAAGTCTATTGCTGCATATATAATGTAGACCCTAGTCAAAATATACGTTCCTGAATTGACAAGTAAATGTATTTCATCTACACCTTTTATCTAACAACTACAACTAAAGGCCAGCAGAAATATAGTACTCAAATTTTTTAACATGTGCCGTTAATAAATACCAATGTAAGGACGCAATATTTGTTAAAATTACAAAACAGCTGTCAAAATCATCCATTAAAAGCATAAAGTCATTTCTACATCATAGAGAAAGTATGTTACAGTTTTAACATCAGATAACATTCCATCTATGGCAAATACAACTGCTGCAGCAGTACAGTCCATCCAGCAGCACATCCCTACTTATTTTTCCATCATTCGACACAACATTTATCTCCTACAATACTCGAGCATTTATACCTCATCGTACATGCATTGAACATTAGTGTAAAACCCACTATTGCAAGGATCTATCTAATCATGCAATTACTATCATTCAAGTAGCAGGTTCATTAAGTACGATGGCCCAATCAATATCTCATACAACTAATGCACCACTTATTCTTTCCTCGGAATCTAACAGTGTTGATATACCATCACATGGAATCATAAAATCTGATGCCATCATTAACCAAGGAATCATTTTATATGGGGAACATGTCCAACTCCACTAGCCACAAGTGTAATATCAAGGTCTATAATAGACAACAACAATGTACATTAAGCACTTGCATGAGTGAAATCATGCAATAAATACAACCATCTGCTATAGCCAGCTACAATGATGAGCAATGAGTAAAACAATATCCAATGTACCTAAGTATAGTCTTCTAATCTCGAAGTCCCATACGAAACCAACATTTTGAATGGAGAGGGTGAGTATCATTAAGGTGCTTTGCCTCTAACCACAGGGCCTTACGGTTCCCCAGCACATCTCCCAAATTGGGAGTAGCCCTACCCTTCAATAAGAGCAGTAAATACGAGGAGCCATCAAAGAGAGAGAAAACTATATGCTGAAAAGTGATATCACAATAAACCATATGCTCGTACAGCCATGCAGAACCAAACAATACATAACAAGCATCATCACCATCTACATGCAAACAAATGACAATCAGGCTGAATGAGATACACAAATGAACAAGAACGAATGAGCAGCATAACTCATGCTTTGGCCAAAGGCTACTGGAGATCAGCCACATAACACCTGAGTCTCCATTCAAACAATCATTGAGTTTGCTGGATAACGTAGGTAGACCCCTACTGTTTCCATGTTTCATGCACAACTATTTCAAGACTCAATTAAACATTTCATCAAATCAATTCAGCTTTCACAGTTCCCAAAATAACCTGCCTTGCTCAGTAAGTTTAGTTTTGTCATCCATTTACAATTTGACCCTTGGTATAAGGACCTTCAACAGTCAAGGTTTGGTCAACCCTTTGCAACGGAGAAAGGGGTTATAGGGGTTGGAGGGTTCTCTTTGCAGCATGGGCTGCAGAGGAACCCATCTTACTTTTTCCTCACAACCCCATGCTGTAGAGGGTGCCCTCTTGCCCCTATAACATATCATCTAACAACCATTAGTGTATTTCAGGTTACGAATCAAATAAACAACTTAATTTTCACAATGATTTAACTCATAGAACATTCAATTCCTAATGAAAGAGCTTACTGGCGATACAGGCCTGTTTTGTTTCAACAAGAAGAACCTTCAATCATGCTAGCATTTAAGCTTACTCAGCAAATTGCAGTCAATGATGTGTGAATTTGAATACTTCATTGAGGAGTTTCCAGAACCTCCCAGTGATTATCATTCAAGCTTGTAAGGTTATGAACATTACTATAATTGACGTTATTTTAAAATCAGACCATATCAATGATTGATCTGAGATCAAATGGACATGTGTGAGGTAGGTCAATGAGAGCATACCTTGCACAGTCCACCACCTTGTTTTTCCCAGTCATCATCAAAATCGGTCATTATTCCCTTAATAGGGTACTAAGAAAAGCAGTATGACAGCCACTAATCCATACGTTCTCAGTCACTTGAATGACCTGAACCTGTTTTTATTCTTACTAAGCCAAGAGAGACTATGTTTTTATTCTTACTAAGCCAAGAGAGACTATAGCACATAAATCTAGGGAAAAGTTCAATAAACATTGATTCATAACACAACCATGAAGGTTTGTTGAGGGTTGTAGGAAGGCATTCAATGAGAGTCTACTCTTACTGAATGACTTCCTACAGTCCTAAATGTGTATAAAACCTTCATGGACATAAAACTACGATTCTTGATGTCCTAGAACACAGACATTGCTAAGAAGAGAAGTGAACAGTCCAGCTTCAACCATCACCAGGTAGAACTGGGATATAAGATGAAGCTTCGAAATATATATGAACCTAAAGTATAACTTCCATCCTATGAACATTGTAACATTCAATCTCACATCAAAAAACATCGTTCAATATAATAGGAAGGGAGAGGAATAAGTTTACAAGTAAATCATAGTGGCCAAAGGGCCTTTACTTACAACAAGAAGCTTAGCTGAGCAATTTTCTTAGAACATAGGCCGAGAGCCTGTGCAAGCTTTAAGAACACCAACATAAGATCAAAGAGCCCATATGCAGCTGTTAGAGACAAGACTAGAGCTATTATGCTCTTCAAGGAAATATAACATGAAAATATCATGTTGCATAACCCTAAATGACCACAGGGTCCAAAATCCAAGTTCCATCTTAACAACACACAAGGCAACCATGGAAGAATATCAACAAATACAGGCTATACCGAGTAGACCAAAAGCTACAGGTCTTAACTAAGGCCTTTACAAGGTATAGAAGACTATGCAGGTTGTGGACATTATACAACACAATATAATTGCATTCAAAGCCATGACCTAAATATTTAAAAAACCACATTTATTCCATATACCCAACTAGGGTTTTCAACCATAATGAACAATTACAGTCAGATTTCATTTCTTACTGAGAATAGAGTAAGGGAGAGAGAGAGAGAAGATGGTAGGAGTTCATGCTTGTGAATGTGGGTAGAATAGGCTGCAGTCCAGCTGAGCACCCATTGCCAAGAGCCATTCCAAGGCCGTGACAAAGCTTACTGCTCCTTTCACATGCAAGTAATCTTCTCAAAAACTACCCAACAACAAAAATGCCAAACACTATCCACACACCAAACACTCCAACTCCTGTCTCCCTATATACTCTAGCTCCAGAGAGCCATAATAAAGTGAAAAAGAACGAAAAGTCAGAGTGCCAGTTGTGGCAGTGATAATAATGAAGACTACAACCACTTCCAGTGATTCTCTAGAGATAGAGGAGTGTCTACTCCACTTAACAACCTCTCCGCTACTTCCACATCACCTACAACAGCTCGCCATTAATTTTGCAAGGATTTTCCTATTAAGCATGGCACCAAAACATCCTACGACACAAGCATGGTGACGATGAAACCCTAGTTTGCCTGCCATGCAAAACAAAATCATGACATTTTCAAAAATGCCAAAGGTAACATGGCTTATCGACAATGATGGGTGATTTTAGGTCAATTCCCTAATTATGCTTTCACAATTGTGAGTTTGAATTGACCCTAGGTCAAATAAAACAAACAATATGTAATGTCCCCATTTTCCCTTCATGAAAAAATAGGTATTGAAGATCTTTAGTCTATCTCCCCATAGACTAAAGGAGCTCTTTTTGGGGAATGCTATTTTATTGGTTATTATTTAATTGTCGAAATAGTGATTTTTATCACAAGACAATTATTAATTAATCAATAAAATATTTTAAAAGTGGTTTTTACCACTAAAGTGCTTAAGTGAATTAAATATTAATTTATGTGCCTTAAAGTAATTTTAATTAAGATCAATAATTAATATATTTTTCAAAAAATAGATACCGGCATGGGAACTAAAGCAAAGATAAGAAAAGGTTTTGTATTTTTCCAAAGTAGTTCACCCTCTTTGGAAAGTTATAAATACATGACAAAGGCTACAATGGAGGACATGTTGAATTTGATATTTTTGTTCTTCATGGTTGAAGAAGACTATTGTGATGCATTCGCAATAGAGGTTCGCTACTGTTGGTGATTGATCAATCTAAAATGTATCTTTTGACATCACCTTTGTGAAAGGAGATCTTGTTTATGCTCTAAAAAGGGGTAAATTGCTTTGGAGGGTTTGTGTGCATATTTTTGAGGGTTTTGTGGTATTTTGCTAATTTATTGTGCTAATTTTGCAAGTGGAGCGAACCACTTGGGGAGCTTGGAGCTAGGGTTTGAAGGCTTCAATTGGTCAAAAATTCACAAATTAATTAAGCTGATTTTATTTGGTATTTTTTTGATTATTCTTGTGAAGTTTTGGACGATTTGGGAAGGGTTTGAAAGGAGAAAAATTAAATAATAATTTGCATAATTATTAGTAATTATCTAACAGGTTTTAGAAGGATTTTTCACTTGTGGACGGAAAAAATGTTTTCTATATTTTTCTGCTATTTTTCTAGGCACTTTGGAAGTGGGGCGATTGACCTAGAAGGGCAAATTTGACATTTTTCATGCTTAAACAAGTCGTCGAAATTTTCTTGGTATTTTTCGGAGGATTGCAGCTATTTTTGGCAAGGGTTTGAAGAGGAATTTCACTCCGAACAATTGTAATTTTGATATAAAATTAGAATTTTCTGTCTTTTTGTGGCGTTTGAGTTTTAGAAAAAGGGTAAAAAAGGCACTCATTTGTGCAAATCTAATTCTAAATTTTTTCTGCACATTTTCAATTATTTTGGAGCAAGTTATTGGCTGAATTTTACCCACAAAACCTTATCTTTTTGGTGCCTAGGGTTTCCAAAGTTAATTAAGGGTTTTGAGAATTTATTTTGCAATTTAGGGTTTGTTGATTGCATTTTCAGATTTAAGGATTTTGGGGGAAACCCCTTTTGCCCTAATTCGTCTCATTTGCGGACATTACACAATAATAATACTGCATTATGCCAAGTAACTCTTCAAGTACAATAATCTTGGATTTAAATATAGCATGATATCAATTTAACGAGGATTGCAAAGAGTTATGTTAAAACATAACATTATCATAAGTCCTTACCACATCCTCCTAACCCGTTAACCAAGTTAACCAAAGAGTTTAACTTAAAATTTAAACTCGCAATCTTCCCAAGCCAAAAACAACTTATTAGTTATATGGCACCATGATCAACAAATGCTAGTTTTTAAACATAAACACCATATGCCAAGCTACACCAAGGTAAAGTAGTCATAAGCAAGACCCAAACTCATATGAACTCATCAAACCGAAAGTTGAATATAAATTTTGCGACACAAGTCATAAAAATGCAAAAGTGACAAATAAAGAGTTATAAATGCAACTACCACACACCAACTCTCATGTTCACTATGCATATAGAAATACGATAATAGGTAACATAGTCAATAACAAAGTCAAAAACATTGATATAAATGAATTGGTGTGTGCAAGGTTTCCTCTCCTTAGACGCTTCACAAGCATTTGCAACCCTCTCTCGAATGATATGGAATGTCCCAAAATGGGACGATTCAACCAAAAAGGGGTTTCCCCTAAAATTCATAATTTTTGAATTCTGAATTTAGTAAAATCAGCAAACCCTAGCTACTGTAATTGCACCTCCAAACTAAAAATTAACTTCAATTCACCTTGAAATAAATGACAAATAAATACCTTGTGATTTTGGCCACCAATGGCTCTTACCACAAAAAAGAAAGAGCTTGAAATGAATGTTTCAATATTCCAAACCCTAGCACCACACTAGCTGAAATGATGTCCTTTCCCACTCTAATCTCTGCTCAAGTTTTCATAAATTGTAGACAAAATCATACAAAAATCATAGCAGTCATCATCCATGAATCATCAACGATTAGGGTTCCAAAGTGATTAAACCCTAGTCCAATCCAATCACCAATATTCAAAAAATTACTACAATAATTAAATCAGAATTTATGCCTTGAATTCACCCTAAATGACGTCAAAACCTTGAAAATAATATGCCAAAAATCCACCAATAATTATAATATTATTTGACCCTCAAAAAAGTCATCGAAACTTTTGCAAGTATGCCCTCAACAAATATTATTTTCTACGAATAGCTGAAACTTCAAAAATTCATAACTCCCTCAATATTTGAAATTATGATGCAAATAAGAGTTCAAATTGAGCATAAAATTAATGACTATCAAATAAAAATAATTTCAGAATTTTCCTTTCATGAGGTCATCAAAACTCGCTCTAAATTTTTGAAAACCCTAGTTTTCAGAATTCATCTCTTCAAACATCAAACCCTCGATCCCAAACAATTCGTCACCCTTAGAAATATTAATGCAAATAATAATCAGATTTATTATGCTCAATTTGGACATCAAATTGTCTACCAAACCCTCTTAACAAGCACACAAAGCAAATCGCCCCACTCTAGAGCAAGTAACAAATCCACCTTAAAAGTAGGTGGTGTCAAAAGACCCATTTTTTAGAATAATCAGCTCCAAATCTGCAAACACTTATTGGGCATGCATCCCAATATTTTCTTTAAAGATGGAGAAACAATATTAATTTTCAGCGTATCTTGAATTGTGATCATCACCTTGTATTTGTACCTTCCAAAGGGGGCAAACCACCTTGAGGAGGTAAAATACCTCGTAACCCTCTCTTGCCAACTTTTAGGATATCTTTTCCTTTTCTTTGCTTTAGCTCTCAAGTCGACCTTCCTTTTAATTTCACTTTAGGCCTTTTTGAATTAATTAAATAACTTGCCTTAATAAATTAGTAATTAAAAGTACTTTTTGGCAAATTAACTAATTATTTTATATTAGGTCCTCGCTTAAATAATTAATTAAATCGCTCTAATAATTAAAGTGATAAAAATCACTTTTCAAGCAATTTATTAATTATAAAACCCCTTAGAATAATCATTAAATTTTTCTTAATTTTTCAGATGGTTAAAACTACTTTTCTGGTAATTTGAATAATTATCCAAGATAATTTTTTTAATAATTAATTAAATTGTCTTATATTTTCGATTAATTAAAATCACTATTCAAGCAATTTTATTAATTATTAAAATTATATAAAAAAGGGACATTACAGTTCTCTCTTCCCAAATTCGTTTGCCCTCAACCAAATGCAAGCTCATATGCCCAATTACTATGTCGAAGTGGTAAATCCTGTTGTAGTGCTAAAAAAACCTTGCCCTTGTACTTGTTAAGTGGAATAACTTTTGCCAAGAAGCATAGCATGACATTTTTCAAATAGATAATGAATGCCATTCCACCTTGCCAACACGTCTCATAATGTAACCAAAATCTGTCCTTGCTTCCCAAGAAGTGGTAGCCCTCAACGAAGCCATGAACATGATGTACCTATACTTTGGGGCCTGTCCCCAATCATTAATAGGATCCTCATGGCCTTCCCAAAGCTCAAAAGACTTCCCATCTTCCACCCCTCTCAATACTGAGTGGAAGGTAAGCGAACTCCTCCTTATACCTCCCAAATGGGTGAGATATGACCCAAAGTGGTTATGCAAATCACAAGTGAACCAAACCACCTTGCTGCCATGTATGCAAAATTTCCTCATGTGCTGATCCATGTCCCACGAAATATGCTAAGAGAAATCAGAATTGTACCTTACAGGTGGGGAGGCCCCTGAGACATATCTCTCACCATATAATGACATCCAAGTGTGAAGCACACTCTCAACAAAAGGTTGCCCCTTATTACTCACCTTAGACATGCATATGATCCTCTCCACACTCATCAATAGCTCCCAAAAATATCCACAAGGAGGCCGCACCCTATTGGTGTGAAAGCTCTTTATTTCACCTTGCGAAAGTGCCAACAAAAAATTGTTTCCTAAATCTTGCATAAGCTGGACTGCACTAATCAAATCAACATTTCCTTCATAATGATATGGCTGTTTATGCAAATAGATCACTGATATTTCATGTAGACAAACATAGAAATAGATGTCCTCATACCTTTCTTGTTCCCATGGTTGATATATGTTATAAAATTATGAATTTTCTTCTTCCACACATGGCTGTGTTTGTTTCTTGAAGTCTGATTTTTTTGAGCAGTAAATTTCAGAGCTTATACGCACCTTCCTCCTACCTATCAAGTGCTGGAAAATGCTCAAAAAACTCATGTATTGCCTTTCAAAAAGCTGCTGTGTTTGCATATAGAAATCTGATTTTTGAGACAAATTAGAATCAGCATGTGCATACTCACTTTTCTCCCTTACCCTTGGCTGCCATGTGCATGATCAATTGCTTCGAATGTAGATTAGAGATCATGAATATAAAAAAATGATTTCAGAATATTTCAGAAAGAAAGGATACCATTTTTTCTTAAAAAAATACCTCATAAATAGCGGCTCATAACTTGGGCCTTTTCCAAAGCCAAGAGGTGTTAAAAATTTACCCATTCTTCCAAAGTTAATACTTAAACCTTGGCGTAGGGGGCTGCCCATAGCAAATTAGGTACTGCCCTTGCAATTCAAATGTTCTATCCTTCCCTTCTATCCATGTAACATAAAAATAAGATTCATCCATATTTACCAATTTTATGATAGGGCATTTTCCTTTTGCACTCATTGGCTGCCTGTGCTTTGAAATTACAGCCCCTTCATCACTCCATCCAACTTCCTTCTTTGGTTCAAGTTCTTTGTTTTCACCCTTTGTGACTTCACTATCATGCACACAATTATTAGAAAATAAATAGACATCTTCAACCGATATAAGATCTTTACCTTGTGCTTCTTTTAGTTCATATTTATTGATTTCCTCTTCTTTTTTATCATCCACCTGCAACCCTATGGGCTGCTCATCAAATTCTGATTTTTTTATTTCATTGACCCCTTCATAGGAGTCCTTATAAAGGTCTGTCCCCTCATTCTTTTCCTCCAACTCTCCATGTAGTTCGATCCTCTATTCCTCTTCATGCTCCTCTATCAAATATGGCCTCAATTTTCTCTCACAATTAATTGCAACATTTTCAAACAACATATGTGCAATTGGAAATTTTCTTTTTCTAGCCCCAAACCTGTCAACAAGATAGATAATAATGGCTTGGAAATATCATCACTCTCATTGAGTGTCAAGGTCAAGATTCTCTGCATAGAAGCTATAACATTTTTTGTAGGATTCTTGCAAGCAATCGCAAAGAAATGTTGAAACATCTTAACAATAAGTTCATCACACTCCATATCTAACATCAAAATACATGATTGGATTGAAGCCATAGTTTTCAGGATGTTGACCTTTCTAGCTAAGGAGTGTCCTTTGTCCTCTTTGAGACCTTAAAAGCTCTCCACCATCAACGAAAATATTTTCCTCATGATTTTATCACTGTAGAAAACTTTGGGAATCGTTAGTCTTAAAACCTCATTAATACAACTAGTAACCAAGAGCCTTACCTCCTCATTTGTATCTCTCAATAATTCATGTTGAACCAAATAAGTCCTTGAGGGTTGTACTACCCGCTTCATGGACTCATAATGTGATTGACTTACCTTGGATAACCTTTATTCTATTTCTTCCAAGGTGCTGATTATATCCTCCACCGGTTGGCATAGGTTCCTTAGCGTTCTACCTGCATTGTAGAGCTTTTCTTTCTCTATTTCTTTCATGGCTTCTTCCTCTTCTTTAATAACACAAAATCTTTTTACCTGCTTGTATCTAAATTAATACCAAACTTCACAGGTGGACAAGATTGGTGCTTTGATACCACTGTAATGTTCCTAAATGGGACGATTCAACCAAAAAGGGTTTTCCCTTAAAATCCACAATTTTTGAATTTAGTAAAATCAACAAACCATAGCTATTGTAATTGCATCTTCAAATTGAAAATTAACTCCAATTCACCTTGAAATAAATGACAAATAAATACCTTGTGATTTTGACCACCAATGACTTGCCGAAAAAAAAAAAGAGCTTGAAATGAATGTTTCAATCCTCCAAATCCTAATGCCACACTCACTGAAATGATGTCCTTTTTCACTCTAGTCCTTGTTCAAGCTTTCACAAATTGTAAACAAAATCATACAAAAATCACAAGTCATATCATCCATGAATCAACAGTTAGGGTTTCAAAGTGATCAAACACTAGTCCAATCCAATCACCAATATTCAAAAAATTATAGCAATAATTGAATAAGAATTTATGCCTTGAATTCACTTCCAAATGATGTCAAAAATCCATCAATAATTGTGATATTATTTGACCCATAAAAAAGGTCACCGAAACCCTTGCAAATCTGCGCTCAATAAATATTATTTCCTACGAATAGTTGAAACTTAAAAAATTCATATCTTCCTCAATATTTGGAATTATGATGCAAATAAGGGTTCAAACTGATCATAAAATTAATGATTATCAAATAAAAATAATTTTAGAATTTTCTTTCCATGAGGCCACCAAAACTCACTCGAAAATTCTAAAAACCTTAGTATTTAGAATTTACCTCTTCAAACATCAAACTGTCGATTCCAAACAAGTCCCCACCATTGGAAAGATTAATGAAAACAATAATAAAATTTATTATGCTCAAGTTGGACATCAAATTGTTCACCAAATCCTCTCAACAAGTACACAAAGCAAATCGTTCCACTCTAGGGCAAGTAACAAATCCACTGTCGCAGTAGGTGGCGTCAAAAGACATTTTTTGTAGAATAATCAACTCCAAATCTACAAACACTTATTGGGCATGCATTCCAATATCTTCTTTAAACATGAAAAAACAATATTAATTTTCAGCTTATTTTCAATTATGTTTTTCACCTTGTATTTGTACCTTCCAAAGGGGGGCGAACTACTTTGAGAAGATAAATTACCTCATAACCCCCTCTTGCCAACTTTTAGGATATCTTTTCCTTTTCTTTGCTTAGCTCTCAAGCCGACATTTCTTTTAATTTCATTTTAGGTCTTTTTGAATTATTTAAATAACTTGCCTTAATAAATTAGTAATTAAAATTACTTTTTGGCGAATTAAATAATTATTTTATATTAGGTCCTTGCTTAAATAATTAATTAAATTGCTCTAATAATTAAAGTGATAAAAATTACTTTTCAAGCAATTTATTAATTATAAAACCCCTTAAAATAATCATTAAAATTACCTTAATTTTTCAAATGGTTAAAACCACTTTTTCAATAATTTGAATAATTATCCAAAATAGTTCTATTTTAATAATTAATTAAATTGCCTTATATTTTCGATTGATTAAAATCACTACTCAGGAAATTTTATTAATTATTAAAATTATATGAAAAGGGGACATTACATGATAGTCTCCCTTTGGTACCTTTCTTGTGGGAGGGGGGATATCTGCATCCACTCAACTAATTGAAAACTGATGTAAGAGTTGCGACACAAGTCATGAAAATGCAAAAGTGACAAACAAAGAGTTATAAATCCGACCACCACACATCAACTCACACACCTACTATGCATACAAAAATACGATAACAGGGAACATAGTCAACTGATAACATAGTCAACAACAATGTCAAACACGATATATACAAAGTGGTGTGTGCAAGGTTTCCTCTCGTTAGACGCTTAGAAAGCATCCACAATCCTCTCAATGATGATACTTTCCCTCTGCTACCTTTCTTTTTTTGGGGGGGGGATATCCTGCATCCACTCAACAAACCAAATGTAGTTAGTCCGAGTTGTAATATCATAGATTGACAAAATATATCAATGATAATTGCATTCTAAAATATCCATGATATGATAACAATTAATCCATAACTATATTTAACCAATTATTTGAAATAAATCAAAACTACAACATAATCAATGATTAACTATCCATAATCGTATACCAAAAAATATTAATTCATCAACGATTAAGCATAAAATGTCTATAAAACAAAGTCTGTAACAATAACAGTCATTAAATACTTGTTTTTTCCATTCAAGGCCGGAAACAGGACGTGACACAAATTCACTTTGAGTTTCTTGTGGAAGCTCTCTGAACTTCATATATACATGCAAAATTTTTCCTGTTTGCCTAAAATTGGCCTGCATGCGTAGGAGGATGACTGAACCCCAAATTTGGCGATGGAGTCACCTTCTCCATGGAAAGACCTTTCTTTTAGTACTTTGGGTGCCCTCCAAAAATTTCACAAACTCTCCGACCTTCACACCTCTGCTCCCAAGTGAAGAAAGTGTCTTTTTCCTCCTCCCCCGCTTTTTTTCCTGCTTATATCAACTGTCCCAATCATATTTGCTGAGCGTTCTTTGGGTCCATTAGGGATGTTTTCCATCCATATCCTGCCCTCACAAGTCTTTTCCATGTTTTACTCAGTTATTTCTTCCAAAAATGGCTCCCAAGCATGTAAAACCCGTTTTACTTGGCACAGCCCTGTTTTTCATCTTATTTTTGAGAATTTATTCAAGTCTCAGACCTTGCAATTGAGCTATCCATCCTTTCCTAATGTCTGTGCATTGTTTTCTCCATGTTTCATGCAAACTTCTGGACCCAGGCATGCGTTGTATGTCTGTCTTCATCTTGTGTGGAATTTTTGTTTGCTGCACAAATTTTTGCTATGTGAGTAGAGGTTTCTTGATTCTTCTGATTTTGTAAGTAGCTTGGGTTGTTGTATCACATGCATTTCTACTTTCTTATTCCGAACTTCGTTGGACTTCACAGATAAAAGATGCAATTACTCAATTTGAAAAAGCTCTGAGTCTAGACCCAGATCCAGAGGAAGCACAAGTAGCTCTATACAACAAAGCCTGTTGCCATGCCTCCAGGTACAGATATCAAATACTTTTCTATCTTGCTTTAAGTAACCAAAAGCAAATGGAATATAATAAAATTTCTAGCTGTGCACCATCTGTATACATGTCGGAGTTTTAAACTATTTTGCAGGAAATTTCACATAGAAGTTGATTTCCGTTCCTGGCATGTCCAACCAGTAGAAGGTTGTTCAAAGTATTCTGAAAGTTTAATATACTTATGGAAGTGTTATAATTACAGCAGAAGTTTATCCTTCACCTATGGGCTAAGTTACTAGGATATAGATACAAAAAACGGGGATGAGATGATTTTTGTGGACCCCTGGATACAATATAGCATAGACATGTGTGTGTGCGCATTATAAAAACGGAAAGATGAAAAAATGCATATGTATTTTTTTAGCTGATATATATTTTAGCTACTTAAGAAAGTTAATCTATATAATGTATTTAAATTAGATTACTTCAAAATTATCTTTGCCATTTTCTACATAAATTACTTCAAAATTAATTTTATTTAAAACAGCTATTTTGACATAAGAGGACACTTCAAATTTTTTAGATTTTTCAAGCTTTCTCAATCCAACATATTTGGTATGATGATCTTCTGGAAACACCAAGTAAAAGTTTCTCGGTTGACGTTTTGGTTCTTTATTCTAGAACCCTCATCAAGATGGTGAGAAAGAATAAGGTGTCAGGAAGATAGACCTGAAACGTTGATCACAATAATTACATTGATATTTTAGAAGTTCATCATATCAAATACTTCAAAGTTTGATATGAGCACAATTATAACAATGAGAAAGACACAGAGATCATAGTGTTTAGACTCGGTGAGTTTGCAGCCTTGACTCGCAGACTCAGCCAAGTCTGTTAAAAAAAACAGAAAAGCAATTTAAAATAAAAAAACCATTAAAAATACATTTTATATGATATATATAATGTATCTATCTCTATCATAGTTGGATGACTCGGACTCAACCAAAACTCGGCAAGCTGTTTTTTGACTCAAACTTAGGCTCTGTGAAAACACTCAGAAAAACTTGGCAATTTTAAAATATATTTTGGTTGAGTCCGAGTCATAACACTATGAAAGAGATAGATACAACTGTACATGTTGTACACTCTATTGTATTATACTATTAGGCATATATAGAGTATAACGTATATACAAAGAAGCTTCTAGACAAAAGGATGCTTCTAAGAGAAGAAAAATAGAAGGAAACTTATCTGGAAAGGGAAGCCTCTAGAGGAAGATGCATGTACAATAAGCTTCTAGAACAAGGAAGCTACTTCTACGGAAAGGGAAGATTCTAGAGGAAGATACATGTACAATAAGCTTGTAGAACAAGGAAGCTTCTAGAGGAAGATCAAAACATAGAGATTAGTGAAAATAACAAGAATATACAATAAAAATTTAATATAGCCCATCATTACCTCCTTGCTTAGAGGAAGTTGTTCTCAATTTCTTTTGTAGATGTGGTAAGTGCTGTTCAAATGTTGACTAGGACAGCCACTTAGCTTGAGTTGGTGAGACTCCTTTGTGACCAACCGAGTGGTAGTGGATCGACTTCTAATAGCGCGTGTACTAACATAAAAACGAGTATCTTCATCCAAAGGAGGCTGAAAATCTGTAATTATATCTTTAGGAGAGAGGAATTTTGTCCTCCAAGTGCAGTGGATCATACAACTTAAGATGTGTTGTAGAAAAGGGCGCACAAAGTTGTCTAAGTTGGTTCCGGACTTATTATACGTAGGCGCAAACATGGGATATCCCTTCTGTGCTCAACATTTTACACTTAGCTGTGCCGACATCAATTCACATAAGGCACAAGCCTTATGTGCTCCCTTGAAACGCAATTAAGAAGGAACCGGGATCCGCGTTGGGCTAATTGTGCCATGGCGAAAGTCATCAAATGTAGGACTTGGTCAATTCAAAGAAGGTTTTAATTAGATCCATAGGCTCAAGCCTTTCATGGGCTAAGCTTAATGGCCTATAAGCACAAGCCTTTTGGGGGACTAGTTCTAGAGTCATAAGGGTGCAAGCCTTGGTTAAGCTAAGCCTAGCGTCATATAGGTGCTTGGAGGGTCAAGGGGCTGCTTCCACTTCAAGTGCTCATACTAGGCTCGTGCTTCTAGCAAGGGTAGGAGAACTTGGCGCAGGACCTATACTTAGTCTTCATACAAGTTATAGCTATCGTCGTCACCTACTACAGGGCTGCCATTAAAGATGCTACCAGAAGAACACATAAACCTTAACATAAACGTATTGCAATTATAACATCATATCAATTCCACATCCCAAGATCAATACAATAACCGCATGATCCAAACATGTTATGTCTTAAGGCAGCTATCTTCTTCATTAAACAAGTTTTAAAAACAGAGTTACACTTCGTAACATTTAGAACAAAGTATATGTTTAATTCATTCTACTTAATGGCTTAGAGGCTCATAGGCGAGCTTGGGCGCTACAAATGGAGCCTTAATGGCTTCCATGCTAAGCCTAGTCTAATGGCTGCCGGATGCATGCATGCAGGGCAAATTCCAGTTCGCTATCGCTGCATCAATTCGCGTCCCTTTACTTCATTGGTTCGAACTCGTTTTATAGCTCTACAGGAATGTCTTTGTCAGGGTGGAATGTGTACATTGGGTGCTGAGTTGGATTCTTAGTGATCACTCCTGCCGGCTCCATCACCTTGTGCACTTCGCGTTGTAGTTGCCACGTATCTCCCAACTTGGAAGATGCCTTGGAAATCTTGGAATTGGTTAGTCGCCTGCCAACTGGTACAATGTATGCGCTGATCCTTGCAGCTGGTGTCAAGATGCCAAAAATTCATCATCATGCAAAATGATGCCTCGTGTCGATGTGGATGTCGTGCTGGCGCGAATCTTGCACTTACTAAAATAAGGGGCCCAACATTACCACATACAAAATTTCTAGTTCGTCCTCGGACTACGCTGTTAAGCTCTTTGGGACGCAGAACTCGAGCACTCTCTCTTTAAGCTCGACACTGAAGTCTTCAAAGCCCTTTATGGCGAGCTTGATTTTTTCAACAGCGCTGTCGATTTCAGTGGAGGCAGCACTAAGCGCAAGCACGTCGGTCTTTTCCAGCTCCTTCCTGAAGGCCTCTAGATTTGCCTTAGTCTTAGTCACACTCCCGTCCAAGGTTGCTCCTTACTCACAGGCCTTAGTCTGTAAAGCGTGGAAGGGTGCTTCCAGGTTTTGTTCTTGGTCCTTGATTTGGGTGCTTAGCGCATTGACGTTCCTCATGATCTGCGCGCACTCTGACCTGTTCGCTGAGTACACTTGCGCCATCAACTTCTCCTTGCCCTCCTTTCCTTGCTTGAGGCGCGTGTCTATGACTGACGCTTGGTTTGAGAAGCTCAAGAAGATGGCATCAACTGCATCTACGTCCTCTTGTAGTTTTGCAAAGAGGTCTTCTACCTCTTTGAGCTTAGCAGCAAGCTCCTTTTGTAGCACGATGCAGGGATCTTCTTCTTGCATCGGCTTTGGTTTCATCCTTGGGAGCATCTGCTCCACTAGCACATAGATCTTATCAACCTCAGAAAGGTTCGAAGTATGGATGTCGACTAGAAGGGATGGTTCGACCGTCTCTATGCGCTCACAGATTTACTACAGTTTGAACTTAGTGGCTTGCGCATCCTCTTGGGCTTCTTTATGGAGTTGCTTCCATTTTCTCGCCTTGCCATCATTGATTATATTGCGGTGTGCAATCTCAGTGGCCATTCTAATAAGTGCATTCCCAGACCGGATTGGGTTCATGGTGCGAGGGTTTAGGAGGAGGGAATTTTGCCCTTCCTCAGGCTCCTCTGCACCCAAAATAGCCTTTCTAGGCACCTCAAAGTGAGGCTCATCCATATAGTGATCAAACGAAAATGCAAGTTGTTTGCGTGTCCTAGTTGTGGCGGCTTGGGGGGCATAGTGTCAAACATGTAAATTTTTTTATCCTTCCACCCCTTCTGCACCTTCCCCTTATGCTCAGCTTTGCGCCGTCTTTCTCGAAGACGACCATCTCCGTTTGTTCTTCCTCTTCACTGGCGCCATCACTTTCTTCGGTGCTCTCCTTAGAGGACTCATCTGATTGTTCCTTACGAGTTTCTTCCTCGGACTTTTCTACTTTGCTCGCTTTTTCTTCCTGAGGCTTCTCAATGTACACATCCAGGTTAATTCCTTCGGCGCTAGCATCGCCTTGTTCTTGTTGGGGTTCATCGATAGTCTCCATTTGTTGTTTTAATGTGCCAGTATCGCCTTCTTTTTCTTTAGGCGCCCCTTCACTACTTGGCACGCTTCTTGTGCAGTGTCATCTGCCTTCCTGGTGGGGGCGTTGGGTGCCTTCTTGGCTGCTTCAACGACTGGTCGCACGCTTGTGGTAACCTTCTTGGTCTTCTTCTCTTCCTTGACCTCTGTTTTTTCCTGTTCCAGTTTGTGCTTTTCTTCAAGTGCCAGCACCTTCTCAATATCCGCCTTGCTTAAGCCCATTTTATTCCACGCCCTTCTCTTCTCCTCTTCCGTTTGTAGGGGCGGTGTGGAGGCTTCTTTGCTGGATGAGGAGCTTGTCAGCTCCTCTGCTTCTTCAGGTGCTGCGGTTGTGCTACTTTGGAGGGCCTCTTGAACATCCTTGGTGCCTGGCTCCTCTTCTTTTTCGACCTGCACGATGTAGGTCTTTGTTCCTTCTTCCTCCATTTGGGGCGTGAGGGTCTCTTGCTTCCCCATTTCCACTAGAGTTATTGTTGGGAACGCCACTGGTCCCCTAGACTTCTTGTGCTTCTTGCCGGAGGAAGCACTCTGGCACGAAAGTTATGCACTTCTTGGGGGTTGGGGGTGTACTTTGTTCTCCGGAGGCAATCTTCAACTTGATGTGCTCCGTGATTTCCTCTAGTGTCTCCCCTTTTCTTTTGGGGAGTCTTCTCCTGCGTCTTTGGTGCTAGCTTCCCTTCATCGTCAATCACGAGGGGGTGATCATCATCTTTTTCTAGGTCGGTGCCCTTCTTGCATGGCGTCATCTCGTAATAGAGATTGAAGATGCGCCCGATTATTATCTCCCTTTGGAGGATATGGAGATCCATCCTGTCGGAGTCATCCTCATCCTTGGTGGC
Source organism: Torreya grandis (assembly GCA_037957365.1). Taxonomy (NCBI): domain Eukaryota; kingdom Viridiplantae; phylum Streptophyta; class Pinopsida; order Cupressales; family Taxaceae; genus Torreya; species Torreya grandis. Next base: position 1,838,370 of record JARHVA010000374.1, on the reverse strand, counting down.
CTTGGCTCTGGGGTGCACATACTGGTAACTCACCCTGCTCCTTTCTTGATCCACAGTCTTCACCAGGATCTCCAGCTGTTGCGCATTGGGAATCCTCCTTAGCGCCGCCATGAAATATTTGGCAAAAAATGCATATGGCAGTTTGAGCCAACCAGACAGTTTCTTGTCTGTGAGCGCCAGGCGCACTACACAGAAATGCTGCATTATGATGAAGGTCGCTGTTCCTACCATATGTTGGGGGAGCTCTTGAGGGATGCACCATTCAATCTCAAACGCCTTGATGTACTAGTTGCACCACCCTTGCACCCTTGTCTTATATTTTTGTGAAAAGTTGGGTGGGCAAATGAAGTCTTGATACTTCAGTGTCGGGGACTCATTGTGGGGTGGGAACACCCAAAGGTTGTCATCATCCCCGTCTGGCATATCGATCACCTCCATCACTATTAATATCATCATGGACCCCCACCTAAAGGTCTCGCATGCCTTGTGGCACTCCAGTGCGTTCTTAACAATCTCCTCCGCAATAAACTTGGAGATGTTGAACTTTTCCCCTTGCGCCATGTGGTGGGCAATGCATAAGTAAGTCTTGTTGATGTCGGACCACCGTTTGGCGGGGCATAGCTTGGAGCTAACTAAGCTCATCGTGGCCTTCATGTCGGGGTCCTGTATATCCTTAATAGGGAATGCGAACCTTGCTTTGTAATAGCCTAGGAGTTTTGCGACCCTCTCCACCTTCACATCATCCTCCATTTGGCGGATGTCTGCCCCTGTGCCTAGGAGCCCTGTGATTCTGCTGATGAGACGCGTCGAGATCCTCATGCACCTCCCTACGAAATAAAACTTGTAGCCATGGATGCGCGAGAGGAGGAATTGTACCAATTCCTTTGGCTTGCCAAAACTCAACAACTCATACAATTGGGTTGCGTTGGTGGTTGCTAGTTTGTCTCAGATGGAGATGTCAAAGAGTGCCATGCCCGCCTTCGTCTTCCTCCCTGTATCAACCATCCAGTCCTGGTTGAGTTCCTGCGCGTTGCTAGGCATCCGATGGTTGTATTCCTGCAATCTACACATGTGTGCAAAGGATACCCATTTTCCCCCCACTATGACCTCTGGGGGAACTGCATCTCTCTGTACGCAAGCTTTGTGCTTGCCTTAGGGTCAATCACTACGATGCTAACACCTTCTACCAGCTATGCCTCTTTCTCCGCAGCGGTTTCTTCTTTTACCGTCTGCGCCTTATTGGCATCCTTTTGCGCCTACGACGGACTTGTACCTAACCTCTTCTTGCCCATTTTGAACCGGCTGCTGTTAAAGCGTGATCGGTTGATCTTTTTGAAGCCCTTAATGTTGCTTTGCGCTTTCTCATAGTCGCAAAAACTGCGACTATCTTCGGCTCTCGAGCTTCGTGCGCCGTTAATGGCGGCCTTGATGTCTGTAGAATTTCTATTGCCTGGTTCTCTCCCAGTTCCTCTCCACTTGCCTTCTATTCAATTCCAAACAGAACGCAATCTTATGGCAGTTCAACCGTTCTCGCTTGGCAATTGTGGATGGTTTGGTTTTCAGGTAGCATTTTTTGGTTCAAATTTGGTTCGGCTCTGTGTTCAGGTTCAAATTCGCATAAGGTTTGTAACCTGTCAAAGTTTGTCATTCGCCTCTTTATACCTTAGTTTCAACTACCTCATTAATGGCTGGTTAGTAACGGTGTGGTGGCACGTAGATATCTTGAGATCTGCTAAACCCATGAAACCCATGAAAATCTGCCACCACATTCTCATTTATTGCAGTTCTTTGTGCCTTCGTCGTCACAACATTAAATTTTTCAAATGGTTTATTCGGTGAAGTGACAGGGGATTCAAATGGTCACTTCCCGTTGACCGTTGGGTGGGTGCCAGCTATCTCGGCAATATTTCTCTTGCACTTTATTCACCTTGGCGCGACCTCCACCCTTCTTATGGCAACTTGGGTGCAACACTTCACATGCGCACGATTTAGCCTCCTTGGTTCGATTGCTCCTTAGTGCTGCGCTTCCTTTCAAGTGTGCCTCTCTTTCTTGGTCGATTTCTCTGCGGATTCATCTGTTCTTGCTTTGGCCTTCTCTAGCTTATACAAATTCCTTGCATTGGTCCTCCAACTCTTCATTCTCTCTTGGTTTCTTGTGCACTAGCATCTTGTGCACTTTCCTTTGTCAACTTGTTCTCACGTCTTTCTGAGTCTGGGAACTTAACGCGCCCAAAAACTTAGGTGTCTGGTCTCATGTGCTTAGAGAGCGTCCATGCTCAACTCAGCCGACAGGAGTTATGCATGTAATGCCAAAAGAGTTCTCCCGTGGGCCTGAAAGTGCCATGCTTATTCACCTAACACAAATGAAACAAACATAAGGAAATATTTGGCTTTCGCCAAATTTTATTATGGTCAAAACAAAGCAACTGACTTGTGAGTAGGAAGTCGGTATTTGATGGTGCAAACGCCATCCTATTGACTATATAGGGCTTCAATTTGTTGTCGTTGAAATGCCCATGGAGCATTTCACACATCAACGTGTGCAGCTTGCATGCGCCAGTTTCCAATATACTGTGGATGATATAAGGTCCCATCCACCTAATCTGCAACTTTCCTGGGTGCTTGAGGTACTTGGAGTCATATAGCAAGACCAGTGCTCCTTCAATAAGTACCTTCTGCATGATATGCTTATCATGCCATAGCTTATGGCGCGCCTTTTCTATTTGCTGACTCCATCTTGTTCAGGCACGTGTCTCGTCCAAGCGCTCCAAGTCTTCCAGCCGTGCGCTCAAAGACTCTTGGTCATCCAAACGACCAATATGCGCAATGAGGGCACTATGAATTCCATTGGTAAAACAACCTCTATGCCAAACACCAATTGAAATGGTGTAGCCTTGTTCAGGGGCTTGTATGTAGTGCAATAGGTCCACAATACTGCTGACACACGATCATCCCAATCTTTGTTCCCAATATCTTATTGAACACCTTAGCAGTACCATTTGCTTGGGGATGATACGGTGTTGTTTTATGGTGTGCCACCATATATTCAGTCAGCAGGATCTCAATGGCTTTGTTGATGAAGTGCACGCCATGGTCTCTAGTTAAGCTCAACGGACATCCATAGCGACTGATGATATTCTCCCAGATAAACCTTGCTGAGGTGGCGGCTGTACAATCTTTGGTTGACGCTGCCTCAGTCCACTTGGTGAAGTAATCTGTGGCTGTCAGAATGTATCATGTGCCTGTGCGCCTCACAGCGGGAGCAATAGGCCTAACAAAGTCATTGGCTCATTTTTCAAATGGCCCTTGGGCAAGGATGGGAATGAGAGCCATCTCATCGTGGTGGTTTGGCATTCCCATGCGCTGGCGGATGTCACATGTTTTGGCGCACTCTTTTGCATCTTGGAACAGAGTTGGTGACCACAACCCTGATTGCAGTACCTTGTGTGCCCAAGTGTCTTCAACGCAATGGCCTCCAACAATCCCCCCGTGTGCCTCTTGCAAGACTGAGTCCCGTTCATGCTCTAGGATACATCGGTGTAGGATCTTGTCTTGACTCAACTTGTACAGTTCCTTGCCAATGAGTTGAAAAGGGGCGGCGCGAATTGCTAGTTGCTTCTTCTTCTTAGTCGTCATGTCTGGGGTGCAGATCCAGATGTTAGAAATGCGGTGATCTCTGCCAAGTCCTCGGGGATGTGTTGGACCCTATAAAGCTGCGCGTCAGGATATCATCTTCAATAGGCATTGTTACATCGCCATTGTTGATGCGGGACATATGGTCTGGCCCTGAATTTTGTTTTCCAGGGCTTACTACAACAGAGAACTGAAACTCTTGAAACAAAACTATCCATTGACAATTGCGCCCATGGAGAATGGGCTTGTTCACTAGGTACTTAAGCGCCTCGTGATCAGTGAAGAAGATGAAGGGGGTCGCCAACAAATATTGCCAAAATTTCTGTAGGGCGTAGACCATTGCCAGTGCCTCACGCTCAGTTGTGGTGTAGTTTTGTTCTGCCTTGGTCAGTTTTTTACTTGCGAAATAAATGGGATGATTTATTTTGCCTTCGCCTGGTTGCGCTAAAATGGCGCCAATCGCAGAACCAGATGCATTGACACGTGGAATGGAGTCGCCCAGTTAGGAAATTGTAAGATCGACGCACTTGCTAGTTTGAGCTTCAGGGTTTCAAATGCATCTTCCTGCGCTGCACCGCAATAGAATGGGCCATCCTTTCGCAAGAGCTCTTCTAGCGGTGTTGCAATCTTGGCATGGTTCCTTATGAACTTCCTATAGTACCCATAGTGGCCAAGAAAGGCACGAACGTCTTTCTGCGTTGATGGGGTTTGGAGCTGAAGGATGATTGCAATCTTCACGGGATCAATGAGCATACCATATTTGCAGATGATGTACCCAAGCAAAGTGCCAAAGGGCATCGCAAAGACACTTCTTGATATTCAAATAAATCTGTAGTTGCTTGCACCTTTCAAACATCAGGCACAAGTTGTCATAGTGATCCCTCACTAATCCATACACAGTCCAATCGATTAAGTACACTTGGAGGAACTTGTGAATGAAGTCTTTAAAAGCAGTGATCACCACTCGGGAGAATATGACTGGGGCATTCTTCAGTCCAAAGGACATCATGTTGTATTCGAAACAACCCCATTTCGTTGCAAAGGTAGTTTTGGGCTTGTCCTCCTCGATCTAGACTTGATGGTATCTTGAGAACCCATAAGTGAAAATGTATATCTCGCAACCTGTGACGCCATCCAAGACTTCGTCGGTGAACGGAGTTGGAAAGGGGTCATTTACGCAGGCAACATTCAATAGTCTGTAGTTGACACAAATTTGGATGCGCCCATCCTTCTTGATGCTGATGACCATTGGGCTAACTCATTCAGATTCTTGCACAGGGTAGATGACGCCTACGGCTAGCATACCATCAATCTTTGTTTTGACCTTGGCACGAAGGTTTGGGTTCATCCTGTAAGGTCGCTTCTTGACAGGTCTTGCACCGTCGACTAGCTTGATGCTCATCTTCCCAAGGGATGGATGTGTGCCTTTCATGTCTCGGTAATTCCGAGGAACAAGTCTTGAAATTCCTTCAGGGGGTCCACAATGCACGCCAGCTCCATGTCAAACCAATAGGCGCCCAAAGTGGTGGCTCTGATACAACTGTTAGCAAATGAACACTCGTACCTTTTTCGGCTTCCTCGAGTGGTGGCTCTAATACCACTGTTAGCAAATGAAGAGATGTTTGTGAAAGTACTTGATGATATGATCAGTGCATCAATCTTATTTATGCAATCCAAAAATTGGTTGCAAGCAAATGGTTACAGCAGTTATGGAGGTTACCTGTTTAGATCTTAACTAATTTTAGTTAAGTCAAAGAAAGTTTGTAATTGGGATGTTTATCCTTCAATAAAAAAAGAAAACTATGTTAGTTCATTTTTTTGATAATAAAACATTAAAGACTAAATATATATTTTTGTTATAATCCTTGAGAATATTGCACCCATATTCTCCTTTTTCATCTCAAAAGCATTCTACCATATTTTATGGTTAAAAAGATTAAATATGTTAATATAGCGATTACATTGAACCCCTATGTACAGCTATAAAGTTTAACAACAGCTGTGAAATAACTTTAAAGTGTATTTGGCTGGTGTGTATATAGTAGTTAATAGTAGTTCAGGTTTTGTTTTGCCAAGACATGCGACCACAGGGTTGAAGTTGACAACTCTATGAACGTATATAAGAATTTTAACTGTATAATACTGTGGAAATTTATGGTGACCATATGTTTGGTCGAACTGTCAAAAGTTTTAAATTAATTTTCCTAGCTTCAGAAGGGTAATGTTGAATAGATAGCCGTCCTTCAAATACAGGTTGACCGTCAAATTAACCGAAGGTGTGCAGACTCAGTGGGTCCAAGAATTATTAATAACAATAATGGAGGGGAACTTTTCACAAGATGAGCATGAACCTGCTTGAGAAGTGGATTGAAAAGAATCCATTCTACTCCTGCCAATATGGATATAATGTTGACATAGCCTGTGGTAGTTAGGCCTTCAACTCACACTCCAAACCACTAGCAGTGGCTATCAAATTTTGATTTACTTGTGATGAGAAGACACTTGGACTGTATACATCTATACGCCCAATCTGCAAGGAGATTGCAATTCATGTCTATGGAAAATTCTCAGGGAGCCACTTTGCAGGTTGTTGGTGAATTTCTATCCTTTAGTAGGGCGAATTATTATTGACGAAACAAGAAAAATAAAACACCCAACTCAGAAAAATTCAACGGAAAAATTCAACCACAACGAAATAGAGTAACGGGGAGGAGGAAGAGAATCTTAGCACACCACAACCCCATTGAAACCATAAATTGACAAGAGTAAGACTTCTATTGTTCTCTGACTATTTATTATAAGCATAAAAATGTTACATTGAGAGCATAAAAAGAGTTCATGGCAAAGAAAAATGGCTTTCTTCATGGTACATGCCAAACTAACAATAACAACTAAGGCCCTCATACTGAATCAATGGTGATTAGATGTAGTTGAAGCTTTCTCCAAGTCAACACCCTTTGCACCCTTTTCAGTTTCTACCTTCCCCAATAGAGCTGCAGCCCAGAATAGTATTGCGTAACTTGTTCGAAGAGGTTTCATATGCTCTGGAGACCTTCGATGCTCTCCTAGGAATTGCAGCTGACACTAGAAGTTTCAAATGAGTACCATTATTATTCATATACAAAAAACCAAACTGCAAACCAATAAGAGTGTTTTTGTGGATTTGCTACCAAATAGAATCTGTTCATAAAACTTAAACTGCTAGAATATACGAATCAATGCTATTTTTTTTTTGAAAATTATATTTTAAGTTTGTACATGCGGTACTGTTTGGTGCAAAGATTATAAAATATAAAATAAATAAATTTGAAAATTAGATCCCGTTTTTATTTTTTTTTGTAAATTTGCGAATAAATACCAAGCCCAAAGGTATATAAAATTTAACATTCAATAATAGAAAATAATATCTCAATAATAATAATAAAGGAAAATACAATAAAAGAAATCCATACTTTATTGCAAACAATAAAAAAATGATAACTTAAGCCATGGCATTCAATTTTACATTATAAAGTACAACATCAAAGGTTATCACTTTTAAATTGCAATTTGAGAGGTGATCACTTTGCGATTGACATTTTCTTTTTGTAAATTCCATAAATGTTATAATGAGCCAGATGAACTTTTGTCAAATATTTCCCTTGGTAATTTGAACCCAATCTTCATTGTAATAACATTGAGTGTTTCTCACTTGCACACACTCATTATAGAGATTTTGGAAGATCTTGGTATTCAATGTTTTAGTACAAATCCTGATGTTATTCATAGTGTAAATTTTGGCTAACCATTTAACTATAAGTAGTAAGTACACATTAGCTTACAATATTAAATTCAAAACGGGTTACCATCAAGCGAAGAAAAGTGATTTGACCATAATAAGCAAGTGGCCAATATGCAACACATACATGCGTTTTTTACCTACCTCAAAATTTGAACTTACAAATGGAAAGAAAGCGTCTCAAAATAAAAACCCAATTTTTTATAAGCCATAACCAAGTAGACTTTGTCACATAAAATGTGACCAAATACAATACACCACATGCCGTTTTGACTTGCACACAATGAAATAATCAAAAGTCCAATCCAATAGAGGGGACACAAGATTGTGCTTGAAACCATTTCAATATCATGTAATGACCACCTTACGGTCATCCATTTTAGATGGAGATAATCCATTTTAGAGAAAACTTAAAGGCGAGTAAACCAAGAGATCGTTTTCAAAACAACGGACATAAATAACATATCACAAAAAAATTACCAAAACTACATTCTCGAAAGTATCTAGGTAGATCCAAATTTGTGAAATATTTGAGACAAAATTGGTGCTATTCTAAAGTATCAACCCAAAAAATAAGAGTTAATTTTTTTTTAAGGATTCTTATCGTCAGTGATGATGTAGTCTCTATGTACACTTTTTGTTCGTGTGTTGTTGTTTGAATTACATGGAAATAAATAAAACGGAAACAAAACAAACTAATTACAAACAAAAAGACGACTGAGCTTCAATGCCTTTGTTTTCACAAATTGTAAGCTTAGCCAATAATGACAACTTTCTACAAGTTATAAAACTGTCAGAACACAGTTTCTAACCTAAAAGAAAAAGCTACTTGTAGGAAAAAAAATTGAACAGATTTCGAGCAAAAAGCTTAATGCCATCACTTATTTTACCACTCTGATCACCAAGATCCCAATTGCGAGAGGTGAGAGCATATAGTGAACAGTCGCAGAAAGCCCTAAACTACTGTCGTTACTACGAAACACGGCCCTAGAAAGAGCTCCAATACCACTTGTTATGAACCTCCTTGTAGAAATAAACCAAACGAAATAACAATATGTAAAAATAGAACAAATCACTCAATGAATTCGAAAATAATTGCAAACCTTGCTTATATTCAGATATCACAAGCCTCTTTGAGGTGTCAGCGTCCTTGAGAGCAGAGCTCAAATTACAAAATATAGATGAATCATTTTCCTTACAATATAAATATATAGGCATTCCAACCCTAACCCTGATATCTTTGCAACCCTAGCCCCAATACTCAAGGGTCAGCCTTACATAGGCACCCAAGTTAATTATTAACTATTCTTATTACTCAAGGGTCAACCTTACATAGAAAAAGGCGCCCAAGCTAATTAACGAAGACTATAGCAATGCAAAAAGAATAATAGATGGTTAGGATATCATGGTCCTAAGACTTTTATAGCCCATTTTTCAATCAACATTGGTTCCAAGGCGCCTTTGCACAAATAGCTCAAGTCACACAACCCTTGAATGAAAATATCAATGATTATGTGCTTAGATTTAAAACCTTGACCAATAAAATGACTTACCAGCCACCAGATAGTGAGCTCCAAAGGATATTTATCAATAGTTCTCTATCAATTTTCAAAGACAATTGGTTTTCAATGCTTATCCATCCTTCAATGAACTTTGCAAAGTGGTTAAAACGCTTGGGAATAATATCAATGATTATGTGCTTAGATTTAAAACCTTGACCAATAAAATGACTTACCAGCCACTAGATAGTGGGCTCCAAAGCATATTCATCAATAGTTCTCTATCAATTTTCAAAGACAAATTGGTTTTCAATGCTTATCCATCTTTCAATGAACTTTGCAAAGTGGTTAAAATGCTTGGGAATAAGCTCTTAGAATCAAACATGCTTACATATGAGACACGTGCTCCACATGGTACAAAAATCCAAAACAAATCAAGTCTCAATGTTTCAAGCAATGGCCTTGAAGTACAAAAGAATGATAATAATAAATTGGTCAATAGTATAGAGCAACCACATAAGAAGCTTGTGTCCCCTTACAAGGAGCATAGGAAATTTACAATACTTATTCAAAGTCCACTACATATCTTAGAGATTTGATTAAATACGTTACAATTACTTTACCTCTAGTAAGGGAATTGGATATTTCAAAACCATTGCCTATATATTTTAATGCCAATACATAATGTTATTATCATAAAGTTAAAAGATATTCAACCAATAAATGTATGGCTTTGAAACACAAAATCCAAAACTTCATTAATTGTGGTGATATTGAAATAGAGGATGCACATCCAAGAACAACAATTGAAACACCCACTCATAAGGAGCAACCTAGATATGTTCACATGGTAGACAAACCAAACTGAAATTACAATAATGTGCCTATGTAATACATGCCACATCTACTTAGGAGATTTATTAGGACAATCAATATGGGAAATCAAAAATCTATAGCTATCCTAATCACATTTATTGAAGAAGATATACCACAAAATGAGTCATTTATTGGGCCACTAATTATTTGTGCATTTATAGAAGGCAAAGAAAGAAACGGAATAATGATAGATAATGATGCATGATTCACTATATGCACAAAAAAAATTCTATCTAGCCTTGGTCTTAGTCCAAATGACTTAGTTCACATACCTTCATCCACTCTTGGATATGCTACGATTGGAGCTTCACCTTTGGGATCTATTACAATCCCTATTATAGAGGGACCAAAGACTATCTCTACATTATTTTATATGGTACTTACTAGGGGAATGCATAATGTTTTGCTTGGATGTCCATGTATGCATCAAACAAAAGCAATCCAACAATCCCTTCGACTGTGCATCAATGCGTCAAATTTAAATTAAAAGGTCAAATCATTACAATTTGAAGGGATACAACGTTGTCAGAACCAAAACCTAAAGACAAAGAAACTCCTAAAGAAGAACCACAACAATTACTTAAATGGCTGCCTAAAAATAGGGTACATCAGGAACAAATGTGTAAATCAATTCTAGTGAAGAAGTAGGTACCACATAATGTGGCTCCAAGTCAATTCGAAATCGATGATGCATATCAATGTACAAAAGGCACCAATTATAATTTTGATGATGATGAGTTCTTGGATGCATCCCCTATTTATGACATACTCGCAGGGCCTATGCTTTAATGTGTATATCTTACGATGATTCTTTTGGGCCTTTTAACATCATTGGTTGGTTTTGCTAACTTACCTCTTGCTTCAAAACTGAACCTTCTATCAATTTTGGCATTGACACTTGAGCCTTCTCTGCTTAGGTGCATTGACACATATATATCATTGGTTATCAAACATTCATATGATTGGTATATATCTACGTTACACAATATCTAGTCCACATTATCCTACATGCATATCTATACACGAGAACAAGACACATGCCAAAAAGACCACAAAAATATTAAGTTATCCATCATTTGCATGATATAAAAAGGGGCACCTCGCCCATAATACTCAACCCTCATGTGGAGTGTGATATCCTCGCCTAGCCCTACTAGCCTAAGGAACAACAAAAGTAGTGTACATGGTTTCCATACTCCAAGACATCCCCCTCGATTGAGACATCATAGAATCCATCTCTCAAAGCCTCCCAAGGTCCAACGTAGCCTCAACATACTTTTGCTGCAACACTACATACTGCGTAAAAATAGTCTAAAAATTTGTATCATTTGCTGGTGGTGGTATAGCAACTGTTGGCCTAGCCACCCTCCCCTGCTCTTGAGCTGCTAATTGAGCCTGTAGACGGACATTCTCGATCTCAACATCCTTACCCTAGATGATGCCCTTAGATATGTTGCTCTAGATACCTTGAAATATGCTTGCTCAAGCATACTAGGTAGACCCTCTGGGATATCCCATGACTACTACCTCACTAATGCATTTATCATAGCAACTCAATACTCAGAAAATTGTTTAACATTGAACACATGCAATAGTCAACATCAAAATCAATAGAAAACAATCATACAATAGATAATTGTAAACATACTCAATATTTTACTTGGATCATCCATCCCATGATTGAGACACCATGTCGCCAATGGTGGTGCAACTAAAACCAAAGCTCGTTCTCCGGCCTCACTTATCTCATGCCCACCCTCCATGGGGGTACCTCATCATATGCATCATCATCTGATTCCTCCCCTCTAGGTGCACCTTGCTCGTGTGGGAATATTAGTTCAAGATGGGCCCTAACCCACCATGCTCACCACTCATCTATGACCCCAATATCAACTTTGAGATCGAGGTGTGGCTTGTCGTCCTCATCATCATCAGTATCTACCATATCTACAGGGCCTAGTGGTGGTCGCTCCCTTGGCCTATGTGGACACCTTTGTGATCTCCTCCAAGAGAATATGGTTGGGGGCATACCCTACTAAATAATAAATTGTTGAGTCCCTATCTCATACTGAAATAGAAATTTGGTCCAAATACCATCGATTGACTTGGATCCACCGTAACTGTCACACATCCTCGATCCAACCTAGATGATCTCGATAAGGACGCCAAACTATATCACCCTCCTGTAATATATCCAATATTCTCCTCCACCTCTCTCTTGTAGCCTCTTGGTCAATGGTGCGACCCATCTCCTTTCATAAGGAATATATCTATCTAATGCCATATAAGGTAAACCCACGAGCCTCATCACCGGTAATGCTCATAAGTCCATACGTGCAAGAGTGTCCCTGCTACTAGACCACTGCTATGAGTCTCACATGTGAACTGATACAAGCCTCAATACATATGGGTTAACAAGCATCACCCCCATGCATATATAGTTTGATACTTCTCCAAAACTGGAATAATGGCACACATACCATATGTGCACGTCACACCCCTCAATATCCATCACCATGAATGAAGCTATATGATGTACATAATTGCTCAAAATGGTTACTGATATACTCACCACCATTATCGGTGTGCAAAATCTTGATGGATTTACATGACTGTTTTTCAAGCACCTAGAAGTCCTAAAAATGATCAAAGATCTCAGATTTCTGCTTAAGAAAGTACATCCAAGTATACCTTGAATAGTCATTGATGAAAGTAAGCATGTATTTAGTCTTGTTAAATGAAGGTTTCAGAAATGGATCAGCAATGTCATTGTCAGCCATCTCTAATATATGTTCAGATCTTCATGATTTACCCTTGTCATACTTCTCGGGATGCTTACCAGGTATGCAACCCTGACAAACTCCATTAGAAAACTTAACTCGTGGCAACCCTGAAACCATGTTTTGATGATTGAGTTGCTCTAGATAGCGATAGTTGAGATAGTTGAATTGTTCATGCCATAGTTTACTCACCTCATCTGAATGAGTGAATAATGCAGTAGAGGGTTGACTAAGAGCAAAATGTGAGAAAGTATACAATTGTAACTGGTGATCTACTTTCCCAAATGCAACAATGGAGTCATTGTTAGCTTCCCTAATAACCACAAAATTGGGTGTGAACTCAACTTTCTTCCCTGAACTGATGTGAGTGATCTGAAAAATAGAAAGGAGATTGGTGGATAAAGATGGAACACATAGAACATTATGAAATGTCTCATCATTCACTTCAACAGATCCACTCCCACTAACTTTAGCCGAAGTATCATCACTCAACAAGATGGAATGAATAGGACAAGGCTCCAAGGATGAGAACATATCATGTGATGAAGCCAGGTGGTGTGAGGCACCATAATCAATTACCCATGTGGAAGGCTGAGACACAACTTCAATAAGAGCTTTGCCCTTATATTTTCTCTTCTTACTATCTTTGGCCTTAGAAGACTCTTGTGTTGATGAACTCTTGATGGGAAGAATCAGGGACACTGATGTTATGCTTCTCGAGCATCTTAGTTAGTTGGTCAATTTTCTTCTTCATCCATTTGCATTCATCATGCCCAAATTTATTACAATACTTGCATGTGAGTCACCCTTTCTTGGGTTTCCCGTCTGAAGAGGACTCTTTTGATGCGTTTGGCTTAGCATCAATGCTGCTTATCAATTAATGCTGCTTATCAATGCTAAATATTAATTACTGTTATGGGGCGACCTTCCTCAAGTGTGGCGCTCTTCTCTTATGTGTGGCGATTTCCATTTGAAGTCTCCTTAATGCTGTTTATATTACTTTATTGCAGATCTGCGATTGCATTCGCTATTCTTCACTGTTGCGATTCCTCCTTGACTACTGCAATTATCAAGACTGCTGTGTTTTCTCTCTATTAATTTTGGCACTTCTCTCCATAGCAGCGATTTCATATTGCTGGTATTTATTGGGGATATTACAAAGCTTCCTTTCTCAATTTGCTTGTACTCAAGCAAATGTAAACTGAGGGGTTCAAGTATGATAGCTTCGTCCCACGATGTATCTTTTATTGGCAATCTCACAAATACAATCAAACACCGTAAGACAATAGTAGTCTTAGTGGGAACCACCAAAATGTCAGGAGGGTTTGTATACTTCTCCCATGAGAAGATTGTATGAATGACCAACACTCTGTAGTCTTTAGTTTTCTCATTTTTACTCAACAACGAAGTGTAGTAATATGAATAGCGCATGTTAATCGAGAAGTAGATATCATCGCCATGTATATTTTCTTGTTCTTCGATAAACCCCGGAACTCGTTTCTGACCATGCATGTTGAAAAACTTATCTCGAAGTGAGGGAGAGCTTATCTGTTTTAACCTTACTCTTGTAAAGTTGTTGTCATCATCATTAAGTACAATCAGAACTTGATCAACCCTTAGTCTCATTCTACGCATCTCCGTCAGAGTCTTGAATGGATTTATTGTCTTAAGGTTTGTCACAACCCTGGTGCATTTGGTATTGACTTTGTGAGGATGAGACTAATTTCTTATAAAAAAGGCTCTCACGAAACCATTTGTGAAGATTGATGTGTCAACATAAATATCCATTGACTTAAGGTTCCCACGTACTGAAAGTACTCTTTGAATTCTTTTGCCCATTCTAGTACAGAAATGTCTAACCAAGCCATGCAATTTATGTTCCAGCAGCTCCTTTGCAAGTCCCAGTCTTTTGTTCATGCAATCACCTTTGTTTGCAACATGTCTCTGTCTAAAATAAGACAATAGTAGATAATTGACCATGTATCCTAAAAAGATGGTTTTTTGTTTGTAGTCCACAATATATGGAAAGAAGTATTCTTTAAGGTTCACGTGGCTATGAAACAACTTCTTATTGCTGCTGTAAATAACAATTGGCTTGTCTGATGCTGCAAAAACATGTGTTGCGTTTTCAAAACCAAACGTTTGAAGTGTAATAAGTTTTATACCCAATGAAATCTTCTTTCTATTAAGTAAATCTCCAATGACTGTGAACTCACTACACATTGGACTATCACCAATAGGATTCATATCAAGGCAAGATACAACATACACAATTTCCAAATGTTTGACCTTGGTCAGGAACCCTTCTCCTATTTCCCAACAAACAAGATTTTCCCCTCCAATGGCTAGGAAAACTGGTGTAGCATTAGTTGTGGCTACAATGATAGAATTTCCAAATGGTACTCTCCATTCCGTCAATAGTTTTTGTGATGATGCACTTACCAACCTCATAGAATTGGTGGTTACCTGAACAAGCTGGTCATGAATGGCATCATGACAAAATAATGATTGAGCATCAGAGGCAAATCCTTTTATTTCTATTTCTTCTAGTTCATCTTTTGATAATTTTTGATCAACACCTTCCCAACAAAGCTTATTTGGAACATGATACTGTTTAATCCCTGAAGAATGAAGCCTTTTTCCAGTTTCCATCACTTGATAATAGATCTCTGCAAAGGTCCTTCGTGTTTTCCCATAAGCAGAAGAGATTTTTTATCTTGGTTTGGCTCTCTATATAGTGGTTGGTAACCCTGAAATCCATGCAACAGTTCAGTCTTTATATCATCAATTTTATTGCCATCTATGCCAAACTCATTAGACGCAATTATGAAATTAACTTCATGCTCCACACACTGGAGATTGGGCTCCTCCATAGAAATCCTGCTAGTGGTAGTAGATGTTTGAAGCCAATGTTCCCAAACACATAACCATTTAGAACCCTCATAAAGCCTTGCACGAGACAATATTGAGTTGATTGTACCAGATAGAAGTTTTGCAAATGTTCTATGTTCTTTCATGTCCTCAACAAGTGCAAGTTTATCTGTGCGAGGATGTTGTTTTCTTTTGTTGCACCTTGATGGAACAAGCAACTTTAAATGACTATACAACACATTTGCAGGTGTTGACTTAGAATGTAGCACTTGACCCTAAGCAACACGTCTGTAGCATCCATTATGTGCCACTTTTCCCATCAGAGTTATCCACCTGCCAGCCCTATTGGCTGTAGCAGCAACTTCTCCTGACAACTGTTTCTTCACTCCCTACTCCAATGTTGGGTAGTCTGTATTCTCCTCATCTGGCCAAAGGAGCAATGCCACAAGACAAAGGTTAATGACATCTTTCACATCCACCGAAAGCAGTGGCATCAAATGTATTGCTATCAATACTTCAGTCTTCTTCTTAGATGCTTCATCATTATTCTGATTTGGCAGCGAGATTCCAGGCTTCATAAAGGCTTGAAATTGACGTTTTTAAGTTCCAAGTGACTTTTTTCACATCCTTTTGACACAATGTTTGCTAAGTTGTTCCACCTCTTTTTAGCTATTTCATAACTTCCTTTTGGATAGGCATCATTTGGATTTGTTAGAGGTAACTCCTTATCAGCCTCATCTTTCTTTTTGATATCACTGTCATTGTCATATATCTCAGTAGCCGCATTAATGGGCATTTCATTAGATTATAACTCATCAACAGGGTCTTTGTCAGAGGACTTATCGTAAGTTTCGATTGATTTCTTTCCAAGAGGAAAGGTCTTCTCCCCATCTTTTGAGTGTGAAGCACCTGGAGTCTCTTGAGGATTTTTATCTTAGTTCAACGTTGGATGCTTCATTCATTTTCTCTTGGATAAGGAAGTTAGTCTTGGCATTTGTCATCTCCCGTTCTTCTGAAACCTCTTGAAAATTGAATTTCTCTTCATAAGCAGAACTGCCATAACTATGATTCACGAACTTGTCTTCCTCAGCGTCTGTTTCTATTCCATGACTTCTTCAAATCCAAAAAGTCTGAAAGGAGATTTCTTTTCGAATTTTTGCTGAAAGGGCATTGTACAACTTGAAACTGTCCATAATTTCCCTCTGTAGTGACCCCATGGTTCACATGCTGGCAAGAAAAACAACGCTAATACCACTGTAATATTCCAAATTGGAATATTTTACAAGAATTCGAATTCCCTGTAATTCTGTTTAAATAAAATATAGATTTTGTAAGTGATATAATAATTTTAAATAATTATGTTGAATATAATATAGAGTTTTCGGATCTCAAACAATAAAATATAATTCCACAAGGGGTTTCGTCCTTGGGTTTGATAACAAGGGTTTTCATCATTGTATCTGGATTACGCAGTTTAAGGGGTTTCGTCCTTAAATGCCATTGTAAAACAGCTGCTTATACAAGTTATATATTTGAATTCATTATTCGATGATTCTTTCCATACCAATGGTTTATTATTTATAGTTTCAAATCCTTCCATCAAAAAGACATGTCTTCTCCAAAAGGTGCAACTCTTCCAAAGGTGGTGTCCATCCATTAAATGATGTGTTGTTTATTAATTAACTAATAACTAACTATTAATGCTGTTTATCAATGCTGAATATTAATTACTGTAATGGGGCGACCTTCCTCAAGTGTGGCGCTCTTCTCTTATGTGTGGCGATTTCCATTTGAAGCCTTAATGCTGTTTATTATTGCTTTATTGCAGACCTGCGATTGCATTGGCTATTGTGATTTCCCCTTCATTGTTGCGATTCCTCCTTGACTGTTGCAATTACCAAGATTGCTATGTTTTCTCTCCATTAATTTTGGCGCTTCTCTCCATAGCAACAATTTCATATTGCTGATGTGTATTTGTTGATTGTTGGTATTTATTGGGGATATTACAACTACGTAGGACAGCGTTGCAAGTGGAAAGATTAGCGTTTTGTGTTGGAAGTTGTGTAGAGCATCATTCACATTCTTGGGACTGCGCATTTCTCTAAGAGGCGTTGGAAGCACCTATCTTGGACCTGTGTTAGAACTTTTGTAGAGGAGCGCTTGGAGGAAGGTCTGTGTCTTTGAAAGGCGTTGAAGTTTTCGTGGAGCTGGGTAAGGAAGTGGGTTTTGATCTTGGGTCAATAGTCCTTTGGCCTCTTCGTCCCCAACTTGTCTCCAATCTCACCTGCTGCTTAGACCCTCCTCTAAATAGTCACACCTCCACACATAAATTGGCTTCAATCCTTCTCTTTACTTGGCGTTTGGCTTCAAACCTGGCTTGGCATTCATCACAACATTGAACAGTGATTATATACTTGCAGGATTGAACACTATGAAAGCCATCATCAAGGGCATCGTGGATTGTTGACTGTTATGTTTTTTTTCTTGATCTACGTAGCTAATAAGTGGCTTTTTCCACTAATTTGCAGCAAAGTGTTAGAGTGCCTACTAAGGGCTCAAACACTTGTTAGGTGACAAGACAACTGTAATACACCATTCTTTCCTCTAAAAAACAGCTGTTTTTTTATCCATTATTTATTTACTAAGCTGTATTTTTTACTTAAGAGAAAGTTTCAATTGCACGAGCATAGGGGTCACCGACAGGATCTTTTTTCACTTTGGTGTGCTTGAGGACGTTTGCGACAAAATTTTTGTTCTAACGAGTGGTTGGAAGGTTAGGTTCATTTCAAATTTGGTCACAACATCAGCGCGTGGTGTAAATTTTTATTAAATTTGATCAATTTACGGGAACTCGTAAAGCTTATATCTTTTAAACCGTAACTCGGATTTGAGTTCAGTGTTTTTCAAAAGTGTATGGTTTTCAATTCTCTATTCACTGGTGTCATCAATTTATAAAAACACACTACTTTTATAAAGTGCCAAAATTCTTGGGGGGCCTTACACTTTTTTTGGGGTTTATTTGTTCATTGTCATTCTTTGAATCGAGAGTTGTTCTTTTGGGGGATCATTCTTTTTTCTTCTCGATTTTTTTCATGTATTTCGACAATGGAGCCCTTCAACACCTCAAATTAGATCACTTGAAAAATTAAAATGAAGATACACCTTCAGTTGAAAGGCTTTTGGAGAATGGTACTTGGTGATCTTCTCAATTTCACCGATGAGAAAGATATTGCTTGGATTACGTCTATGCAAGATGAGGCTCTTCACTTGATTCGCCTCAATGTTTTAGACAACTTGCACGTTCACATTATGGATGCCACATCACCAAAGGGAGTTTGGGATGCTATTGCAACCTTCTTTGAGAAGGATATTTTAGGTTTTTGGGTTTTCTAAAACCTCTCTTATTCCACCTCCTATTGCACTTCTCCTATTAGTGAGGACTTATATTTTGATGGTGACTGGATGATGCTTCTCCATCTCCTCCCATCAGTGAGGTTTTCTCTTTTGATGATGTACTCTCTCCTACTAAAGTTTCTTGCGATGACGCATCCCTAATGGACATTGCTCTTCATTTTGTCGAGCCACTTCTGTGGGATGAGTTTCTAATAGACTTGGGACGTTTATTTGCAGAACCTCCCTTTGTTCCTATGCAGGATGTTGAGCCCCTATAGATTATCACTTCGGAGGACTCTACTGGTTCCAATGAGAGCACACACTTGTTGATCATTACGATCCGCTTCCCATGGACATTCTTTTAGCGAATGTTCCATGTCTTTCTTCTGATCAGTTCACTTCCATAGCATTACATCCAGTTCATGTGCATGATCTTGCCAGACCTATGCCACACTTCAGATTTGGACATGATTCAAAGATCTTTGTATTGTTGCCTCCATCTTCCATTGTGGAATGGGCAAACTTCTAGTACACCATTCGTGTTCTTTTGGCAAAAGAAAGAAACATTATTTGATGCAAATGGAGCTTCTACAGTCTTTTAGCTGAGGATCTCGACATTGACACTGGTCATCTTGCATTCCCAACTTGGAGTATCGACAACTTCAGTATCGACGACAATTGTCTTTGGGGGGATTCCATATGAAGTCTTCCTTTTTTTACATCATTTTGAGAGGAAGATTTATTTCCTACGGGTTCTCTCTTTCTCCATTTTATGGATATATATTGTACATGAGTACTTGATCAGGCCTTGTTGCCAGGACTCATACTGTGGATATGCCACTTTGTTTTTGGCTATTGTTAGCCCCTAACTTCACTTGAAGGGGGGTATTAGAGTATATATTTCTCATACTTGCTAGGTTCTATCTAGGCATTGCGTCATTTTCCTAGTTTTGTCTTTTGTGGATTTATCCCACATTGCTTAGTTAGGCTCGAGTCTTGTTTCTCTTTGCCTACTTAAGCAAGGACTCTCCATTGTATTAAACGTCTTATTTTGAATAATATATGATTTGCCTTGTCTTTGCATATCACATATGCATCTTTTTTGTGTGATGTTTTTGTTACTAACTCTTTAGATTCTTGAGTTATTGGAATGTTTTTCCCACACCTAACAGTCACACAATTTCAACTGAAACCTGAGTGATTTGAACTTGGTAAAGAAGTCTTTAATTGTATCAAAGTCCCCCGGGCTCAAATTGATGAGCTCATTCTCCAACTCATGACCCCTCATGACGTCTTGTTTTTGAAAGAGTTTTTCCAATGTGAACCATACTTGATTTGGAGATGTTGGAGATTTGATATGTAAGAGTAAGTTGGGATACATAGATAGGCACAATAGACCGTAGGCGTCATCACTTCAGTTTTACCACTTAACTTTCTTTGCGTTAGTTGTCGGTTCTGTTTCTGTACTCATAATGATTTTGTGTAAGCTTTGCTCCTCAAGAAGATTTTCACTTTGACTTTCCACTCGTGATAGTTGAAGGGTGTAAGAATTAGAATGGAACTGAGATCCATGGTGCAGAAAGGAAGTATGTGTTGAACTACGTGTGTTGTGGATTAGGAATATGACACCCCCTAGATCCATATAGGTTCAAATTTAAAGGGAATGAGAATATCATCAATTTATAGAGCTCAAAAAAAGTTGCACTTTCAAAAACTTTGTTATGGAGGCTTATTAGAATTCTTAGTAGTTGACTCTGATTTAGGTGTGTATTTTAATTTGCATATAGAGAGAAGCTTGACTTCCCTTTCTTTCATTGTGTGGCATAAATCTGTGAATGTTGGAAACTTCTTGAACAAGATAGCTTTATGCAATGCTGGTAGTAAGCTCTGTTTGAATATGTCTTGGAGCTCTTTATCTGCTATGGGGCTAGACTGCTAGTCATCTTTGCCAATATAGTTTTATATCACAAGACATTATGCAATAGGTTCATTGGATTTTTGCTTCAATTGTGCCATGGGAGCATATGCGATCTTATCACTGATGTTAATTGAAGTGTGCTAAAAACATATTTTCCAATGGATTGAATGCAGTGATAGACTGATTTGGAAGATCATAGAACCACTATAAGGCATAGTCCTTTAGATTGCGTGGGAACAACTTGGTAAGGAGTCAATCATTGGACATGTAGTCCAAACATACTACGTGAAAAGTTCGTAGATGGCGCTTTGGGTCACCCTTGCCATCATACAAAGTAAGCTTAGGCGCCACAAATCCAGATGGCAAAGGAGTTGCCACTATGTGATGTGCTAAAGGTGTATGTAAAAGAACATGAGAATCCAAGGCATGTGATGGCCTAGGAGTTCCCTGTTCAAGATGTAACATCTTAACTTGCAGAGAATGAATCTCATGCATAAGGGATTGTACATCTAGAGAGGAGGAACTAGCCATAGGAGGGGTGTAGCTGTTACAGAACGTTGTTGAGTTAAAACAGGTTGTTGTACACGCTGAGTTGCCTCCAAAGTAGGTGTAACAATATTGTTATCTAGGGGAGTAAAAGATTGACCATTATTTGATTTGCTCTTTATTTCCATTATGGCCTGTAGAATTTGTGCATGGAGTTGAGGCTGTTCTCGAAGTCTATCTCTGAAACTCTATAGAATCTCATCCTTATTGACTATAAGATTTTCATTGTTAAGTGGGGGTATAGTGTCCCAATTCCCATCTTGTGTATCATCTTGATCTTAATTGTATTGCTCATCTTCAGATGCATTATCATTGAAGTCCATATAATCAGGTTGTGAAGGATCAATGATGGGAGTTGTAATTGGTCCTTTGTCCTTGGTATAAGCTTGAACGGAAGGAATCTCAGTATGCTCAATAGGATTGTCGCTAAACCTAACACCTCTTCTTAAGGGAAGAGAACTTTTTTAGATGGCATATGGTAAACAAAGTGAAAGAGGGTTGCTAAAATAAAATGTATGAAATTTGAAAAACTTAACACAGTTAATGAGAATAGGAAAAAGAAGGATACAAACCTTAAGAGCATATAAGGCCAAGGTTTTAGTAGTATTCAAAGTAAGTCAGGTTCACCAAATGATTTAACTTTTTAGGGTTTATAGAGTTTAAGCCTCATGTTGTTAAAGGGTCTGAGTATAATAAATCAGGGTAAAAATATACAATAAATACAACCATTGATTTGTAATAGAATTGGCCTAGTTTGACCTTTCTAAAAATAACAATAAATAATGTATGCAAGTATTTAGCTGAAAATTGATTGAAACGAGAGATCTGGACGCTGCAAACTGGTACAAGGGTTGTTCTAAGTGTTGTAGACAGGACCTGTGTCAAAATCCTTCCTAGACAGTAGTGCCCTAACTGGACAATAGTGCCATGTGGCGTTAGTGTCCCTATTTTGATGCTAATGCCCTTTGTGCAAAACTGTTTGAGCTTCTGGGTGCACTTGTGTCTGCGAAACCTGTTTCTATGAGCACGAGTTCTGGATCTCTGTAGATGATTTGTTTTAACTAATTTTATATGGAAATCCTAAACCTCCATGTTGCTAGGGCATTCGGTCGGCACAAGTAGCAAAGTGTGTTGTTAGTGGGGTAGGTTGGGCATCCTCAACACCCTACTGTGATGAGAGTTGCCTACATACCAATACTTCAAAGAGGGATCAAGCCCGATGTAGTTCTCCCCACCTAAGCGCTGGTGCAAGTTCAAGTGAAACTAGTATGAATGTTGGTTTGAGTGTTTTGAATGTTCTTGAAACGGGAAAGCTGAGTCATTTGAGCTTATGAATGCTGTAGATAGCTATATGCAAAAGTAGGGCAGAATAGGGATTGATAACCTTAATTGTGCACAACTTGTTTTGAGTTTGTTTGTAGAATTTGCATTTGATTTCCATCTAGTGGATAAAGGGCTAAAAGTCATGTCATGTATATATAATGTTCCAGTGCTTGTGCGAGTCTTTAAAGAGGTCTAGGCCGACCCTAAGTGGTTCCTCATTTGAAAAGATATTTGTTGGTAACAAAAGGAGGGAAAAGGACAATAGCGCCCAAACTAGGACACTTGCGCCATGGGGCGTTACTGTCCAAATTATGGTGCTAATGTCCAGGTGGCAAAACCTGAGGCACTAGGGGCCAGGGTGTTAAAGTGAGGGTTGGGGATTGCTTTAGGGATGTCTAGAGATGTGTGTGGCCTGCACGAAGGCTGGATAATTGTCTAAATAGGCTCTAAGATAGGTCTAGGGCTAAACTAGGGATGGATGGTCTCAAGTAACAGTCTTAGCACTCAAGTGTCATTTTTAGGTGATTACAATAGGGACATAAGTTTAAAATTATAAAAATACAACATTAACGCATGTAATTAAATTAGAAGACCCAATGAACTTGAAATGATGTGAAATTGAAAGGGATGCTATAAAATAAAATCAACTACTTATGTTTATCAAAATATGTCAAACCAGAGTTTGCATACTCACTGATGACTCGTCGAGTGGGCGAGTAATCACTGAGCTTTACCAAAACCTAGTAATTGCCACTCAAAATTGTGGGATTTTGATTACTCAAGCCTCGGGGAATACTGGAACAATGCTTGCAGAGTACTTGCGATTAAATGCGAGTACTGTGTCAGTACTCGCTGAGGCTCGAGTATTGGCTCCTGTGTGTAGAATGTGTCTAGACATCTGCAAATGTGCCTAGATTGCTGGAAATACACGAAAAAAAACACCAAATTGTCTTATAAAAGCATACACGTCCCCACTTTGGGATCACTCAACATTTGGAGCATTTGAAGCGAATTGGAGGGAGCAAATTTGAGCAAACTCGATTTCTATGTTTAGTTCATTTTTTTTTCCAAGTATGTAGATTCTTTATTATTTATTTGTAAACATGTTGGAAAAATTTACATGCATTCCATTTAATTCCATAATAGTTATTCATGATTTATACATGGTTCTCAACTTTTCATTTTTAATAAAATTGTTGCTTTTTTACTGTTAATGGAGAAATTATGGTTTAAGTTTACTGTAGATGTCGTTTTAAATGTTTGTAATATTTTGTCGTGATTCGTATGCATAGGCCCTAGGGTTTAGTGTTTAAATCTACAAGTTTATGGTATATATATATTTTTTAAATGCTGTATTATGAATTTTTTTAAATGTTTTTATTTTTATTTTTTTAATGTTGTTTTGAACATGTTGCAAGTTTACCATTTGCAGACAATTGCATCCAACATTGCATCAAGTTCAGAATCAGTAAGTGGTAGCCATTCGGGTCCCCTCAATGTTCACATTGGTGCTTGGAAGTATGTCGTACGGATTGGAACGTCCTAGACGACTGTGATGTGTACGTTTTGCTCAAAGGTTTCTAGAGGCATACATTGTTTCAAGTACCATTTTGCATGTGTTCTTTGCAACAATGTCGCACTTGTCCCAGTGTAACGGAAGAGGCAAAACGAGAGATAGTTGCAGAGCTTGTATTATTGGATGAAAGAAATTAGAGAGGGCAAGGATGCAAGCAACATTGACAATGGCCATTGCTCCCGCATTGTTAAGAGGAAATTGAGGCAGTGGTGACAGAAATTGTGGGCACTAGTTGTGGTCCATGCAAGCGAGGCACATCCACTTCATCGATTTCAAGCAAAGGCCAAATACACAATTTTTTTGTGCCTAGAAACATACATGGGGCACAACCTTCGTTGCAAGGTATAGTGTGAAACAAAGAGCAACACACGAAAACAAATAAGGCATGTGCAAATTTTTGGTACTTCAACAACCTTCCATTCAACGTGGCGAGGAGCCTATATTGAGAATATTTGGTGATGACATTGATAGTTGCAAAGAAAGGGTACATAACACCCTCTCCAAAAGACTTAAGTAGTAGGTTGCTGCAGGATGCAGTTGAAAATGCAAAATTAATTGTGAAAGATCAAAAGAGGTTGTAGCAAAAGTTCAGATGCACCATTCTTTTTGATGGATGGACGAATGGAAAGAACTGCACCCTCATCAAATTTTTACTTCCTTCAAATGACGAGTTGGTTTTTTTGAAGTCAATTGTTGCCTTTAACAAAACAACAAATGCATAAACTTTGCGCTTGATGCTTGAGAAAGTTGTTTTAGAGGTGGACATCGAGAATATTGTGCAAGTTATCACTGACAATGCAACAACATATGTGGCGGTTGGGAGACTTCTCAAGGACAAACATCCATCACTCTTTTGGACCCTTTGTGCGGCCCAAGGCCTTGACCTTCGTTTGGAGGACATAGGCAAAATTGATTGGGTGAGACCGGTTGTAGAAGAGGCCGGAGAAATCACCCAATATACTTATAATCATCCTTGGGTTCTCAACTTGATGAGATAACACACCAAGGGGAAAGAGCTTGTGCAAGTAGGTGTCACAATGTTTGCAACTAACTCCCTGACATTGAAAAGTATTTGTAGTTTGTTGACGGCTTTGAACCAGATATTTGTGTGTCAAGCATGGGTGGACTCAACATATTCAAAGAAAGTTGATGGAGTCAAGGTCACAAAGACAGTTTTCAATGAGTACTCTGTGAAGAGAGCTACAAAGATTGTCATGGTAACTTCCTATCGATCTAGATACGATCCCTACAATGATTGGATTGGACAGGGCGAGGAGACCCCCTTGTTTGCTAAAGATGGGATTGTTGATTTTGAGAGGCAAGTTATGGAGGGTGCAACAGAAGGAGAGATTGGATTGGATGACCTCCTTGTAGATGTCGAAGATGAGGTAGAGTCACAACCATTAGGTACCAGGGTGGAGCCATGATGCAAAGTCAGAGCGAGGAGGGGCAGCTGATTGGGAGGGGACTAAATCTCTCAGTCTTCCTTAGTTTTCCATAGAGCAGGGAAGAGAAAATTGTAGATTATTTTAATTTGGATATTCTTGTATAAGTATCAGTTTGTTATTGACAGTTGTATTCACATGAGTCATGATTATGCGATTTTGTACTCTATTTGTATTCAAATCAAATAAAAAGCACTTCCCCAATGTTTTATAGACTCAGTTGATATATTTTGTAACTGTAATTTGTATAAAATATATGTTTTAAGAAGAAATTTAAGTATTATTTTAAGTTACTGAGTATTGCTGAGTATTTGCCGAGTATTTCCGAGTATTTGCCAATAAAAAAATTAGGGGTCTAGGCGAGTACTTGTTGAGTACGAGTATGCAAACTATGTGTCAAACTACGCAAGGTGGCCAAACTGAAAATGTGCCTTTTTAGGCGTTCTATTGGAAAATATAGAAGTACTACCCAGTCTTAAAAAAATGCTTAAATTCTACTCAATGTCCAAGGATATTGAATGGCATATATAAGTAAAGATACAAATCAAAATTAATATAAAAGGGTGCCACTAGGTGGGATACTGCACAATAAATCTAGAAGCAAGCATGGCATGCCAAAGTGCATGTGGATGGTCAAATGTTATTTCTATCACACATGCATAAAAACTCGTATAATTATTAACCCACCCATAGGTACACATGCATGTATAATTGTTGATCCATCCATATACACATACGTACGAAATAAGATTAATTTTTAATGTACTTTAGTTCATGGCAGTCTATAGGACCTATCAAAGTTTGTTTATATCTTTAGAGCATGGTTTCTATGACTGTTTAATTTTAGAATAAATTCTCCAAGCTTTATTTGATTGTCTTGATTTAAGATTTCATGTACTGGGTTATGATTGCAAATGTCTGTGTTATTGGGTCTAATATCATTGTATAGTGAGAAAAAAGGAAATTTGTCTCATCTTCTATTCATTTAAGTTATAAACCTTACAGATTCTCTGTTCCCAAGGTGTCTTCATGAGAGCCTGTCTACCAATTTTAACGCATGGTTTTTGTGAGTTGGGTCTTAGTTTTGCAATCATGATTTTCTTTTCAACACTTGTTATCTAATTCTGGTCAGCGGGATACTTTAGTTTTTGGTTGAAGATATTCTTGTAATACTATATCTTTTTCTTGTTTTTGATAGTTTTGTTGTTCTAGAAGTTTTTGGTGATTTAGCTTGCGTGTTTGCTTTTATATATACATATAAATGTATATAATACTTGTGTGTATACATACATATTGTAAATTTGGGCAAGCAATTTTACTAAATGTTGTGCTTGAGGAAACGTTTACATTATATAGCTTTAAAATATGCTCCATATAATAAGTTTTATGGATATACAGCTTGCATCTTATCCTCAAGCACAACATTCAGTACAATTGCTTACCCAAATTTACACTTTCCGTCAGATCCTAGAGTCATTGTTTCACATGCAAAATTTTACTTGTACCATGATTATTTCTATCTTTTTGATACTAGACATTTTATCCTTGGTAAATACGCATTCCAGATTTTTTCTCCATTGGCTTGCAAGGAGCAACAATATGTTTTACTGAAGTTTTTTTGAATGTGGCAAAATGTAAGACTTAATCAACTAATAGAAGTGATTAAGTTTTGGTTCGATGTACAATTATTTTTATTGCGGTTTTAAAAGGATATAGCAAATTAATTTAAATAGAGCCATTAACATGTAATCGTATTGTATTGTCATAATTTTGTTTTGAAACCAGAGGAGAAGGGGAAAAGACTGCAGAATCTTTACGGAAGGCTTTGCGGGATTATAACCTTAAGTTTAGTGTCATTCTCAGTGATCCAGACATGGCCATGTTTCGTTCTATGCCCGAGTTTAAGAAACTTCAAAATGAGGTCAGATGACTTGTACGACGGTCCTTTCGTTCTAGGTGTGCTCAAATGTGAGACATATTTGGTGTATAAATTTTAAGCTTTCCTGAAATTAGAGATCTTTGGTTTGAAATGTTTGGTTGCTTTGATTCTTTTTTTAATGGCATATTTATACCGTTAGTTGATTCAGATGTTAAATTTTTGCTGTCAACATTTTTCTTAGTTGATTCAGATGTTAAATTTTTGCTATCAACATTTTTATTATTAGTTTCGCTCAACTGCATAAATTTTACTATGTTTTTTGATTTTAAGATTACTTTTTTGTGCTAGGTATTTCATTAAGTTGCAGATATTATACATTAGAAATTAATAACGAGAAATTCTTTGTAGCTGTTATTGTATACTTGGAAGATGTGTGCTCTGCAATTTTTTTTTACCTTTTAGGATAGTTTGGGTGGTTGATAGTTCTAATGGATGACCAACTACAACTGAATAAAATGTGGTCATGTTAGCTATTTGATAGTTATGCATTCCATTTGATTCTTTTGAGTTCAACTATGCAGTCCTTACATATTTTAATAGCTTTACCTAAAAAAACATTACGACTTGGTAATAGCCCAGGCAAAATTTTGTCTCTAATTGTGCAGGCTAGAATGGGTGGTGAAGAAATAGGAGACAGTTTCAGAAGAGACTTGAAGCTTATTAGTGAAGTCCAAGCCCCATTTCGTGCTGTCCGAAAATTTTTCTATGCAACCCTTTGTGCTGCTGCGGGAATTTCAACATTTTTCATTATACCCAGGCTGATTCGTGCTATTCAGGGGGGTAATGTTTCTCCAGATCTTTGGGAAACTGTTGGGAATGCTGCTATTGATATTGGAGGTAAATGCTTTATGGTTTAAGAAGTAAACATACAGTTTAGATTCTTGGGTCTTTAGGTAAATTTGCTTGGCAACTAATTACTTTCAAGAAGCAGCTTATCCAATGGAAGATACATACTCATAGTGATGTTCCCTTACTGACTGACATTCTGATTCCAGGCATACATAATAATTATGAGTGACAGATGCTTTATGCTTTAGTGCCATAACGAAAGCTACTTTAACCATCTGTTCTGCAT
Source organism: Torreya grandis (assembly GCA_037957365.1). Taxonomy (NCBI): domain Eukaryota; kingdom Viridiplantae; phylum Streptophyta; class Pinopsida; order Cupressales; family Taxaceae; genus Torreya; species Torreya grandis. Next base: position 1,809,718 of record JARHVA010000374.1, on the reverse strand, counting down.
GGTGAAAGATGGTAAAATTAGATGACAGATTTGGAAATTGAAATTAGATATTTTGTTTTTGAGTGATGATTAGCAGTGCGTCATATTGTGAGGGTTTTCTGGGATCAACTGTGTATGTAATTTTAGGTCCAACATTCGCGTTTCTCCAAGGGTTTCTTCTGGCTTTAATTTTGGCACCTGTTCCACTATGACACCATGCTCATTCATGGAAAATAGGTTGTCAGGAGTATGATGGTTGTTTCCACCATTGGCATGAAGATGCTTTTGCAACTAAATCAAGAAAACTTTAATGTCCAGCGTGGGTTTAGCTCCATTGTCTCTCCATTCAGTTCTAGTTGTTCTTGAACAAATGACTAGCCCTAGATGAAAATCACCAGATGAAAAAGAGGTAGAGGCATCAACCCAAGGACCTCTGAGGCTCTAGCTAACCTTATAAGAACAAACGGATTAATAGATGTGGATTTTGCACATGGTCTCTACAATTGGTCCAATATGAGGAAAGGGGAGAAATGGATTGCACAAAAATTAGATAGAATTCTCATATCTAACGGTTGGCTAAATAAGCAATTGCATACAGATAGATGCCTGAGTAGGAGATACCACTCTCTCAGATCTCTGGTCAATTACCCTGGAAATCAGTAAACAAAAAAGGTGTAGAATTATGGCGTTCAGATTTGAAAGCATGTGGCTCATACATAAAGATTTCTATGGGAAAGTACAGCAATGGTGGGAAGAGGAAAGGCATATCAAAGGTCACCATATGTATCAATTCTCACAAAGGCTTTCCAAGTTAAAACTGAAAATATCAGAAAGGAATAATAATGTGTTTGGCAACCTCTTTTCACAGGTGATTATAGCCACAGAAAAGCTAGGACATATCCAAAAGGAAATAAGGTGGTTGGCCGTACACCATCCCTGGCTCTTCAAGAACAATGTCTAATTGAAGAACTCTCAAAACTGCAAGAAAGGGAAGGGTATTACTGGAGACAAAGACCCAAAGAGACATGGATCAAGCTAGGAGACAGAAACTCCTCCCTTCATAAACTGTACTAAATTAGGAACACATAAACTCTATACTGTCCATAACAAAGGAGAACAAACAAGTCATAAGGGAACCAAAAGATATAGCAGATTATGCAACAGTCTACTTCAAAAATTTGGTCACGGAATAGAACTACCAAAAAAGGAAGTACGGAAACTGATCTATCTTTCCTTCACAATATTTCAAAGCAGATAGAAGAAAATGAAAATGTGCAGCTGCTACAGCCTGTGATGGAAGAAAAACTCAAACAAATAGTCTTCTTGTTCGACTAAGTTAAAGTCCTGGGGGTGGACAGTTTTTCAGCTCTCTTCCATCAAAAGTTCTGGGAACTTATAAAAAAGATCATCTGAATGTGGTTGAAGAATCCAGAAAAACAAAAAAATTGTTAACTCAAATCAATGCAACCAAACTGGATTTAATTCCAAAAGAAGCACAAGCCAGCAAAATGGATGAATTCAGATCAATAGCTCTCTGGAATATGATTTATAAGAGCATATCAAAAGTCATAGCGAGTAGACTAAAAACTCTAATGGCAAAACTAATATTAGATAGACAATCTGCTTTTGTCCAGGGAAGACATCAAAAAGTACATTTTTGCTGTTTAAGAAATTGCACACTCCAAGAAATTTCAACATAGACTGTGTAATGCCCCTTTTTTGGGATAAAAGACCAAATAAGGGTTTGTCCTAAAATCCCAACATTATGCAAATAAATTCTGAATTCTGAAATTTGAAAAATCAACTAACTCTAGCTGAAAAATGAAGCTTCAACACACCCAATCTCACCAAATCCTTGGCGTCAAAGTGCAAGGGATAAATAAACAATTTCCAACAATTGATTCAACCTTAATTCACCTCGAAAGATGCAAATATGAACAACTGAAAATTAATGAAAGTGTATCTTTTTCCTCTTGAATGAAGATTAATTTTTGAAATATGTTTGCTGAAAAATATCTGATTTTTCTTAGAAAAATGATAGCTATTCTCTCTCTAAAATCTTCCTCAAACCTTTACAATTATCATAAAAAATTGTAAAAAATATTTGAATAATTTTAGCTCCTTTCTGGGGCACCCAAAGTGACCAAACAACCTTCCAAGTGAAGTTGTCCCAAGACAAAACGCTGCAATAAAATCATAATTAAATATTCTTCACAAATTAGGGTCTAGGGCACCCTCAAGGATCTTCCATGCTTAACCAAATTGCCACAGTTAGAAAAAATCATAAATTATTTATTAAGCCCAAATCATCATTTGATGAAGTCAAATTCACCATAAAATTGTCAAATAAATAAATAATAATTCAAAAAATTACTATTTATTTTTCCAATCAAATAACCCTTAAAAATATTTCCAATCATCCAAAAATCCCAACATCATATTTCAAAAAATTAGCAATAAATTTCAGCAACAAATTTTGAGTAATTGGACACCCAATTTGTTCTCAAAATCCTCTCTAAAGATCACCAAGGCAAATCGCCCCACTCCCAGATCAAGCAATAAAATATTCCTTTGTAAGGTGATGTCAAAAAACACCTTTTTATTGATAAATCAACTCAAAACCGCGGGAACAATTATTGGGCATACAACCCAATCATTCTTCAAGCAAGAAGACTAATAACATAATATTTAGGATATCAAGAATAAGATATCCACTTTGTATTTGTACCCTCAAAGGGGGTGAACCATTTGGGGGTGTAAAATACTTTATAACACTTCTTTGCTGACTTTTTAAGATATTTTTATTTGTTCATCTCCAAGTCGACATTCCTCTTTTTTCAAAAATAATATTAATTAATTGCCTTAATAATTAAAATTACTTTTAGGCAATAATTCAATAATTATTTATCTTTTAATTACCATAGTGGTAAAAATCACTTTTTAAAAATATTTTATTAATCAACTAGAATTGCCTTATATTTATAAATGATAAAAATTATTATTCGGGCAATCATAATTAATTAATAAAATAAAACCCTAATAGTGATTCCTTAGTCTATGGGAAAAGTAGACTAAAGGTCTTCAGTACCTGTTCACAAATGATCCGAAAATGAGGACATTATAGTCCTCCCTTCCCAAAATTGCTTGGCCTCAAACAATTCCAAACAAGGCTTCCTTGATAGTGCATCTGCTACCACATTGTTTTTACCTTTTACATATTCAATATCAAAATCATAAGCTTGCACCTTGCTTACTCACTTTTGTTGTCTGTCATTCAATTCTTTTTTATTGAGGAAGAACCTCAAACTGTTGTGATCTGATATTACAATAAATTTGCCACAAACCAAATATTGCTAAACTTACTCAAAGCATGCACAACCGCCAACATCTCCTTGTCATAAATTGAATACACTTTTTCTGAATCCTTGAGTTTTCTACTCTCAAAAGCAATAGGGTGTTTATTTTATATTAGGACAGCCCCTATTCTTTCACTTGAAGCATCATATTCAACTATAAAAGGAGTAGAAAAATTTGGAATAGCAAGTACCAGACAAAAACACATTACCTTCTTGAGATTTTCAAATGCTAGTTGGGTTGTTTTGGACCATTTGAAGGCCCATTTCTTAGTCAAATCAGTCAAGGGGGCAGCAAGCTGTGAGAAACCTCTCATAGATCTCTTGTAGTAAGTACAAAGACCATAAAAACCTCTCAATTGTGTGAGTGTAGAGGGAATAGGCCAATCCATGATGGCTGCAATTTTTTGTTTATCCACTTGCACATCTTGTGCATTGATGATATGTTCCAAATATAAAATTTTTGTTAGTCCAAACTTAGATTTCTTTGTAAAGAAAAAATGTTGCCCAAAAGTGCCCAAAACCAAATCCAAGTGTTTCAAGTGATCCTCCAAAGTTTTACTATACACAAGAATGTCATAAAAAAAAACTAGCACAAACTTCTTTAGATATTTGCTAAATATGTTCATACATAATTGAACAGTAGTAGGAGCATTAGTCAATCCAAAAGGCAAAACCAAAAACTCAAAATACCCAAAATGACATAAAAGCAGTTTTATGAACATCCTTTTGTTTTACCTTGATTTGGTGATAACTAGATCTCAAGTCAATCTTGAAAAAGTAAGTGGCACTATGCAACTCATCAATCCTAGGTATGAGATACCTATTCTTGATGGTCTTCTTATTCAACAACCTGTAATCAATGCACATCCTCATAGTGCCATAATTTTTCTTTACTAGCACCATTGAAGAAACAAACGGATTTGAGCTAGGCCTTATGTGCCCCATGTCAAGCAATTCTTTGATGGTCTTTTCAATTTCTTCTTTGAAAGCCCTTGGGTGATGATATGGCATGACAATAACCGGTTTGGCACCCAATTCCAACTCAATATTATGCTCAAAACCTCTATCTGGTGGTAACCCATGAGGCAACTCATAAAAAATATGAATATGCTTATCAAGAATAGCTTGTAACTCACCATGTAGGGACTGTTGTTCTGTTTTTTCTGACTTTACTGTAATAAGGCAACTTACTGCCCATGCAATTTGACCCCTCCTAAAAGCCCTTTCCATCTTCTTCGTGGACACTTCTTGTGGAACACCATTAGCTAGACCCTCGAAGACCACTCCCTTGCCCTCTTTGAAGAATTTTAGCTCCATGGTTTTATTTTTTTTGGTGAATTCACCTAATGAATGTAACCATTGAACACCCAAAACAATATCAATGTCCCCAATGCCAACAACATAAAAATCATCATTTACCTTGTGCTTCCCAAGAGTGAGTGGAAGTTGTGAAATCTTCTTGGAACAAGAAATTGTGAACCCATCCGCCATAGCCACATTGAAGCCCTTTGAATCCGTGGTTTCCAATGCCATCTTTTTAACCAAGCCTCCATCAATGAAGTTGTGTGGCTGCACTATCAACCAATGTAGTCACCCTTTGTCCCCTCAATGTGCCTTTCACCCTGAATTCATGATACTTGGGAGCTCCTGAAAGAGAAGCAAGTGTGCTACCCAAGTCTTGTGTGTCCTCCTCATATACATGCTCATCAACAACATTTTCATTTTGCTCAACATTAGTATCAATAATATCAAAATTTGAATTGTCATGAATTACCTCAATGTAATGGAGTTGTCCTTTGCCCATACAACTGTGACCTTTAGTCCATGGATATTTGCAAGTGAAGCACAAACCTTTTCTTCTCAATTCATCTCTTGCATCCTTCATATTGCTGCTATAGGATAGCGCTTTATGTGGAGGAACATAGCGCTGAAAAGGCTTCTTTGGTGGCATATTAGGTGCTGCCCTAGGTTGCCCACTTGGTGCCTTTGGTGGCCCACTAAAATTAGACCTTGGCTGCCTTGTATTTCCCATTTTTAGCCGCGAATAAGTGGTTGCCCTTGGCTGCTCTTTTGGCAAAACATTGCCCCTGTAAGCTGAACATTCCAAATCCAAAGCATTAGTAATCTCATCTTGCAAATAAAGAGTGTTAAAAGCTTTTACCAAACCTTTCAAAGGTTCAATCAAATCCTCCATAAAGAGAACAATCAATCTTCTTTCACTAACATTTGGTACCATGACGAAAATCTTTTGAAAACCAGCAACATACCTTTCAATATTATGATCTTGTTTGAGTTGTGCCAACTCACAAAAGTGGATTTCCGGATCTCTTCTATCAAACCTCTCCATTATCCTCTTGCTAAATTCTTTCAATGCAGTAATAGACTCATGACGTGTGATCATGCCATGAAACCAACACTCATGAGTAACATCCTTCAAGTATAATGTGACAAATTTGAGAGCCTCATCCTCAAACATGGGGTTGAGTGACAAATACGTCTCCAATTTTTGCAACCACAATCTCATTGGAAGTTTATCAGTACCATTAAAATTAGGAGAGAAACCTTACCCAACCTTTATTGCAAATCTCTACGGGGTTGCATGCTTGGTCCTCTTGATTTTGTCCCATTCTTCATCTCACAAAAATAACAAAAAGACAAGAGTGCTTGTGTGTCAAAACCAAGGGGCTGGATACTCTTGTTGGCGTGTATCAAGTGGGTCACACATCAGTGTCTCAATCTCAATCATTGGTTCTCTTTGCAAAAGGTTGCAATAAAATCAGAATTAAATATTTTTCACAAATTAGGGTCTAAAGCACCCTCAAGGATCTTCCAAGTTTGCCTAACCAAATCGCCACAGTTAGAAAAAATTATAAATTATTTATTAAGCCCAAATCATCATTTCGTGAAGTCAAATTCACCATAAAATTTTGTTAAATAAATAAATAATAATTCAGAAAATTATTATTTATTTTTCCAATCAAATAATCCTTGAAATTCTTGCGAATCTTCCAACAAACCCAACACCACACTTCAGAAAGTTAGCAATAAATTCCAGCAACTAGTTTTGAGTAATTGGACACCCAATTTTCTTCAAAACCCTCTCCAAAGTTCACCAAGGCAAATCGCTCCACTCCCAGGGCAAGCAACAAAATATTTCTTTGTAAGGTGGTGTCAAAAAACACTTTTTTATTGATAAATCAACTCAAAACCACGGGAGCAATTATTGGGTATACATCCCAATCATTCTTTAAGCAAGAATATTGATAAAATAATATTCAACATATCAAGAATAAGATAACCACCTTGTATTTGTACCCTCCAAAGGGGGTGAACCACTTTGGGGGGTGTAAAATACCTCGTAACACCTCCTTACCGACTTTTTAAGTATCTTTTTTCTTTGTTTATCTCCAAGCCGACATTCCTCTTTTTCAAAAAATAATATTAAATTAATTGCCTTAATAACAAATAGTAATTAAAATTACTTTTAGGCAGTGATCCAATAATTATTTATCCTTTAATTACCATAGTGGTAAAAACCACTTTTTAAAAATATTCTATTAATAAACTAAAATTGCCTTATACGGATAAATGATAAAAATCACTATTCAGACAATCATAATTAATTAATTAAATAAAATCCCAAAAGTGATCCCTCAGTCTATGGGGAAAGTAGACTAAAGGTCTTCAATTCCTGTTCATAAGTGATCCAGAAATGGGGACATTACAGACAGAGACTTATTCTTAAACTGGATATGTCCAAGGTATTTGACCGAAGGAATTGGAAATTAATATTAGCAACTATAAGGGCATTTGGCTTCATTGAAGAATTTACTCAGTGGACTGCTAGTTATTACACATCGCCCACTTACTCATTATCAATAAATGGCACCAAAGGAGAATGGTTCACTCCAAATAGACGTCTACACCAAGGATACCCATTAAGTCCCTATTTGTTCATACGTATGGGTGAAAATATTCTAAGATATATATAAAAAAGCAAACACAAAATAAAATGCACAGGCTGCCAGTTGTTAATGGAGGACAGTGACATATGGGTTATCGATTTGCAGAGGACATAATACTCTTCTCAACTGTTTGAAAAAAGGAGATCACAAACATAAAAACTGCTCTTTTCAAGTACCAAGATATCTCAGGCCAAATGATAAATGACAACAAATCAACTGTTATATTTACAAACCTGTCCCAAACCAAAAAATCGAGAGTTCATACGGATCCTCAAATATAAGGATTGAACTCTTTCTATGGATTACCTTGGCTTCCCACTACATGCAAAAGCCAATAATGCACTATGGGAAAGAATTAAAAAAAGCTTGGTGATCAAGCTCTCACACTGGACTAACAAGTGGCTTCAATTGGCAGGAAGAGCCCAACTAGTGAAATCTGTCCTTCAAGCGGTTCCTATTGACTTTCTTGCTCTGCTACCATACCTGCTACTGTTGACATTAAGATACAGACTATACAAAGAAGATTCCTTTGGAAAGGAACAAACTCTCAACATAAATATCCTATGGTAGGGTGGAAAACTATCAAGAAGCAAAAGTCACAGGGCAAGTTAAACACAAAAAACATTCGTAATTTCAACCAACATTTTCCACCAGACTTGCTTGGAGACTACAGTTTTCTTAAAATAACAACTGGATGAAAATTTTGAGAAATAAATATCAACCAGGATTAAAGAAGGGTGATACAATCAATGGTTTGAAGCCTCCACTATCAGAAATAGCCAAAACACATCGGTGAAGGAATGAAAATTCTACTTTCCAACCTCAACTGAGAGATTGGAAATGGGGAAACTGCAAGGTTCTGGGAGGATCGATGGAATGGATATTCAATTCTCTCCATAGATGACATGGGTTAACCCCAAAACATCATGCAAGGCAAAGGATGGGTAAAACTTTCAAGCTACGTAATCAACAAAGCTAGTGGGGAGTCAGAATGGAATATTCAACTCATCAATCAACATGGAGCAGATTTCCCATGCAAACATGGAACTTGATAAAGGAGCTAGAATCTAGATTTATCCTTCTAACCACAGAACATGACAAATCTATTTGGAAATGCTCAAACAATGGCTTCAGTTTACATTGTGTTACAGTAGAACGCTTCTACTCAAATAAAATGGACTAAGTTGTGGTTATCCACCCTATGGCCTAAAATTCAACACTTCCTGTGGCTCACCCTTCATGGAAAGATCCTTACAACAGACCAATTTAAGAAAAAAGGTTGGAAAGGTCTTAATAGATGCTCCAACTGCAAAATGCAAGAATAAAACATAAAGCATCTGCTATTAACATATGCCCATATGCTAAGCAAGTTTGGAACATGCTGGCCAAGCAATTAAACTCAAAAGTTGTACATAGGATACTATTGAAAATACTTTAAAAACATGGACCACTCTAGATACAAATATGGAATGCATAGCCTTTATGCATAAGCAGCTCCCGGGTTTGTTCTATGGAACATCTGGAAGGAAAGTAATGAACGAGCTTTTCAGAATCATGAAAGACAACCAAAGGATCTTCTGCAAACAATCAAAAGTCAAATAAAAATGAATGTGCTGACAAACATCGAAGGTTAAAAAGTTATGGTGATTGCTTTCCAATCTTGCAATATGAAATATCTTCAAATAAATAAAAGTTAGAACCTTCCTTTTAATTACATATACAAACGGTTCACTATACTTTCAAAGGAAGATTGGAATCTGCCAGGAAAAAATTGGTACAAGCTCAATTTTGACCGGACATAACAAAAACCTAGGTAAGGCAGGAATAGGGGTATAATCAGAAACAACTTGGGACCACTTATAGTGGCTTATACAATATATAGGCCAACACCCCAATAATATTGCTGAATTGCTCATCCTCAGGAAAGGTCTTCAAATTGCAGTTTACCTGAATCTCACCCCAATTAGATTCGAACGGGATTCCAAAGTCATAATTGACATGGTAAGAAATAAAAGTCATACTCAGGTTGGATGAAAATTAAAACCTGTGCTTAAGGAAATGAAGGACAGAATGGAAAATCTTCAACAAATTTTGATGCAACAAAAACCGAGAAATTCTAATTCTGTCATTGATGCCCTATCAAATATGGCAACTCAACAGGAAAACACAAACATGAGTATATATCGTCAAATAAAAGATTTACTTAGTGGAATACAAAATTAATTTCGTAGAGAAGAGCATTTGACATGGGACAAAATTTATTAAATCCAACTCAAAAAATAATCGAAGCCATCTGGGACTTGAACCCACACCCTGTTTTTTTTCCTCATTCCTTTCCTACATCAACGAACCCAACAATTCAATTCTTTTTACATGGACTTTATTTCTAACATTATATACTATACTCCTATAAGCTGTAACTACCACTTCAACCACCATTCCATGTACGCTACATCTCCTAGCACATAATCCCATTAAATATATTTTATACGATCCCTCTAAGCCTTTTGTCTTGTAAATCCCTTGTCACTATATGATCTGACTTTGCCATAAGTCAAATTCCCCCAATAGCTAAGTGTCAAGTGAACGAAAATATACAAGCCCACAAAGGGCATATTTTCTCCATATAGAAGAAAGATGTTAATGCTGCATAGGATCATTGCACCATATCCTTAACATGAATGTGCCACCATTGTGATATAGGATAGGTGCTTTGCTAGGAAATAAAGCTGCGTAACAGGTCTTGTGTTAGTATGATCTATGCGTAGCTTCTGCATGGGTTGGCAAACTCCGCACATGGACTTCTCCCATGCATGCCACAACACCTTGCTCCTTGCCACGCAGGAGTTTGAAACCATGCATACACATCTGAACTCTGTGTGTAGCACGTCCACCTATGGCACACTTGCATCACTTGACTTGCCTCGTGGTACATTGAGTTGCCACAACATCTTGCTACTTACGACACAGGTCTCTGTGGTGCTGCATAGGAACATGCACAGTCAATATCAACGTGTCAGGTTTATCTTGGCACACGGCATGGCAATTGGCATTAGATAGATCTACTACACATCAGAGAATCTGTTAGAAACACTGCGCAACATAAAGTCCAACCATGCACTTGCAAGAATACCAACTGTCACTCGAAAAAAAAAGATGAATCTTCACCTCTTCTGTAACTGTCGTCTGTTGTTATTGCATCTTTTTGTTTGATTGAAGAGAGTATTTATATATTAATAAAATAGGAGTATAATACAATGCTAATCATACAAAAAAAATGGGTGGAGAAATCACACCCCACGAGCAAAGTCATACCGAGGAAACAACGCGTCGGGAAGAGTCCAAAAGGTGGTCAATAAATGACCACACCAAAAAACATCACATCAATATTTCAACATGACTAAGCACAAAGAGCAAAGGAACAAAAAGCAATAAAGAGAACAATTAAGCAGCCACAACAAACATGAAAGTTGGGGGAGGTGGTGGAGACGGTGGGTCCTGAGGCTTATCACCTCATCCTCCCAGAGCAGGAGGATTCTCGTCCATAGGTAAGGGCTCCTAGCCGTTAGTTTGCTGAGCTTCTAATTCATCATCTTTGTCTTTTAGGAGAAATTTCTAGAGCCAGTCGCGGCAATTTATGTTGGGAGGGAGGACCCCAACCTTGTAGTCACCATCGTGATTCGGGGTAGGAGGGCTCCAGCCCATGCTATCGCCTCCAAATCTGGAAGAGCCACTCGGACTGCCACATTGTGGAGAAGACCATCGAGGTGGTGATCGACGAGGAGAATGACTCCTGTGTTTGATTTTGGAACGCTGTCGGCATGTACCACGTCTTCGTCCTTGGGGAGGCGTAGGATAACTTGGTGGCTTAGGAGGTTCTCGGCTAACTGCACACGGGGCATTTCCCCAGTGGTTGAGTAAACGCTGGAGATGGTTAAGTTCTAGGTGAACTTTATTAGTCTGGGTTTGAATTTGAAGAGTGACATTAGATAGAACAATAATTTTGTTAGTAACAGAAAAACTATGTTCCAGCTTGTCATGATTAAATCAAGCATAATTTTTAGCTTTCCATATCTAAAATAAAATATCAGCTTGAAAGATCTGTCAAAATCTGTTGTATTTTGTTGGAAGCAGAGCCGAGTCCCCCAAGAGAGCCATTTTCCATGTAAAGAATTCAGGTCAAAAAGGCTGAAAGAGGGAATGAATCCAGCGCCACGTAGATTGTGCATAAGAGCAAAACCAAAAAAGGTGCTTAAATGTCTCAAGTTGTTGACAAGCTAGGTAGATGGGATTTGAAACCCCAAATGCTTGAGCTGGCCACCCACAGGCAAGCCCTGATAAAGGAGACACCATAAAAAATGAGCTTTTTTATTCTAAATGATAGCAGACTATACAATGCTAAATCGCTTAGCCCAAACCCCATAATTGGAACGGATATTCCATCTGAGGTTGAGCATTTCATCTGGAATGTGCTGAAGGGCTAACAAATTATAACCTAGCTGAGGAGAATATCGAGTGAAAGGAGTGGCCGTAGGCCAATGCCAATCCTTCCATCAAGGAACAAGGGAGTTGACCCCTATCTTGTGCAAATACTCATCAAGTATGGGGCCTTGAATTTTTGCAATAGCCTCTGCATCTGAATTATTTAAATTAAATTTGTTTTGAATTCACTAAGTGAGCTAGGACCGATTCAACTTGCAAAAAAGATCACCTATATTTTTCACACCTTTCTTGAACAGTCTTAATCCTTTAACCCAAGGGACTAAGGCAAAGGGAATATTGTGAAAATTTAAGCAAGGCGACCCCCAAAGAGAATGGGAATTAATTGATAGACCATTCCTAAACACCTCGCCTATCCAAGTAAGATGGAGTTTAAGCTTCTCCCATGCCTTCCATAGGCATTGCACTACAAAAGTACCCTTAATTTTAAATGGCATTGGGGTGACAAGAAGGGAGTGAATTCCCTTGCCTTGCCAGGCCATCCTGCCACATGGGAGCCCCTAAGAAATACAGTGGTGAAGAAGAATCTTCCAGGATTCATCACCAACAAGATCCCTAACAGCCCATTTAACACTGAGAGCAAGGCCTTGAATTTTAATATCCAAAAGACCCTAACCACCATCTTCCTTAGGACGGTAGCATATGTTCCAGGCTTGTGAAAGCCTTTGTGACCTTCAAAATTAGCCCATAGAAAATCTCTTAGGAGTTTTTCTAGTTTACTATAAGTGGCATTAGAAGGGGCCCAACATGAAGAGTAATAAATATGCATCACTGCCAAAACCTTGAACAAATCTGAAATTTGCCAGCTAAAGACAAGGGCTTTGTGATTTAGAAAGATTTTTTTTTCCCCAACCTTTTGCACCACATAAGACCATAACTTAGAGGGAGAAGCCCATAAATCAAAAGGGATGCCAAGGAATTTAAATTGAACCCCTGGAAGAAGCCACTGCCACTGATATCTCTCCAGCCAAGGAGGTTTGGGACCCAGGGATTGACGGTAGCATTGAGTCTTTCCCCATCAGATAGATGACCCTGAAGCCAAACAAAAAATATGGAGGCATTCCATAGCATTCTTAACTGACTCTTCTTCCTCTTGAAGAGTGAGAAAGGAATCATCCGCAAAGTGGTCACTTAACAACTGCCAGTTATACTAAGGGAGGGAAATGCCTTTCACCAAACCCCTGGCAATGTAATTAGCTAATAGGTAGCTAAAACCTTTTTCTGCTAGCACATATAATGAAGGGGCTAAAGGATATCCTTGTCGGATAGAACAATGAAGTTCAAACCAAGAAGATTGAGTGTTGTTGATTGTAATACATGCCCCAACATCCTGGAAGAGCATATTGATCATGTGAACAAATTTGGGGCCAAAGCCAAGGGCCTATAGCATGGCCAGAAAAAAGGGCCATTCAATACGGTCATAAGCCTTTTCAAAATCAATTTTGACAAACAGAGCTTTTTGATTAGAGACACGAGCCCATTTCGTACCTTCCCAGACAACAATGACATTATCCAGAATGAACCTTTGCTGAATAAAGCCAGTTTGTTCACTTCTGACAATTAAAGGAAGAAGATGTTTGACCCTAAGGGCTAAAGTATTAGCAGTAATCTTATAGGAGACGTTGAGAAGAGTAATAGTTCTCCAATTGGTGATAATTTCAGGGTCTCAAAGAATTAGTTAAACCATCTTCAGAATAATCCTTATGAAGATCAGGGCCTTCAGTATCCCAATGAGCCTGGTAGAACTCACACGGGAAATCGTCAATCCTTGGGGCTTTGTCAACCGCCATTTGCTTAACTACCTCATGGAGATCACTAAGAGATAAGGGCCTATCACAGGCAATCCTTTGGGAATTGGAAATGTTGCAAGGAAAATTGAAGGCATTGATTGAGAGCTGCTTCTTGTTCCGGAGAGGAGGCCTGGGCTGAAAAACTCCATGTTAGTGATGAACAAAAGCTTGCAGAATGTCAGGAAGTTTGGTAAGCCGAGTGTTTCCTTCCTTTACAGCTTTAATTCTATCAGCAACTCTTCTGGATCGGAGAAGGGAAAATAAATCCCTAGAGACTTTGTTTCTTTTTTACAACCAATGCATACGAGCTCTCAGCGGAGCTCCCCTGGCCTTGTGGGCCTCCTCCACTTGAAGCTTGTGACGCTAGTGGGCTTCTTGAGTTTGAAGTTGAACATTAAAAGGAGACAATTCCAGCTCCTGTTAAATCGAGAGATATTCATGGTTTGTAGCATTATGCAAATGACGTCGGAGAGAGGCCGCTTGTTTACCATAAATCCGAAGAAAGGTGGAAGTGCGAGTAAGAGCATCCAACCAACATTGGATCCAACCAAACTCCCTCTTTGGCCGGGGAACTAGGTTCTAGATTTTGATAATATGCCCCACTGTTCTTTCATGTTGAAGGTGAGCAGTATTGAGATAAAATTGAGTCGAGACAGGGTTCACTTGAGGCATGGATCACTCGATATTAAAACAAACAAGGTGGTGATCCGATAAAAAAGTATTGGGGATGACCGACATTGGTCAGCCATGCACCGGGACAAAAAAAAAGATCTTGTTCAGGTAGCAAATCTTGGTCTAGCTGCTGAAGCACCCTATCTTCTCCCTAATAAAAATTGGACCAAGTAAACCAAGGGGTATATGAGTTTTTTCTTCGATGATGATTGGGATCAAACATCCCAAGTTTGTTACACATATAATACCAAGCCTCTCATTCACTAGCACACCAACGCATGGGAATGCACCCTTATCCTCAGCAAATTTCACCATGTTGAAATCGCCACAGAGGACCCAATGTGCGTCAGGAAATGAGTTGACCAACCATCTCCATAGTGAGGCCCATTCCACAACATCATTAGAGGCATACAAGTTAGCAAGCCCAATGATGCGATTATCAAAGTCAAAAAGGGTCCAATCCCCTGATGGGTGGGGTTCGAATCCCAGGAAATAATATTTTGAGAAAGCTCTGGAGCCAATAAAGTGATGGCCCCACCACACCTAGCTTCATGCCTAGTACCTTGACAAATGCCCCTAGGTCAAATTATTCATGTTGCATTTTGCAATAAAAACCAAAATTTTTAACCTCATGCAAGCGGAGAATTTTTATATTGCTAAATAGCTGACAACTGTTCTTGACTGCATATTTACGTGGAGGATCAATAAGGCCTTGAACATTCCAAGAGTAAACAATCATTGGGAACCGTTGTTGTGCATATCATTCTCTGTGAGATCTTCAAGTGCAGCAAACCGATTATACATCGACTTGTTTGGCATGTAGTCAAGCATTTTAAACGATTGTCTCTTACAAGCCATATATTCGTCCTCCTCAGTGGAAGGAGAGAGACTTCGGGAATGTCGGAACACTGATTTGCGATCCAAGGTGACCAAACTTTGTTTTTCCTCTGAGATATTCACCTTAGGAGAGGTTTGTGACGGTGGAGCTGAGATATTCACCCTAGGAGAGGGTTGTGATAGCAGAGCTGAGGGTGGCGCCTCAACTAGAGAAGCCATTGCTTGTGGTCTGCACACAAGCGGAGGTGAAGCTTTATTAGGCAAAACAGATTTGCTAGCAGATGCTGAGGCATGATTGTTCACAACAGGTTTGTATGAAGAAGCTTAGGGTCTGCCACCACCTTTTGAGGAGTTATTCTTTTTGTTGGTGATTGTGGTCCAACCGTCATTGTTGCCATTGTGAGATTTGGCCTTAGGTCCACCCTTTTCCTGAGAAGCAGGAGGTGCATGCACCATCAAAGGACATTCCCAGATCATGTGGTCTGAGGACTAACACCGAAAGCAAGTATTCAGGAGATTGATATATAAAACCCGCTGAGATAGTCTATTAGTTCCGATTTGTATATCAATGGAGTCTTTCAAATCTTGGGATAAATCCACTTCAACACAAACCCTCTTTTGGGGACGAGCCATAAAGAACTTGGTCTGCTCATGGCATATGAAGTGCCCGATGGGTTTTGTGAGTTGATCAATAAAACCCCATAAAGGGAGTGGTAAGCTAGGAAACTCAAGCCAAACGGGGATTTCAGCTTTGCTTGTTCTGAAACTTGAAAGTCCCGAGTCTAATGATGAAAAACAACCAAAGTGTTGCGAATAAACCAAGGACCATGATTGACAATGGCTTTGCAATGTTTAGGGTTTGAGAAACGAAAAAAAAAAAAAAAGCCCTTGGTAAGGTTCTGGACTCCTAGTTTCACTCCATGGCCTTGCTAGTGATTGTGGACCCATTGTTTCAAAAGGCTCTCATGGGGGACTCGACCCACAAAATAAACAATCAAAGTAAAATTTTCAAAAAAATGGTAGGCTTTGTCAAATTTAAGCATATCCAAAACAACATCAGGTAATGGAGAGTCAGAATCAACAACATTACCTTGTGAAAGACGTTCGAGACGAATTTCCTCGTCTACTTTGGTGCCATGGTTACTTTCGCTTGCTCTAGCTTTCTTTGCATCCGCGGATGTAGAGATAGAGGCGGTGGTCATTTAAAATAGGGCACCCTACCGCCCAAAGGGTGAATCGATGATCAAAATCAGCAATAAATTCAAACTAAAGCAAACTTTTGCCTAGATCCGCCGCGATTGGCAGTGTGGTAGAAAAGCTTAAAGGCTCATCCATGCAGAGCTCTAAAACCTAACCAATCCATTCATATGCTTTTACAATTCCATTGTTATTGGATCTTGCTATGATGTATATATTGTAATCGTTTGATCCATAGGGGATTAGAGACGACAGAGATCACACACAAATCGAAGAGGAGATTGTTAGCATGGTTTGTGTATCTAGTGTTCACACACACGTAGTTATACATTTCTTCAGTCTAGACAAACTAGCAAGAGATTATTTCCCCTTATGATAACAAGAAATTGCATTCCTAGTCTTTCTGAATCTTGTACAAACCTGTACAATTTGCATTATTCTACACATTCAATAGAATTTGCATTATTTTGCATATCAGGTTTCTACATTCTAATGTGTGTTTGGTTACCTGTTGTTTAGTTAACCTCCGTGCATTCTACAATTTGCAAGTTGCTGCCAAGCACGTCATCATCCAACACATTGACATCTTGGGCCTTGTGGTGCAGATCATTGATAACAGAGTAAGAGTTTTCATATGTTTGTGATGCAAGAGCATTTGAGTACACTTGTAATCCTAAATCAACCAAAAATATGTTAGATAAGGAAAATTAGTTATGTCTAATTTTGTGCAAGTTTCTGTTTGCGTATAAGTCTTTGTTTGTAAGTATTGTGCAAGTTTGTCGGTGTGCACAAGTTTTGTTTGAGTTCAAATAAGCTTGCAAAGCTTTGGGCAAGAAGGTTTGTTAGCACGTAATGTGGAGATTTTTGAGGCATTTCTAAAGGTCTTTGGTATCTTTTGGAGCATTAGAGTCACCACATAGTTTAGTTATTTTCCGCATAAGCAAAAGAGTTTGTGTGTTACCCAAGTCTTGGAGGCGCTGTATCTTCACTGCACAAGTACTGCAATAACTTGCGGTAAGTTAGAAGCATGGGATTGACTTCAGGAGCTGGTCTAGCATCAATATACTTAATTCAGAGCTTTCAAATTTGGTAAAACATTATTGCATGTTCTAGAGCCATTTAGGAGCCTTGCAGTAATGTGTGGTAAGATTCATGATAGATATGTGGTTTGCTGTAAGACAACATGTTCGTTGGAGATTCTTATACCTATTAGTTGAATGACATCGCTTATGGAGCCATTTAATGGTCATGGTGATCTAACGGGTGGCAAAAGGGTCTAATTCTCAACTGTCTAAACGTTTCTTGTTGGGTAAATAGTGTTGGAATAACTAAAGGGGATAACCTATGTAATATGCTCTATTGTGATGCATCATCATCGATATTTTCTTAAACATTTAATGTTAGTTGGTTTCTAAGCACTTGATGTAAGTAGGCGGGTCTTGAGCCTTTATAAGCATGCCCCTACACTTGTGCAAACAGGGGGAAAAAGAGAGAGAAAGAGAGGTTAATGGGAGTAGAAGATCGTAGATCATAGATCAGAGAAGTTTTAGTTGGATGAATAGGAAGTTATACTTGTAACGACTGCGAGTTATCAAGCAAAGATATGCAGATCTAGTGTTGTACAACATCTTGTTTGTGAGATTGTTGTAGGTGTGTATGTACATTATAAGTCCTGAAGTCAATAAATATTTGAGTTTTGTTTGCATTTATTTGCATATTCTGTTGTGTGTTTTGATGGCTGCGTGGTATAGGGCCTCTCTTAATTGAGACCCATAATTGTGACTACATCATTTGGTATCAGAGCAAGGTGTTAATCATTGCAGGTTAGTGTTGCTTTCCATATTTGCGAGTAGGTAGAAAGCAATTGCAGACATCTTCTTATGAGATTGTTTTATAGAAGGTGTAGAAGATCTTTGATTACAAGGAAATGGTATAGAGAGGAGTTTTAGGTGGTTTGAATGCAAGAAGGACGCGAGCGGCTAGAGTGCCAACACCTGTAGATATGGTAGGATTGATGAGAGATGTGCAAGCCCGATTAGAGGTTATGGAGACAACGCCTCGTTGAGGTGTTGTGGTAATGGATGATGAAAGCGATATTGAAGTCGCAGGAGAAGCGCTCGAGAATTGGGGCACAAAAGAAGAGGTTGATGAACTTGAAGATGGATTTTTGCAAGTTGTGAGAATGACTAGTAAACTAAAGTTGGATGCTGAATGTTATTTTGGAAGTTTGAGTCCAAAAGAGCTCATTGACTAGATCATTGAGAGTTGGAGAAGTATTTTGAGTATGAGAATATGGAAGATCCCAAGCGAGTTAATATTGTCGGCACAAAGTTGAAAGGTCACACATCCTTATGGTGGAAGCATGCTCAAGCTGAAAGATTGCTCAAAGGGAAAGATAAGATTAAGACTTGGGATAGATTCATCGCGAAGCCAAAGGCTAAATTTATTCTTGTGGATCATAACTGAGTTTGTTTAAGAAGCTTCAAAACTTGCAACAAGGGAGATAAGTGTAAATGATTACAGTAAAGAGTTCTATAGACTTACCATTAGAGTGGGTCATGTTGAAGATGATGTACAAAGATCTCAAGGTATGTAAATGGGTTGTGCATTGCAATTCAAGATGAGTTTGGTATGATCATATTTCGGTCTGTTGAAGAAGCCTATCAATGTCATTGAAAGTGGAAGAAAAGTTATCGTGGAAACATGGAGTAATGCGAGGAAAAGGAAAATTCACGTGTGGATGTGGACAAGGAGGTGGAAGCGACTGAGGTTATTTTGCGCAAGGTGACACAATTACTTCGCAATGCAATGATGCTAATACTCAAAGAGGGAGAGGAAATTGCAGAGGTAGAGTATCCTATGGATGACGTAAAGGTCGCTGATTCTATGGTACATGTTTTAGATGTGGTGAGACTGGACATAGAGCATTTGAGTTTACATATATGCATAATGAAGGTGGTAACAAAACTGATGCCAGTGTTCAAATTGCACATGCTGGAGAGGAAAGTGTTGTGTCTATGCATAATATAGATGAGCCAAAAACTGGAGAAGCTCTCATGATGAAGAGGGTGTTGTTAAAGCCTGCAAGAGAAGAGAATAGTCTTGCTCAGAGAAAGAATTTGTTTAGAACCATTTGTACGTTTGGAGGTAAGTGTTGCAAGTTGATTGTTGATAGTGTCAGTACAAATACTATTGTTTCACAAGAGATGGTAGATAAGCTTGGTTTGAATAGAATTGTGCATCCAAATCCATATAAGGTTTCGTGGTTGTTGAAGGGACACCAGGGTTTGGTGAATGAGCAATTTATGGTAAGTTTTCAAATTGGTACATATAAGGATGAAGTCATATGTGATATAATGCCCATGGATGTTTGTCATATAGTGCTTGAAAGGCCTTGATAGTTTGATCACAAGGCACAACATGACAGTTGTGCAAATATGTACCATTGGTGAAAGATGGAAAGAAACATACTTTGAATCCTTTGAAGGATAAAAGTGAAGAATTGGAAAGTAGTCTAGAGGTTTTGATGATTTTAGGAAAACAATTTCTGAAAGAGGTGAAGGAAGAAATATGCTTGGCGGTGAGCACAACATAAGGAAAGGAAGAATCACTTCCACTTGAGGTGAAGGAGATTATAAGTGAATTTGCAGAGATTGTGCCATAGATGAGGAGTGTTAGTTACTGCATGGATTTGATTCTCCGATCAAGTTTACCAAACAAAGTGGCATTTAGGTTGACCCCTGAAGAGAATGTCGAGGTTCAACGACAAGTATATGCTCTGTTGGATAAAGGGTTGATTTTAGAAAGTTTAAACTCGTGTGTAGTACCAACAAAATTAGTGCCTTAGAAGAATGGAGAGTGGAGAATGTGCATTAATTCCAGAGCCATTAATAAGATAAATATAAAGTATTGGTTTCAATTGTTGTGCATGGATGATTTGATGGATTGCTTGAGTGGGGCGAGATACATCTTGAAGATTGAATTGAAGAGTGGATATCACCAGATTTGCATAAGGATGCTGATGAGTGGAAGACTGCATTCAAAACGCAAGAAAGATTATATGAGTGGTTGGTTATGCCGTTTGCGAACTAATGCACCAAGGACATTCATGAGACTGATGAATGAAGTTTGCAAGCATTTTTTGAGAAAGTTTGTCATTGTGCATCTTGATGATATATTGATTTTCAGTGGGATAAAGGAAGAACACTTGTGACAATTGTGTAGAGTGGTAGAGAAGTTGCGAGATAAAAAGTTGCCCATGAATATGAAGAAATGCAATTTTATGTAGAAGGAATAGGTATACTTGGGCTTTGTGATTTTTCAAGAAGGTTTGAAGATGGATCTAGAGAAGGTGCAAGCTATTTTGCATTGGTTGTCATTGTAGAATACATTTGAGGCACGTAGTTTTCTGATGGATGAGTTTTTATAGGAAGTTCATTAAGAATTTCAATGGGACATGCACAACAATTATAGAGGTAATGTAGAAAAATAGAAAGAATTTTGTTTGGACAACAAAAGCAAAACATAGTTTCCAGGAGTTGAAGAAGAAAGTAAATGAGCAACCTTTGTTGGCTTTTTCAAATTTTGGTAAATTATTTCAAGTAGATTGCGATGCTAGTGGTGTAGCAATAGGTACATTATTAAGTCAAGAAGAAAAACCTATCACATATTTTGGTGACAAGTCAAATGATGTGAAACGTAAGTGTAAAGTATATGATCAAGGGTTCTATGCAATTGTGCAAGCACTCAAGACATGGAGACATTATCTGTTGCCCAAGGAGTTTACTTTGTATACAAATCATTAAGGATTACAGTTCATAAATAGTTAGGGTAAGTTGAATCAACGACAAATTAAGTGGTTTGAATTTCTACAAAACTATTCATTTTTGTTGAAACATAGGAGTGGATAGTCAAACAAAGTTGCAAATGTGTTGAGCCATAAAATCCTATTATTGAGTGAATTGAGAGTGGAATTCATAGGATTTGATCTTGTGAAGGAATGATATGTAAATGATGAAGATTTTCAATAAACATGCAAGGCATGTGGAGAGATAGTGAGTGGCGACAAGTCATCATGGTTAGATTATTTTGTTCATGAGGGTTTTTTGTTCAAAGGAAGGCAATTGTGTATACCTAGAGGTTCAATGAGCATGAATTTGATTAAGGAGAAGCATAGTGGTGGTTTGGTAGGTCATTTTGGTTATTACAAGACATTAATTAGTGCGAGTAACAAAAAATCTAATTTTGGTCAAAGTTGAGAACATATGTGCACAAATTGATTCAAGAACGTAGAGTTTATTAGCTATCAAAAGGAGATGCTAGAATGCAGGGTTGTACCAACAGTTTCCTAGTTCATAGAGACCACAGGAGGATATAAGTATGGATTTTGTTTTAGCATTGCCTAGAATGCATAAAGGAAATGACTCAGTATTTGTGATAATTGATAGATTTTCTAAAGATGGTGCATTTTGTGGCTTGTAAGAAGAGTAGTGATGCGACAAACATTGCTACCTTGGTTTTTAAGGAGATTGTAAGGTTGGATGGTTTGTGTTTAACCCTAAATTTAGATAAAGGGATTATCTAGGGTTAAATCAATTTTTACACAAGGATGGTGAACTAATCTAATGAGTAGGGAATTAATAGAAACTCTGATAAATAATATTATGAAGTTATACGACTGAAATTGCTAAAAATAGTAAAGTACAACTATTGATAGATATTGTAATAAAAGGGAACAAATAATACTTAGCTAGTTTATTGTGCTCATGTAGGTTTGATCTGGAACAGGCTAGAAGTGTACTGAAAGGTGATCTCGGAATACTTGTAAGATTCTAGGAATATTCTTTTTGTGGCCTTAGACGCTTATGTCAGTTTTGGATGGTTGTGTCGATGCAGATGTCCGATACAAAATATTGATTGGATCTGGATGTGATCAACTAGAGCCTTCTGGGTTTTTTGTCACCTTTTGATGTATGCAGATTGCATACACAGATTGTCGCTCTTTGTCAAATGATAAAACCCTAGCTTTCTCACCTTTAGAGTCACCGTGGGAAAAATGGTTCAGTGGGCTCACAATGTCGAGTTGCTCCAAGGAGCTTTCTGTCATTGGGTGCTATCTACATAGCTAATACTCCGAAGAGGGCCTCACACTTATGTAGTTCTCTCCTACATGTTTGTTTGTGTGTGTATCAAGATGCAACATGTGATAAGCAAAGGCATGCAGTGACCTAGCTTGTAACTTGATAAATATGGTTCATAGACTGCTCTTTGAATGCTTTGGACTTGTGGAAGTACTTCTATGACTGATATGCAAATAGGGATGAAGGTTTTAGACTGCTCTTTGAATGCTTTGGACTTGTGGAAGTACTTCTATGACTGATATGCAAATAGGGATGAAGGTTTTTTACATTTTACTTTGAAGATTGTATTTGTATGGCCACAATGGTACATATCAAGCCAAGCTCTAGTGGTGGATTGTGCATCTCAAAGATCGATTCTCCAAACTCTTGGTGTTACCTCCAATGACCAAAGTCACTTTGGTCCTTGTCAAAAAATGTCGCAAGCTCATCTCGCACATCCAAAAGTTTGTGCTACTCATGGTCCACCTAGAAGCACATGCGCAAGAGAGCAAGCACGCATTGGCAATGCACCAAGCCGCACAAACACCTCCACAACAACAACAAATCGGTAAGATACTTTAGCAATTTGGAGACGTCTTTGAAGAGCGAAAGGGTTTGTTAACACACTGTGCAATAAATCATCACATCTATTTGGTTCATGGATCGCCTCTTCCAAACTACCCACTATAACACAAGTCTACTTGGGAGAATGATGAAGTTTGGTGCCATATCCAAGAGCTTCTTGATCAAGGCAAGATTAGGGCTAGTTCTTCTCCTTGTGGCTTGTGGAAGCTCGATAGTCCTCGTGCCAAAGAAAGATGGAACTTGATGTTTATGCATTGACTACCCCGTGCTGAACAAGAAATTGACACCCTATACCATGCAATGACCACCTCTTAGACTAGCACCAAGATCGACTTGAAGTTAGGTTATCATCAGGTACTAGTCCATCTTGAGGATGTTTAGAATACAACATTCAAAACATGGGAAGGATTTTACAAATGGTTAGTTATGCCTTTTGGATTCACCAATGCACCAACAACATTCATGCGCTTGATGGATGATCTACTCAGTCCCTTCCTCAACTCCTTTGTCATCGTCTACTTAGATGACGTCTTCATTTTCAGGAAGACTTAGGAGGAGCATGTGGAACACATCTCGCGTGTCATAGACACATTGCGCAAGCCCAAGTTGCAAGCGAACTTAGCAAAGTGTACATTTGGCACTGTGCAAATTCAACACCTCAGTATGTCATTGACTGCGCATGCATTCATGCAAATCTTGAAAAGATCAAGGTAATCCGAGAACCAAATTCCTGCAATCTCACTAAATTGAAGAGTTTTCTTGGATTTGTTATCTTCTATCACATGGTTGTTCTTGGTTTCTTGCACATAGCATTTTCTCTCAACTGGATCCTGGACACCGAAGCACAATAGTTTCCATTTGAGGATCTCCCATAGTGCCTTTGTGCAACACTTGTTCTTGCAATGCCTAACATTGTCCACTCCTTCAAAATTCACAACGATGCATCTGACCATGCACTCGACATGGTATTCACACAACATGGACATCTAGTTGCCTATCACCTAGAGTGATTTAGGGGCATTATTCAGTGGTACTCCACCTATGAGAGAGTTGTACGCTATTGTGCAAGTAGTAAAGCAATGGTGCGACTACATCCTGGGTAAGGAGAATTATTCATTCTGATCATGAGCCACTCTAGGTCTTGCATATGTGGAGCAAGCTATAGAATGTCTGCCACATGAAGTGTATGAATTACTTGCAACAGTTTCATATGGTGATGAAGCACAAGAGGGAAAGGATAATAAGGCCACAAATTGCCTTAGCTGATTGCTGGTACACACGCTCATCATAGTGCTGGACACGTGTAGTCTTCACTCTCTACTTAGTAGACAAGGACTTTGCAAAAGCCTTTACCGCCCTTGCGCAGGGTGAATAGGTTTGATAATTATACACATCCAACATGCTTCTCTACAAGCTTGGACATCTTTGTGTTCTTGATGGCGCACCTCGCCAAAGGCTCATCTAGGAGGCGCACTATGTCGAGACAACAAGACACTTCAGTGTCACCAAGACATTGGCAGCATTGCACCAACACTTCTAGTAGGTGCATATGAGCACAAATGTTAAGTGCGACATCAAATGTTGCATTCCTTGTTGCATTGACAAGCCCACAAATAAGAATCTAGGACTTTACACATCTTTGCCAATTTCATCCGCCATGGGAATCCATCAACATGGATTTTATTACTAGATTGCCTATGACAACACCATAATGATTTTGTGTTTGTTGTAGTGTATAGGTTCTTTAATATGGTCATCATGGTT
Source organism: Torreya grandis (assembly GCA_037957365.1). Taxonomy (NCBI): domain Eukaryota; kingdom Viridiplantae; phylum Streptophyta; class Pinopsida; order Cupressales; family Taxaceae; genus Torreya; species Torreya grandis. The sequence goes on along the minus strand of JARHVA010000374.1, from coordinate 1,784,954 downwards.
TCTTGTAAGAAGAACATCAATGCATAGGAAATGAAACGCTCTTTCTTCAACCATGTTTGGGTTCATTTTGGGTTACCAACATCCATTGTGTTTGATTGCGACCTGTGGTTTGTTAACCAATTCTAGAAAGCTTTGTGGGACATGATGGATGCATGATTGGACTGGTCTACAACATTTCATCTCTAGATATATGGACAAATGGAAGTTGTCAATTGCACTCTTGATCATCTTCTACGCGTGTCCAACAACACGCATCCATGCACTTGGGATGATACTTTACTTTACATTTAGCATACCTGGAAGAGAGATTTGCACAACTCTATGGGGCATAGTCCCTTCCAGACATGTCTTGGGTTCCAACCAGGGGCATGCCTAGACATATCCTACCATGAACCATCCAACTCGAAGTCGTGCACACAAGAACATGAAGTGGACAAAGCACTTGTCAACAGGGTCAACAGATTCTCTTGCACCAACAATTGAAGTATACAGAGTGCCATGACGTACACCACAATCCTCATGAGTTCAAGGTGGACGATAAGGTTTGGTTGCTGTTGTCAACTTGGAGTTGCGCCCTGATTCAAGGACGTGCGGGAAACGGCCAGTCCTCTATCCGGCTGAAACAATGGGATCTTCTCACGAGGGTGGGTGCCTCGATAGTGAGAAGAACCTCTAGAGAAGGCTGGTTCCTGTATGATGTATCAATGAAGATTCCTACTCTACGCTGCTGACTACCATGGAAAAGGGAGAGAAAACTTAAAGGGGAAATCCTACCTAAAAGAGGGTGATACACGAGAATTATGATCCTACTCAGATTAGAACCTTGAACACTGAGTGAACAAGAGAGAAGGAAGACCTTAGACTTCAATCAATCACTTGTGCATAAGTATTTCATGCAGAGGTTCGGTACGATGACTAAAACCTGAGGGAAATGGTGGAGAGAGGTCTGATAAAAGACACTTTGCAGCTGCCTACATCCACTTACAGTTTCAGCAAAAGACAATAAAGAACACTTTAACATGACCTGCACAAGGACAATATAGCAACTAGGTACGAACATTTTTTGGGAAGGGAGAAAAACTCTACCACTTATGCAAATTGCTGAAGAAATATACACTATGCCACGCTTGAAATCTGAAAGTACACTCCTTATTGATCGAAGAGGTTACACAACTCTTAATGGCAGAGTCTGGTCTAACCAAGAGAGATTGGATCATATTTAATCAAGGCTAAAAGCCATTATATACGAAATTACAATAGGCCAAAGGTAGGCGTAGAAACTTGAAGAGAAAGATTTACTTTTGTTAACTCAAGGCTTTACTTGGCCTTAAAATAAAATATATTTTTCTTTTGTCCTTGCATGAAGCCTATTCGTTTGATGAAGCGCACCCATCGTTGTCATGAACCGTCCACCTCTTCTTTGCATGTAAATCTTCTAGCGGATGTGGCGTTTGATCAATTAGTCAACTCTAAATATGGACTAGTCAACTCCTTGTTAGAACTCGGACCTCCAGTTGAAGCCGGATTTAGTCCTTCGGATGCATGCGCTGAATGAAGACAAACCGGTCTTTAATGATCAGTCAACTGAAACTTAGACCATTTGTTCGAAAATAGCTCCGATGTTCGAAAATAGATCTAACGTTCGAAAATAGCTCCAACGTTTGCATGTATTTCTTCTAATTTTGATTGTGTCTATTTCCGGCAGGATTTCATATTTAATTCTTCATCGGACTATCTATTTTCTGTTCCTTTTGCACAGTCGGCTTCCATTTATTTCGGATTTTTTGCTACCCTTTTTTAAATTCCAACGATTACTTCCTGCAGGAAAAATTTGACGGCCTGCAGGACGTCATCAGAAACTGTCACATTTCCTATGGAAATATTTCCGCGGGTTTATTCCTTTGTTATTTCCCTTTGTCGGCTTTTTTGTGTTGGTCGCTGAGTCATAACTGCGGGTTCTTGTTCTGTCGGCTTCCTAATTCCTTCGGACAAAAAGTCCAAAAGAATTCATTCTCGTTGTTTTGCCCTGTGTTTTGTCTTGGTCTTGTTTTTCTTCGTGTTTATTTCTTGCGCAAGTTTTTTCGAATCTCAATGGTTACTTCCTAGCTTTGTCTCCTGCCCTTTTCGAATTCCTTCGGACTTTTTGTCCGAAGGAATTCCTTCGGACAAAAGTCCGAAGGATTATCATTCTCTTTGCCTTTTCCATCTTTATCAAACTTCTTTGACTTTTCCCGGGATTTCTGCTATGTCGGGATTTCTGCTGTGTGTCGAGATTTTTATTGAAAAGTCCGGGGTCTTCTTTATACGTTTGACCTGTCTTGAGCCACTTCCGAATTCCTTTGGACTTTTTGTCTGAAGGAATTCCTTCGGACAAAAGTCCGCAGAAATTCATTCTCTTTGCCTTTGCTCTTTTAATGTGCCTATCGGCAGCGAAAGTGTCCTCTGCCAGCCAACCAGTCTACGTGTCATCCACAATCCACTTTGGAAAAATTGGAGGCGCCCGGACTTTTTGCAACGGTCCCTAAATTTGATCTTCTTCTTGTCCGAAGGGTACCTTGCCCTTCGGGAGTCTTGAAACTGCGTTCTCCTCGCACTTTGAATTCTTTCGGAATTTCTCCTAAGTGCTTCACAAACCTGAGTAAGTCCGTAGATTTTGCCTGAGTGAGTGCGTAGAAAATTTACTGAGTGTGAGCCCGTAGAAACTGCCTGCCTGAGTGCGTAGAAAATTGACTGCCCGAGTCCGTAGAAATTCTGAGTGAGTCCTTAGAATCAGCAAAGGAAAACAATGCATTCTTCCTTCCTTGGCCAGAGACGATAACTTTCCAAGTGGCAAAAAATCTGACTGGTGGAAGATTTGTCAACATTCTGGGGACTTAGCTGGGAAGCATGCCTGCTATGCTTGAAGGCCCAGGCCCTGTATAAACGCTATATGAATCCCAGATGGTGAATCTGATCTCTGATTGAAAATCTGCTCTGATCATTGCTGTAATAACCTCCTTCTAAAGAAGGGAAACACATGAAAACGGAAAACTAACTAAAAGCAAATGCGCAAACGAGCACTTATTGAACAAAAAGAGAAGCAAACTACTGTGCTTTTACAGCACTTGGAGGAAAGCAAAGAATAATTAAATATGTACATGGAACTTTGCTCTTTAATAGCAATGTTTTAGATGTATCCCATTTACTGGGATTGGAAGCTCTTCGCCATCCATCTTAGCAAGTTGGAAGGCGTTGTGGGATTTGCAGCTGGAGATTGTATATGGGCCGCTCCAAAGTGAATCAAACTTTGTGTGCCTTCCTGGTTTGGCCTGGTCCTCATCCCACTTAAGGACCAAATCTCCTTCATTGAAGCTTTGTGAGGAAGCTCCTTTGTCAAATGTCCTTTTCACCTGTGCCTGATGACTTTCCATGGCTAGCATGGCTTGATTTCTTGTCTCTTCCAGCTCCATAAGTTCTGCATATCTGATCTCCATAGGCTCGTTTTCTAATAGTTCAAGTTGATGCATTAATTCTAAGGCGGGAAACTCGAGAGAGATTGGTAACCTTGCTTCCTTACCATAGACCAGCTTGTAGGGAGAGTTGGCTATTGACCTTTTGTAGGGAATCCTATCAGCCCATAGTGCTGACTTCAGCTTGAGGTACCATGATCTCTGATTGTCTTCAATGGTCCTTCGTATGATCCTTAATAGGTTCTTGTTTGTAGACTCAGCAAGGCCATTTCCTTGTGGATAATAATTTGATGAGGTGCTGAGATAGATTCCATGTTGGACTGCCCATTGGCTGATCCTAGATCCCACAAAAGCCATTGCATTGTCAGAAATAATCGTTGAAGGGACTCCAAACCTAGTGACCAAACTTTCATAGAAATCAAGGACGCTAGTTTCATTTGCCTCCTTTAATGCAACTGCTTCTGTCCAACGTGTGAAGTAGTCTGTAGCTGTTAGAATCCACTTATGCCCTGAATTGGAAGGAGGGTTGATGAGACCAATACAGTCTAATCCCCACTGAACAAATCGCTGATCCACTGTAATTGGCTGTAGGGGCAGGGCTGCTAGTTTAATTTTCCCGACAAACATAGCGCATTGTTTGCACTTCCTAACCCATGCATGGCAATCACCAAATATAGTAGGCCAAAAGTACCCACCTCTCATGATCTTGAGTGCTGTAGTTCTGGCAAAAAAGTGTCCTCCACCAAATCCATCATGGAACTCTTCTAGCAACCTTTGAGTATGGCCTGGCTCTACACACCTTAGTAACATCCCATTGATATCCTTCTTGCATAAGACACTGTTAACAAGCAAAAATGGAATTGATTGTAGTCTGAAATACCTTCTTCTTGAAGCGCTTAAGTGGGAAGGTAAATGACCTTCCTGAAGATAGCTTACCAGATCATGGAACCAGCGGGAAGGTGAAGTCTGTACAGCAGCGACTTCTACATCATTTGACACTAGAACAGCTTCGTTTGTTTCTTGTAAGTCCTGAGCTAGATGCTCACAAAGTCCTTTGCCCTTAACCAGTTTTGTGATCTTAATTTCTATATCATATTCCATCACTCTGGTTATCCAACCAGCGCTTTTCTCATTCATGTCCTTGTTCAGAAGAAATTCCTTGATGCTTGGATGAGCAATTATTAGAAGTATTTTATTATTAGACAATAAGTGCCTAAATTTCTTCAGAGATCTTATAACTGCAAGGACTTGTTTTTCAACAAAAGAGTACCTTGTCTCATACTCCTGCAGGCCTTGGCTGTAGAAGGCTATTGGCTGCTCCAAGTTTTCATGGTTCTGCTGCATAAGAATACTTGAAATGGTGTCCACGTTAGCATACGTATACAGAATGAAGTCTTTCTTGAAATCTGAATTCAAGAGCGTAGGGGCACTTGCTATGGCTTTCTTAACATCTTCAAATCCTGTTATTCCCTCCTTGGACCCGCTGAAGCTCTGATTTTTCTTTAACATGGCTGTAAGTGGCTTAGCTATAGTAGCAAAATCTGAAATATATCTCCTTATGAAATTGATCTTTCCAAAGAAACTTTGCAAAGCCTTTTTGCTCTTAGGCAAGGAGAGTGCTAGAATAGATTGAATCCTCTCAGAATCTATGTTTAGAAACAACATGTCCAAGAAGCTTACCTTCATGAACTGAAAATACATATTTTTTGGGATTTAGAGATATCCCAAACTGTCTACACCTTTCAAAAACATGCTAGAGGTGCACCACGTGATCTTATGCGTCCTTTGAGAATACTGTTATATCATCTAAATAGACAAGCACGAATTTGTTAAGAAGGCCTTGGAAGGCCATATCCATGGCTCTCTGAAAGGTTGCCCTAGCATTGGACAAACCAAACGGCATCTTTCTGTACGTGAACGTTCCCCACTTGGTTGTGAAAGCTGTCTTGAACTGGTCTTCTTTGACCAAAATCTGATTATAGCCGCTGTACCCATCTAATAAGGAAAACCTCTCTGAACCTGAAACAAGCTGTAGGATTTGTTCCATTGATGGCAATGGATAGTGGTCTTTAAGCGAGGCCCTATTTAAGTCACGAAAATCAACACATAACCGAATCTCACCGTTCTTTTTCCGTACTGGAACAAGGTTCACCACCCAAGTTGAGTGCTTGATTGGAAATATAATAGTAGACTCTATAAGCTTGTGAGGCTCAGCTTTCATTAAAGGCTCAAGTTTTGGATTAATTGGCCTTTGTCTTTGTCGTACTGGCTTGGTTTCGTCTTCCCACTCAATAGTGTGTTGAGCCAAGCTTGGATCAAACCCTTTGAGATTGCTATACTGCCATGCGAATATGTCAGCAAAATTTTGGCATAATTCGACGAAAGCTTTCTTTTGTAGTGGAGTGCATACCTTGCCCAATTTCAATATCTTACCAGCTGCAATCTCCACATTGGCGTAGTGCTCCTCTTTTGTAGACAAAGCTGGTTTCTCTCTCCTTAGCTCATCGTCTTCATTGAAAATGTTCTCAAGGGTAACCAATCCCTTGGGTAGTTTATTGGTTTTCAGCTGTACAATCTGGTCACCATACTGCTGCAAGCGTTTTTCCTGATTTTTTGGAGAAAACTTAGCTTCTTCCTGTAAAAACCTCACAATCTGATCGTCACTTTCAAATACCTGCCAATTTTCCTTGTTATCTGGGACAAAAGGCCTTACAACTATCCTTATATGTGACTGAGAAGCACCACTTTTAACATCAGCTGGAATGTCAAATTGCGCCCCAACAGCAGCCAACCTATCAGCATGTTTATTTCTATCTCTTGGTATGCCCTGAATATTAAAAGCTTGGAAGTCTTCAAGTAAATCCCATACCCTGTGTCTATAAGATTTAAGTAACATGTTCTTGCATACATTTAAGCCCCTTACCTGGTGAACCACAAGTTCACTATCTCCAAACACTTGTAGACAGCTTGCTTTCATCTTCGTAGCCCATTGCAAACCGTGGACTAGTGCTTTATATTCAGCAACGTTATTCGAACAGCCAAACTGAAATTTAATGGATGAGAAATACCTTTGTTTCGTAGGAGAAACTAACATTATTCCAGCTCCTGTCCCATGCTTATTTCTTGATCCATTGAAGTATAGCTGCCACAAGCCTTCACTAGACTCGTCTTCTTTGACCATGGCTGGGATTTTCGCATTGTTCTCATGAAGACAATATACACCAAGATCTTCTTCAATCAGCTTGTATGGATCATACTTATGCAAAGTAGAGGCCCACTCATCAAGAAATAAATCTGGAACTCCATCCAAAGGTGAGTCCTTTTCTACCTCACTAGTTTGTACTACTTCATCTGAAATAATACAATTTGCATTGACCACACTCGGCGTATAAGGTTCCATGTGAAAACGCGCAAAAGGTTCTGAATGAATGGTTACCTTTGTGCCATATCTGGTTCTGAACAGTAGATATGTCCAATCAGCTGATAGGTATCCCCCAATCTTTGAGGTGAAATCTCTTGAAAGGCACATGGCGAAGTAAGGAGGTAGATCTACTACTACAATGTCCTGCTGAATAGTCACATTAGGACAGGCATGTAACGTTAGTTTCAAATCTTTAATAATCCCTACCGTCTTTGCCGGTGAACCATCCAATTGCAGTACTCCTTTAGTATTTGGCTCATAGACAACGCTGGGCTTGTCTGTAATCTATTTGGGCATGACGGTACTGCTGGCTCCACTATCCACCATGCAATTATGAACTAAGGTGTCTCCTACTATCAAAGAAAGATAAAAAGGGGGAGTCTTCTTTACTTTTACCTCAGTTTTGTCCGCCTTTGGTATATTATTTCCTTGCTGTACCTGCTGCTTAGTTGGCGGATTTGAGTTTGTCAAAACAGTACCTCCTTTGTCTACTAATTTTGGAGACAATTCAAGAGCAGAAAGTTCTTGAATGAGTCTGTCCTTTTGGCCTGGAATCGACAGAGTATCCCACATGCTAATATTGATGTTAGATCTTTTCATCTGGTCTACAATGTTGAACTGGGAAGGACTTACCTTTGATTGAACCCTTTGTGTCACTTGCTGCTTACGAACAAGAGGTATTTGCTGTACTTTGCCAACCTCTACATTCTGATTTTTTGTGACTGTGGGGGCAGCAAGCTGTTCTTTCGCACCTTGAGCAATAGTACTAGAAGCATTAGATGTACTTGCCATTGCTTGAGCTTCTCCAACAGCTCTTCTTTTATTTCTTTGGTAGGTTAGAGCTGCAACTTGATCGTTTGAAGTGTTAGTCCTAACATCTTGAGAAAAAGCAATGTGATCCTCTATCTGCCAATTTACATTAACAGCACCAGGCTGCCCTTGGGTCGTTCCTTGTGATGCTAGTCCCGTATCTTGATATTGGCTCTCATGAAAAGAGAACTCTTGTGTCATCTGTCGCATGGTGCTGTTTGTCTGAATTGAATCCTGATTTTGAAAATTATTTAGATTTGAAGGCTGCCAACCTGAATCCTGCACTAAATTGTTTTGAGATGGAGTTGGAATGATGGCCTTTGAAGTAGACGGAGCACTTGGATCAATAGCAGCATATGGCTTTGTTGGAGTTATAGCCCCTTGCGTTTGATAGGGTGGTCGGTTCTCTCTGAAACCTTGATAAGATCTTTGATCCTTGAAAGGCTGATAGTTGTTCTGATTCTGTTGTTGATAAGGCCTATTTGACTGGAATTGCTGCCTCTTAAGCTGTACTATTCCATTTCCGAAAGACTGTAACAGACTTTTCAGCTCTCCTATCTCATTAGACTGACTAGTAGAGGCTGCAATTGGACGCTGAGGTGCTGGAATTGGAGCCAAGGATGGAACTTGAGGGACAAGAAGGGCTGGTGCTGAACCTATCTCCGGAAATATGGGCATTGGAGGTCTTGGAGCAAGCTTTCCTGCCTGAATCAGGGTATTCTCTGTTCTTATTGCCACATCATAGGCACCTGGCAAGGTAGTGCTGCCCATTGACTGTATCATCACACTGATATCAGAATTCAGAGCTTTCAAAAAATATAAAAAAGCATACTCTGGTGATGGCCTAATTAGGACCGGTATCCTGTGCCATGTCTTTTGGAATCTGAGATTAAAATCAGACATGAACTCATGAAGGGCTCTCTGTATGGCTGTTAATTGCTCAACCAAAGATAGGTAGTCAGACTTGTCCTCAAACTGTTTGACCAAAGCAGCGCCTAATTCATCCCAAGTAGAGATAAATCTAAGTGAGAGGGTTCTATACCATTGTAATGCTTTTCCTTTGAAAGAAGCAGCTAATAATCTGATGGCGACATTATCTTCAGTTACATTATGAACTAAACAAAGATTAGCAACATCCTGTATATGCTCAACAGGGGTCGTTTGATCTTCCCCTGAGAAGAATGGAATACTTTTGAGGGCAGATATAGGTATATCATTTAGTTGTGCTAAATTTAGTGGACTCCCCCTATTGAATGGAGCAAATACTTGATTTCTTATGGCCATCTGAATGGTGGGGATTTCAGCGTTGAGAACAATAGGATGAGGGGGAGCTAAATATTCCCTTTGAGGATATGGACTTGCTCTTCTAGATCTTGCTCTTTTATAAGTCAAAAATTCAAAAGGAATACCTTTGCTTGCTGATCTTGTAGTAACTTTTGGCATGAACTGATTGTCTGAATGATGCTACGAACTCTTCTGCTCTTCTGCAAATAAATATCTTCTTTTGCCGTGAAGATTTTCAGTAAGGAACTCTTTTGTTGGTCCCACCGGGCGTGCCAAAAACTGTTGTCAACCTGGAGTTGCGCCCTGATTCAAGGACGTGCGGAAAACGGCCAGTCCTCTATTTGGCTGAAACAATGGGATCTTCTCACGAGGGTGGGTGCCTCGATAGTGAGAAGAACCTCCAGAGAACGCTGGTTCCTGTATGATGTATCAATGAAGATTCCTACTCTACGTTGCTGACTACCATGGAAAAGGGAGAAAGAAAACTTAAAGGGGAAATCCTACCTAAAAGAGGGTGATACACGAGAATTATGATCCTACTCAGCTTAGAACCTTGAACACTGAGCGAACAAGAGAGAAGAAAGACCTTAGACTTCAATCAATCACTTGTTCATAAGTATTTCATGCAGAGGTTCGGTACGATGACTAAAACCTGAGGGAAATGGTGGAGAGAGGTCTGATAAAAGACACTTTGCAGCCGCCTACATCCACTTCCAGTTTCAGCAAAAGACAATAAAGAACACTTTAACACGACCTGCACAAGGACAATATAGCAACTAGGTACGAACAGAACTTGGGAAGGGAGAAAAACTCTACCACTTATGCAAATTGTTGAAGAAATATACACTATGCCACGCTTGAAATCTGAAAGTACAGTTTTTATTATTGATCGAAGAGGTTACACAACTCTTAATGGCAGAGTCTGGTCTAACCAAGAGAGATTGGATCATATTTAATCAAGGCTAAAAGCCATTATATAGGAAATTACAATAGGCCAAAGATAGGCGTAGAAACTTGAAGAGAAAGATTTACTTTTGTTAACTCAAGGCTTTACTTGGCCTTAAAATAAAATATATTTTTCTTTTGTCCTTGCATGAAGCCTATTCGTTTGATGAAGCGCACCCATCGTTGTCATGAACCGTCCACCTCTTCTTTGCATGTAAATCTTCTAGCGGATGCGGCGTTCGATCAATTAGTCAACTCTAAATATGGACTAGTCAACTCCTTGTTAGAACTCGGAACTCTAGTTGAAGCCGGATTTAGTCCTTCAAATGCATGCGCTGAATGAAGACAAACCAGTCTTTAATGATCAGTCAACTGAAACTTAGACCGTTTGTTCGAAAATAGCTCTGATGTTCAAAAATAGATCTAACGTTCGAAAATAGCTCCAACGTTTGCATGTATTTCTTCTAATTTTGATCGTGTCTATTTCCGGCAGGATTTCATATTTAATTCTTCGTTGGACTATCTATTTTCTGTTCCTTTTGCACAGTCGCCTTCCATTTACTTCGGATTTTCTGCTACCCTTTTTTAAATTCCAACGGTTACTTCCTGCAGGAAAAATTTGACGGCCTGCAGGACGTCATCGGAAACTGTCACATTTCCTTCGGAAATATTTTCGCGGGTTTATTCCTTTGTTATTTCCCTTTGTCGGCTTTTTTGTGTTGGTCGCTGAGTCATAACTGCGGGTTTTTGTTCTGTCGGCTTCCGAATTCCTTTGGACAAAAAGTCCAAAAGAATTCATTCCCGTTGTTTTGCCTTGTCTTTTGTCTTGGTCTTGTTTTTCTTCGGGTTTATTTCTTGCGCAAGTTTTTTCGAATCTCAACGGTTACTTCCTAGCTTTGTCCCCTGCCCTTTCCGAATTCCTTCGGACAAAAGTCCGAAGGAATATCATTCTCTTTGCCTTTTCCGTCTTTATCAAACTTCTTTGACTTTTCCTGGGATTTCTGCTGTGTGTCGGGATTTCTATTGAAAAGTCCGGGGTCTTCTTTATACGTTTGACCTGTCTTGAGCCACTTCCAAATTCCTTCGGACAAAAGTTCGCAGAAATTCATTCTCTTTGCCTTTGCTCTTTTAATGTGCCTTTCGGCAGCCAAAGTGTCCGCCAGCCAGCGAGTCTACGTGTCATTCACAGTCGACTTCGGAAAAATTGAAGGCTCTTGGACTTTTTGCAACGGTCCCTAAATTTGATCTTCTTCTTGCCCGAGAAGGGTACCTTGCCCTTCGGGAGTCTTGAAACTGCCTTCTCCTCGCACTTTGAATTCTTTCGGAATTTCTCCTAAGTGCTTCACAAACCTGAGTAAGTCCGTAGATTTTGCCTGAGTGAGTGCGTAGAAAATTTCTTGAGTGTGAGTCCGTAGAAACTGCCCGCCTGAGTGCGTAGAAAATTGATTGCCCGAGTCTGTAGAAATTCTGAGTGAGTCCTTAGAATCAGCAAAGGAAAACAATGCATTCTTCCTTCCTTGGCCAGAGACGATAACTTTCCAAGTGGCAAAAAATCTGACTTGTGGAAGATTTGTCAACAATTGCATCTTCAGAAGGAGCGCTTCAAGGGTCCACACCACAAGATCAAGTCTCTGAGCTATGGTCCATACACTATCCAGTGTGCAATGAGAGAGAGAGCACATTTGTTCTTGACGTACTGTAGTACTTGGGTTTACATCAAGTCGTTAATATGGAACTTCTCAAGGCTTACTTTCCACCTTTGCTTGAGCCAAGAATGATGCAACATCCTTTAGATTTGGATCTCAAACACTTGCACCTAGCATCGAAGGATCAGATTCTTGAAGTGTCAACAATGCACCCCTGCCAAGGCACACATTGATTGTTCTGAGTGGTCAAGGCAAGGCATTACGCTGATTAGACTAAGTGGTACACCCTTCAACAACTTTAGGTTCATTTCCTACAAATGATTTAAGATGTAGTGGGGACCATTGCTCTTCAAGAAAGAGCGAATGATCCATGCACAAATTCTGCATGGGTCTATGCACTCCTCACATGGACTTTGAGTCTCCAGTGCGTGGTATGTCGTGGCTCACGACAAGCTTGCAGTATCTTCCTGAGTTGCCACAACACCTTTCTCCTTGGACAAAAGCATGGCACCACGTATACATGTTTGAACTTCATGTGCAACACATCCATGTACGGCATGTGTGCATCACTTGAGTCGCCTCATGGTACCTCCCTTAGTTGCCGCAACACCTTGTTGCTTACCTGCAGGTATTTGTGGTGTCGTACAAGAGCATACACAATCAACGTCCATGTGTTAGTTCTCTACTGCTATGTGGCATGGCAAATGACATTCTCTAGATTTGCGGCACATCAAGGAATCTATCAGCAAGGCTGCATAGCTAGAAGTCTAACCGCACACCAACAAGAAGACCAATCTTCACTTGCCCAGATGATGAATCGCCACTGTTTTGTAACTGTCATTTTTTGTAATCGCTTCTTTTAATGATGTATATATTGTAACTGTTTGACCGATAAGGGATCAAAGGCGAGAGACATCACACACATACCAGATAGGAGATTCTTAGTATGCTTCACGTATCTAGTATTTACACACATCTATAGTTCCGCATTTCTTTTCAGTCTAGACAAATTGGCAAGGAAGTATTACCCCTTATGATCATAGGAACTTGCATTCATAGTTTTAGTGAATCTTGTACACATCTGTATGTTTTCCCCATTCTGCATATTGAATAGAAGTTGCATTATTCTGCATATCAGACTTCTGCATTCAAATGTGTGTTTGGTTTCTTGTTGTTTAGTTAACCTCCATGCATATTACAATCCTTAGCCTGCAGCCAAGTGCGGCATTGTCCACCGCACCAGTATCCTAGGTCCCATGGTATGGATCGTAGTATTTGGCAGCTCTCACAATGTTATCTTTCACGTCTCTGCTGACATGGAAGTAAATTCAAGATCTTCATGGATTTGGAAAATATTGTTAATTCATTTATCTTACCAAACATCTATATGCTGCAGAGGACATTCTATAATTCCATCTCTTTGTGGCACTAAATGGTTCCCCAAAAGGAAAAACAAGCAGAATTTGATATGAAGCAAGGCAAATGGTCTAGGGTTGTCAAGGAATTTGACAATGTCTTCATTTTCCACCCTCAAAAAGCTAAGGACTCTCCTAATCAAGTTGATTGTATATGGCAGGTGACTCCTATTCGAATGGCTAATCCATTCGCTGATAGCCCTTCTTCTGAATTTATTTCCTTTAACAATTTTATGGTAGATCTTCTACTCATTAAGTCACAAAATTTATTTGCATGATTTACAATCGTTTCACCCAAATCGTTTGAATCTTGAAACCACCATATTTATGGCCTTTGCCGACAGAAGCAGCACCAGACTTATGGAAAGTTATATAAGAGGTGATCTTGAGTACTGTAATTGTAAGTGCCTGCACAACCCACAAACAAGTGAGGGTCTACATCAGAAAAAAAGCAACATAAGCAAGACAATTCTGAATGATGCCATGGATAATATTGAACATAACAAAGGCTAAAATGAGCCGCATAATTCTTCAGAAAATAGTCCCATTCCTATAGATGATGAGGAGCCTGAAAATATGACTATTGACAAAGACAGAATGCTGCTCATGGCAGAGAGCAAGTCCAAAGAGGCGGTCCAGTGCGTATAATTAACCTGATGGTTACAGGTAGTGTCACCCCTTCTCTGCCTTCAGTCCACCTATGTTTGCTTGAACTCCTCATCCTTCCCCTCTCTCTCTCTCCATCTTCCACTCCCTCCCAGGCCCAACCAGACCAGTAGAGTCAAGTCTGTGGCTGAACTCTACTCTGAAGGGAGGTATAGGCTTTCAGGAGCTACTATTAGGCCGAATCCTAATCCTTCAGTGGGAATGAACCCCGTGTTTTCCTTACTTTTCTTAGGGCAGCACAGCCGCAGCTTTGTCATGGACAACCCCAGCTCTCATCATTGTCAGAAACCCCTCTGGTTTCCTTCCATAGAGACTGACAACACCACCGAATCCCAAGCTCATGTCACTTATTTGCCAAACGAAAAAAGCCATGATGAAGGGAGAGACTTTTTCTGTTACCAAAGCCTGGCACAACACAACCCAGAGTAATTATAGCATGGCCGGAATAATTGAAGGCAAAGGAGTTGATATTTATTTATTTGAAAGAAATTCTGCATTTATGATCTTGTCTGCAACAACAGAAAGAATGTGTTCCTGCACTTCAGGAGGTAGTTATTCAGCAGAAAGATTGCCTTGTCTTTCCAGGTCATAATTTCAACAAACTTCAAAGTTGCACTGAAGCCATAGAACAAGCTCTCACTTCTGAACAGAATCACAAGAGGTTTGCAGACCAAATGCTGCAACATGAGCAACAAAGTGTCCTTCAACAGCAACGGTTCAGAGCCCCCAACACCATGAAGGCCAACAAAGGAGGGGAAACATGGATCAATACCTTATTCCACCCTTCAACAACACATGCTGCCCAGGTGGAGTTCTCTGATATCTACCAAGGAGAGAAGGAATGAACACGACCCTACCATTCAAGCTCAACATAGGAACTGTGGTGGATCTGCAGAATAAGTCCCTCCATCATTCTTCTGTTTTCTGCTGGAAATCTATAAAGTTTGTGGAAATACTGCTACTAATACTTGAAAATCTTTTGGACATACTGCTGCTACTGCTGTAAACAATACTAGACCATGCATCGTGCTATTCAATGATGAATATGCACATGCTAAATAATCTCTTTCTTACTCTTGAATGTATGTTTATATATAGCTAAGCTTCCGAAGCTGTTCTCTCCTCTTCGTTATACACTAGAAGACCTCTGAAGCTGAAAAGTTTCTGCAATAAAAAGACAGACTAGCTTATCACCAGTTGGAAGCCAATGACTTTGTTTAATCCCTTGTGAAAAATCACTGCCTTTATCTGTCTTTGGACATCAATCATCTTCTGCATTCCCTGGTTAGCAATGAACAAAATCAGCTTTAGCAAAGGGTGTTATATTCTGTACAACATTAAGTGATCTAAAAAGGTATGGAATGGGCCAGGTGCTCTGGTCAAGGCACCCTTTTACACTAAAATTAAGTTTGACAAATCTTATGATCATAGTGAATGGCCCTTTATCATCGCCATGTTAAAAGTTCTTGGTGGTCTGTCTTGAATTATTCTCATTAGAATTGAAAAAGAGGGCAGCCTCTACAAAGTTTGAGTTTTTCAATGGACTATATTGGCTCACTGTCCTTAATATTTCACTATTTTGTTATTTAGTTTTTTTTCTTATCTTGGAAAACTTGATTCAGAACTGTGTTTTACTAATTAAGTATCCCTATAGAAAAGAAAATTTCTCCATCTGTTTTAACTACGTATTGACAAAATTTGTAACTTACCAACATTAGACATTTCATGTCAGTTGACAAATTCTTTAGCATATACAAGTTAAACGCTTTGTAAGCTAGTAAACATATTCTTATGTGTAATCAAATATATGTTTTACTGTGTTGCATGGGTTCTAGGGTACAGGGGAATGGATATGACCACTCAATGCAGATCCCCAAAACCTGGGTACCCTATTACTGTGGTACAGCTAGTGCTATATACTGATACATAAATGTATGTGTACTCCACAGAGGAAATGAAACAATTGATAGAAAAGGACTGTAGCAATGATAATGTAATCATTATAAAATTATTAGTGATTGAGCCAGGAATTGGATTTGTCAATAAATGCCAAATAAAGTACATCTTAATTTTATCTCTACTGATTTTCTTGGAGGTTTTGGGATACATTATACCAAAACTTATTAATTACCTAGTTAATGAACTCTGTTATGGTTGCGGATGGACATCACCAAGGGGTTTCAGTTATAATTCCCTTGGTGGTACCTCTTGGCTTGTATATGTTTACTTCACAATCTATATTTCCAATGATCACATTCTACATCACATTCATTTTCTCTAGTTCTTTTCAATATCGACGGATTTGGTAGATAGCTTATTTGTGACTCTTTGCTAATAGGACCCAAGGACCCCAAAATAGTTTTATATTGGTGAGCCTGACTGACAATGGTTCTTGTCCTTATTCATACACAACAAATTAGAAGAACAAATTGGTGAACTTACTCCATATAAAAAGAATATATGATCAAAAGACAGTGCAAGGAATGTTCAAAGGGCTGTAAGATTGTGGAGAAGGCCTCACCCACATGATATGGACATCAACCAGATTCCAATTTCAGATATATGTGGAAAAAATTTCATCACAGCTAGGAGAATAAAACACATGAGTCTAGTAGAACCCGTTTATGTCTCTATTCCTATACAACATATTAGAACAGATTCATGAACTTACTCCATATAAAAAATAAAAACAGACAAGATAGTGCAAGGAAAGTTTGAAGGTCTGTAAAAGAATAAAGAAAGCATCACCGACATTACATAGATAACAAACAGATTCCAATTTCAGATATATGTGGAAACAGTTGCATCACAGCTAAGAGAATTGAAAATACAGAACAATGCTGTGATCTTATCTAGTAGACTGGAGAAAGCTAGGATGCCAGGAAGGAGCTGGTTGTCTATACCTGATTGTCTATACTAGGAGAAGAAAAATGACTCTTCCTGAATGTCATGTATCACGGTAGAAAAGAAAAGACATAACTTCTCGTTAAGAACTCTTTAAAAGAAGAAAGATGGATTCATAAAATTCTTGTGTCAAAATCAGCCAGATGTGGTGGTGAGAAAAATGAAGACCTGATGTTGGTTGAATTTGAGATATTATTGAAAGACAAATGGTATCATGGAGTAAAAAATGAGCGTAAAGTTTATTATAGCCACTTTACGGGGATATGCTATTAAGTTGTGTAGTCAACTAGATACAGAGAAGAAGATATGGTGAATGGTGAAAAATGAATTCAATAAAGAAGGTAAAAGATGGCACACAAAGGCTCAATTCTATAACAATTTTGCCAATCTGAATCAGTAAAAGGGCGAATCCATTCAATGATACAAGTTACAATAGAAGAATATTGAACCTGATACAAATGTTGGAGAAAGGTTGCGATGATGAGTTCAAACAACACATTTTTTATAAATGGTCCCAGAAATTCCTTTCAAGAAAGTTTAATGATGGTACAAACATCCAACTATCAAGAAACCTACTATAGAATGATTGCTGATCGGAAATAATGATTACAATCATAAAGTATTTTAGATGACAATGATGCATCGGGCTTGATGATGATAACCAAGATGTTCAATAAAGTATTTAATAAAAACAAAAGAAAATCATAAAAACATGACATATGGTGCTTAAATTTGTGAAGAGGGATGTATTGAAGAGTAATACCTTGTAAAGTTCTGCACCATTGGTGTTGTAAAGACACATGATACAAAGGAATGTTCGTTTAACCTAAAGATCAAGTCAAAGATAGATCGACAAGCATTACTTGCACAGCCAGTTGCAACAAGTGGAGGATATAAGAACCAAAGAAAGTAATGGTCCAACGACAACAATAGTAACAATGTACGAACCAATGACTTAGAAAGGGACAAAAAAGGGAAACCTATGGTATGCTGTAGACAATGCAACAAGTGGGGAGAATTTGGCAGGGACTGTTCATAAAGACAAACATAAAAGCTATGCATGGAGTGTGGTCCGGGAGACCATGAAGATGAAGAATGTCTGAAGTTGAAACGAGCCAATATGGTTGAAGTTGATCAAATACCAGGAGCAATCCAGGGGATAACAAAGTAAATTGCAGATATCTAATGTGTTATTTTTGGAAGTGGTTTGCGTTGCTACTTATGATTAACAATTGAAATGCATAGACAAGAAATATAGAACTGAAAATGGGAATTGTATCATATGAAATTTCTGTAGGATAATCTATGCTAATAGATGTGAAATCTGGAAATGTTTATTTTCAATACGACTCCTGGAGCTCAGGGACAAACCATTGAGGGATCATATGGTACATTATTATACAACCCCATGCATGGGAGAAGTTGGAAAGATGGATGGGAATATGAAACAGTTTGTCTTCCACTGCCAATTTTTTTTGGTGTCACCCTTGGTCTTAGTGCTAATATGCATGGTGTTGGCACTGGTGTTAAGTGGTGTTTATGTTGTTGAATACACAACAATGTTGGATCCTTGGTGGTTCAAGCTGCCACTTGGATCAGTTGCCCTTCTTGGGAAGCATGCATCCATTGCACCATGTTGAAAGACCAAGTGAGAAAACTTACCCTCAAGATTTGGCAAGTCTTTTCCCTTGATGAGTGATTTGACTAACTATAACATCTTTGTACAAAGTTATAGCCTGGTTTCTTGTGTGCTTTATCCTAGTATACATGATCTGATCTGCTTCTGCAGCTGCACTACAATCAAAATTCAACTCCTTTGATGAGAGTTGTTTGGTTGCAATTATACGGCTGCAGTTGGTGCATCTGTAAGGATGGAAAATACGGATGTAGAAGATCTACACTGAAAACATTTTGTAAGCCAAGGTATGGAGGAAGAATGAGCTCAAAGGCATTATCCCCCCCCTACTTAATGATGGTGTATGGTACTTAGCGAAGGGGTCTGACCTTTCTGTGAGAACTTGTGAGTCTTAGCCTATGCAGCTGTATCTAAAATCTGTAACCAACCTGGTATTGGGGTGGTACGTGATGCTAGCAATGGTACTGCTTGTATTTGGTGTTTGTTTTCTGCAGGATGTCATGGGTTTGTTACTGAATTTGTTGAATCTACTCTGTGAACTTGGCTTTCTGGCATATTATTTCGACACTAATGGTGATATTAATTAATTCTTATGTGTAAAGATATAGGAATAAGAGGCATCTTCATTTGCACCAAAGGAGGCACATTGAGAACATTCCAAAGATACGGAATGAGTGAATGCAACCTTGTCAAGAAACCAATGGAAGTTGGGTAGAAGTTGAAAAGGACATGAAGCCAAAGACAGAAATTGAAAAAGAATCCACGAATAGTATTACTTATGAAAGTACAATTGGATGTCTAATGTATGCATTGATATGCACAAGACATGGTTTTCATATGCTGTCAGTAACGTGCGAGTAACTTGGAATGCAACATTGGAAACTATTTGAAGGATTTTGAGACATCTTAGAGGCAAAATTGGGCACAAGTTTGGAGAATGCTTTGCAGTTGGTTGGTTATTGTGATTCAGATTGGATAGGTGATGTTGATGAGCATTTGTCTACATCAAGATTTTGCTTCAAATTGGCAGGTGCAGTCATCTCTTGGGCAAGTAAAAAGCAATCCACTATTCTCTTTCAAGTGCTGAATATAAATCTATGGCACCTTGTTTTGTGAGTAAAGAAATGGTGTGGCTCAAAATTTTTCTGATGGATGTTGGGATAAATCAAAATGATTCTCCGATGCTGAATTGTGACAGCTAGAGCTACATTGCAATGATGAAGATTCCTCAGTTTCATACATGAACAAGACAGAGAGGTGCAATATCACTATGTTGGAGAAAAAGTTGATAAACATACCTTCTAATGGAGTATTGTGAGGTTGGACAAATGGTTGTTGACGCATTTATGAAAGCTCTTTCAAGAGTCAAGTCTGAATTCTACAAGACCATGTTGAGTTCATGTAAAACTAGATCGAGTGGGAATGCAAAAATTAAGTCTCGTGTTTATGTCGTGTATTTTTCATGCAGTGTATAATTAATTAATTATTTTAATTAAAATTTGGGAATGAAACATAAGAACTGAAGCATTTCATTTACTTGGAGCTGAAGTATTTGGTTGTACCATTTTGTATTATAAATGGAATTAATGTGCTGGGAGTTGCATAATATATTTTGCAGCAATTGAAAAAATATATAACCTCCTATATGTTTACTTTACATTGGTTTTATGCATATTTAAGTGTCATTTGCTAGAGGCTCTAGTGATTTTATCGCTATGTTGTGAAATTTGTTCAATTTGGTGGATATAAAAAAGTAGGAAAAAGGATTTGTATTTTAATTGAAAAGGGTTCTATTATTTTATGGTAAAGTGGTTTTAGGCTAAGCGCACTACACTAAACTATGAAATGATGACAAATCAATTCTGATCTAAAGTGGTTCAATAGTGGGCAAACCAATATCGAACTAGTTTGATATACGCAACAAGTTTGTTACTAGAACTTTGGTTCAATACTGGTAGATGATGTCAAATCAATCAACTTTGCGGATGTGTTTGTCAGCACCTACTTTAGACAAACCTTTTTGAGTTTGTCAATTTGATGTGTGAAACTTTCAGAATTCCTTCTCCTTGCTGCAAATCCTAATCCACTCCAAGAGACTTTACAAGAGAATAAACAATTAGGATAGTTATGAGAGGTCTGCCTCAGTCAGACCCGTGTTCTTAAACAATTTGACAATCAACACTCATACAGTCCAATAAGAAATCCTATGTGTATGAAGATCCCAACCCTTATCTTTATTTATGAGATGCAAGCAATTAGTCAATTCTATATACTCTTTCACTAATCCTTTTTTTGGTACAATTATGCAGCTATAACACTTCAAATGCAATAAAAGAAAAATTTAAAGATCCTTAGATGCAATATCCAATTGTAATACTTGATTCCTTAATTCTAATGGATCATAAATGCCTTAGCATGCTTATGTATATATATAGACTGCCTGAATTCAAATTAAGACCTTATTAGCATGGAGATCGACATTGTGAAAGCAAGAAAGCCGACAATCGAGGCATAACAAAACATGCAAAACTAGGGAAAGGGGTCAAAGGGACCACAACTGACATGACCACTATTGAACTATTTTGATAATAGTTAGACCAATATCTAATTGGTTCAATACCGGTCAACTAACAAAAAACCATAAAAATAAAAATTTGGAGATTGTAGGAACATTTGTGAGCATCTTGAGGCAAAGAAATAATTGATCTAAAGTTTCTCGAGTATTCTAGATTGAATGATAACATGACTATTGACAATAGATGACCTAAATTAAAGTTGCAAGAGAAAGGGAAGGTTGTATGGGGCCCAATCACAAAGGAAAATGCGATAATAAGAGCCTAATTTTAACCAATGATCCATATACATATAAACACATTAAAAACATAGAAAATTCTAGGCTTATACCAAAATTAGGTGTCTACATAATGCCTCTCTTTAATATGCATGTGTACGTATACTTGGGAGGGCTTGATGACGAAGTTGTGGTTGGAACCTGTAAGTTATGCTCGAAGTTAAGACTGGATATGTTAATGATTTGAAAGTCAAAAAAGAGGGGAGAGGTTACCTTCTCACAATGTCCAGTCCTACCTTTAAAATAGAAAAACCTTTTTTCCTCGCTATTTGAATGAATGTTCGGACTGCCATTGAGGGTCTACAAATGTGCATCAATGCTCTTGTGTCCAACATTTTGGTGTACCTGCAAGCAAACATAATTGTGTGGAAGTAGATCAATGTCTATAGAAATGGATAGTAAAGTAATTGAAGAAATAACCAAGTAGAATCGATAGGGTAGAAACGAGTACACCTTGTGGTATGTGGAACATGCGACTGTCTTTGTAGTAGCTTTGAATATGTAGAAGATAACTTATTACTTTCTGTTGGGCACAATGTGCCTTATTACTCTCTTTTGTGTGCTTCCCATCTGAAGAAGTAAATATTTTAGAACTCTTTGTTGTGTGCCTCGAAATATGTCAGGGAAAATATTTAGTGTGTCCTATTGACCACCTCCAAACTATGTGGAGGAAAATATCTGTGGCATGTCATGTATCTAATAACAGGATAAATGAATCACATGCCCCCCTTTCAAGGTGTTGGATAACCTGTATATCACTCATATTAGAAGAAAGGATTACATGTACCATGTTTAAATTATATGAAGTCATAAGTTGATGTAATCATGTAAAGCACTTTTATCACATGATGTAAATATAGAAATATATCATTGTTACAACACATATAACTCAAGCGAGTACAACCACGAAGGGTTAAATCTATATAAGCAAATGTAACAACAAGATGCCCCTGCCTTAATAAGGGATAAGAAATGAGGTCGTAAGTGATATGCTCCAATGTAATAATATGATTCAATATGGACAAGATATAGCAATGCAAGCACAAACCATAGCATGTCCCAATTTAGACAAAATGAGACATGGCAATAAATTGCTCCAATATAAGCAATAAATAATCAATGAAGCATAACTATAATATGCCCCAATAAATGCATGATAGGAACCATGGTAATGTAGGAAACAATGATATAACAAACCAATTAATAGTGTGTGTGATATAGCTCATGGCACCATTAATAGTAAAACAAAGTATACAAAGCAAGCAAGGTAAACACACTAAGAACAAAGCAATTGTACCACACTTAAAGCAAACAAAGCAAAAAAAGTTCTACTTTGAGTATACAAATCAAACATCATAGGTACATGTAATCATGTAGGAAACATATAACAATAAGAGTAGACAAGTGAAGCAACCACAATCAATACAAATTGGGCAATCAATCACACAAGTGACACAAAGTATACAACTAGAGGATCTTCTATAGGGAAAACAAGAGAGACATGCCAAACAACATGCACAAGCACAAGCAATCATAAGGCAAACAAGAGGGACACAATATAGAAAGCAATGTGAAGCAATTCAGAACTAATACTAAGCACTCTTATAGCAAAGCACAACACAATATTGAAGTAAAGTAGGCAAGGTCTATGCTAGACCAAGATATGTATAATCAAGTATAAAGCTCAATATGATATGGAAACAAATAAAGTTATAACCTAAATTACTGATGGTGATGCCCCCATAATTGACAAGTGGATGCCCTTAGTGTAGGCATGAAATTGCCCCCAAGTAACTATGAATCCATAATGATATGTATACCCTATATATCTTGTATCTAACACTCAATAATACCATCAGTAACACGTGTGTAAGCAATGCATAAAATCTCTAGCATTAGGAAGATAATCATGACATGTAAAGTTTTATAACTATGTAACAAACAAGGATAAAGGAAAATAATTTTTTTTTTTGTGTTTTCTTATATTTAGAAGACCCGAGGCTTAAATAAGAGGAAATCAATCATGTGGAACAATAAGCCATGTGGCGAAAGCAACAAGAAGCAGTTAGAGAAGAATCCCTACTAATCTACAACCTCTCGTAGATTGGTGTGCACATTGGTCTAGAAGGTCTTGATATATATGTGTTGTCATCATGGGGAATCTTGCATAGGCTTTTGGGATGGGTAAGCAACAATAAAAAACAAAGGCTTGAGGTGAGTAAACAACAATCAACATAAATGAAAAGGCTAGAATAATGATATAGACAAGTAGAACAAAATTAGAAAAGGAAGCTAATAACAACGAGAACATGAAACTAGAGAAAGAAGGAAACTTCAGAATTCAATTAAGATAGATTTTGAAATCAAAAGAAGCCAGAGAGAATGAAAGGCCTAAGAGGGAACAACATAAAAGAAGGATAGAAGGATTTCGATGAACCAAAAAGCCATACTCAAAGAAGTAAGAAAGCAAATACTGAAGACGCGCAAATAGAGGAAAGCGAAAGAAAGAAGCCATGTACAATATATTATTCAGTTTAGGGACATGAGGTTAGAAATCAATGCTAACCAATAAAATCATATATAAAACCATCTATATATGACCATATTGCGCATAAATATCCGCCATCTTATCTTTATTATCAAGATGTGGATATCTCAGAGACCTTGAATCTAAGAAGGCCAATGTATCACCATCACTAGTAACACCATCATTAGTAACACCATCATTATAATCATGGGTTATTTAGTCGCTAGAATCAACTTCATTGACCTTGTAATCATTATCATTATGATTAGTTGCGATGGTTATAGTATTGTCTTGTGAAGGGGCACTTTGGTTGGTCCAGATGGTGTTTTGTATGATTGACCCTTTAGAGGTGCTTTATCTTGAATACACGCAAGAGGTATTGATAAGATTGCCTTAGTATGTGGATGAGCAGGTGCTTGCACTTTAGATGTAGTTGTTTGAGGTCATATTATTTGTTGTTTTAGTAACTCATTGGGTAACACCTCTTGTTGGACTTCTATTGGTGACTCATACGGAGTGCTTCGAATAGTGATTACCTTATTATCATGCACAAAATTTAAGTATTAGGATTGGTTTTACTTGACTAAGCCATGGGCATCTAAATAATATCTCATATGTCCCATTATTTGGTTATATATGAAACCGCATAAAAATGGTATTATGTCCTACAATGACAGGTAATGTGATACCCTCCAAGTGGTGTCCGAGTAAGACTGTCATATCCTTTAATAACAATTGTTGTTCCATCTAAATCCTTTCGAGTGTATCCATGACTACTAAGAAATTGCATTGTGCACATGTTCATACTTGAACCATTATTGACCATAATGACTTTTGTTAACCTTGAATGTGTATCTATGAAAGCTTATATAAATAGTGGTTCATTCGTAGCATCACCCTTCTGGGATATCATGGTCAGAGAATCTAATCAAAGGAAGCTTCTTACGTGTGTCATTGACCACACCTATCAATCAATATAGAATATGAGCTTTAGAAATTGGTGTAGGTTGTTTTTGAGCTGTCATATGAACATTATCTTTGTTTTTATTTTGAGTAGCGTGATTCGAAAGAGGGTTGGTAATGAATTTCAAATGTTGATTACGTTGAGCGATTGATTCATTCAAAGTAATGTTGTGACCTTTGACATATATTTGGTTGTTATCAATCAGGTCTTGTTTTCTTTGCTTCAAAGTTATGCATATGTTTGTTAAATGTCCTTGAATTCTATGATAATTGCAATATACATTAACATCATGAATTTTAGGTAGAGGTCTAGATGAATCCCATTCTTGTTGTGTAAGTAAAGATATCATATTACATTCAAGCAATCGTTTAAGCACCATTTGAGGACTCCTCGATAACCATGTAAATTGCCTTTGCTTTGTTACGAAAGGACAAACCTAACAGATGGTTGATCTTCTGCATTGACTACTTTCTTGGTTTCATTCTTTGTTAGAAAAGTAGTATCATTAGTCTTAGCTTTGAATTTCGTTTTACCTTGATATTTAGCTCCATTGAAGGTAGGGGCACTTGTCCCATATTTAAGCATGTTGGTCTCTAAAAGCTTGATCTCATAGTTCCTAACCGCATGCCAAAGTTCTTTGAGGGATTGATATGAGTTGAAAACGACTTTGGCATTAATAGGTTGGAGTAAACTTTGAGAGAATGTACTTTGCTATTCAATATTAGGTAATTGGCGAGTCATCTTTGTAAGTATTGTTTTTGAACTTAAGCACATACTAATATTCTCATTAGGTCCTTGTTTAAGTTGAGAAAGATTTGAAAATGTGACCTTTTGGCTAATATTGATTGAAAATTGAGCTACAAAATTATTTGCCAAAGTAGTGAATGAGTGTGCGGAGACCATTGGTAGGGTGTAGAAGCAATCCAAGGCATAATGCTTAAGACTTCTAGGGAATAATTTTGTCAATAATTTTTCAGTGTGCAAATTCTAAACATGAAGCATAAAAAGCTTTGATATGATGAGGAGGGTCTCCTTTGCCATTGAGAAATTAAAACTTAGGAGCAATGAAACTAGTAGGCAAAGGATAGGTGAGTACCTCATAAGCCAAAGGGTTATGTATTATATCATTTGAATTAACCTTATGACTTAAGACTTTGAGACCCTTGGGAAAGCAATTGAATCCATTGTTTCATAATTTGCACAGTTTGACAAAGGAGAGAGGCTTTAGGAGTTGGAATTGAAGGATTATTAGCCACATAAGTAAAAATAGAGACATTAAGTGTTTGAGAAACACTAGGAGCATAAGGAAAACGTTGAAAAAGCAGTTGAGATGTTTTTTTAACTTGAGGAGCAACAAAAGAAGTATTAAAACCAATCTGAGAAGGCAAAGTCATAGCAACCTGAGTAGAAGCAACAATAGAAGCAGCCGGAGCATAAACAATTTGAAATATGTGCACATTTGTTGGTAAAATATTATAAGCTTTCAAAGATTCATTATTAATTGCAGAAAGTACTTCCTTAGGTGTATTTGATTTGGATAACATTTTCTATTCATCTCTTAACATCTATTTCATTGGGAAATTGTAAAATATAATTATGAAATATAGTGTTATAATGATTGCTCATAGTAGCAACATTATCATTCAAAGCATTGGCATTTTCATCATTTAAATCATTTGCATTCATATCGTTATCATTCAAGTCATCCATATCATTTATATGACTTGTATTTTCATTCAAATGTGTATCAACAAAAGGAGCATCAACGTCATCAACAATTGCCATTTTATTTTTCAAATTAAAACGAGTACTTGTAATACTCTTCTCAAGCTCTACCATGTTCTCTCATTAATGTGTCATAATTCGGATTACCAATGTGTCAAGTGTGCCCTTGTGCACGACATGCGAGCGAGATATCTTTTAACTGATTGTTAATCTTGACTTCGGTCACCTTGATGTGGTGACTTGGAATCAGGTTCATTGCGACTCTTGTAGGACCGCCTTGGGTTGTGCTTGTTTAACGCTTACATCAATTCATATTATCGCGTATTGTGATGTTTATGCCTTCTAGGGGTTTTCATGTTGATGAGTCACTTTTGTCAGGTCTATCCATTGGGCCAGATTTTTGTTAACTCAAAATGTTGCTTGAAACGTCAAGTGGCCATGTTTTATTAAGTTGGTCCTAATTATTTGACTTGTATCTTTCTTGGTGTTTCGACAACCATATATGGGTAAAAAAATGGGAATAATGACACTGTTATGTTTGTGACCGAGCCCAGGTAACATATAATAATGGGCGTAAATAAGATTTTATATAACTACATATTTATATAAATATATGTATATTAAAATAGTATTTTGTAGATAAACAGATTAAATAAATAAATGCAAATATTTATTCGTAATTTGGATAAACAAATAATTTCGAATCAAATATTGCTATTTCAGTATGTATATGTATTCATATGTTAATATAAGTTACAATAGTATTACTAGTTTGGGTAATAAATGTAATGTAAATATTCAGTTACTTGATTTTCAGGGTAATAATAATTAATACAATAAAAAGAAAAGTAATGTCAAACATATAAAAGAATTAAAATAAAAGAGTGAAACCCTAACCCTAAAAAATTAAAATAAAATAAAATAATACAAGCATCTTTTCCATTTAAAAGTTGACCTAAAAGGGATAGGAGCGATTTTGGAAACTTGGCCAAAGGAGATGAATAGGGATGGAGAAAATAACAAGCAAGGAGCTTCGACTAAACCATGCAAGGGATTCTCCTCTCTAAATCCATGTTTATTTTTTCAAAATAATGAACAAATGAAAATAGGGATGTGTTTTAGAATGATTTATTTTCAATATATATATATATACGAACCCTTGAACTTTAGAAATCTTTTGATTTATCTTATTTGCCCTCTCAGAATGAATAGAATGAGTTCTTGTTTATTTTTACTATATATATATTCATTTACCAGATCCTTATTTCTTCCATTTAATGGCTGTCTATTTAATATATATATATATAATTTAATTTAGATATTAACGGTCTATGGGACAGAAAAGACAATACATGAAATAGTACATAAAGGGAGTGCCAAAAGCATCTCCAAAAACAAAAAATTGTAACAACAAATCAACTACCAGAAGGTTGAAGAACTTGAAACCAATAGCATGTACATTGTCTAACAGATCTGGACCAAGTTGTCTGTGCATGAGATCTCTTAAGATTCCTGAAATCAGTTATCTGGAAGTAAGAATTGATATGCCTATAATTATTTGTATCTGAGGACTTCAATTTGAGTGTTCTTTGTCGGATTTGAAGTGCCTCACGAATAAACAAAGCTAAACATTTTTTATTTTCATATTGAATGAGGCTCCTTAAAGATCCATTGGAATCTTTGAAAAGACAATGGAATCTACCATGAATTTCATAGTAGATGGGACACTTGAATATAAAATTCTCTTCACTTTCAGGCTCTAGAAAACACAACTGACATATACGCTCATGTTGTGGGAGGTTATGATCAGATTCCATCCGTAGCAGGTGAGAGAAAATATGAAACTAAGCTAAAGGGATCCTTAGGCATGGAGGCAACTTTTTCATGTATTCAGAAATTTTATTTTGATCTTCATGGAAGAAGGAATAAAATTGAAAATAGTGAAGAAGTTTCGGTTTCAAAGGCTCTTTTGGAGCAAACCATGTAGCTTTCAAATAAGACTTAGTGAGTTCTCGTATACCCTTGTTAACATCATGTTTGGTGAGTTGAGGAGCATTGATAGGAAACCCAAGAGGAGGGAGTCTTTCAATATCAATATTCAGCTTCTGAAGGAGAGTCATAACTCTTGCATACCAACATGATTTACATCCTTTTTTGACAAGTTGCATAGAAGATTGGAGTGCCAAATATGGATACCTGTTCCAACCAGAAAAAGAATCTGTCATGCATTAGAGCCTATGCAACATAGTGATAACATTGAAAATCAAAGAGATAAAGAGAGGACAAACCCCAAACTCTGCAAGAATAATTGAGTGAGGAATCGTTCTTTTGGCTCGAATATTCTTTGATAGCATGGATTTAAAAACTCTTTCCATATGATTGAAATCATTCTGTCTCAAATATGGACTCCAAACATCACATCCATATAATAGTGTTGGTGTAACCAATGTATGAAAAAGTTGAATCTTTGTTTGAATATCTTGAAATTGGAGCTGAAAACATTGTCTTTCCAAGGCTGTCAGTGTTGCATGCCCTCTGCTCAGTTTTGCTTCTATTGCCGAAGCAAAGCTAAAAGGTGGTCCAGAGAAAACCATACCCAAGTAGGTGTTAGAGTACACCAACTCAACCTGTTTTCCTTTGTACATCAAATCCATTGTAGATGTTACTTTCTTGGTTGTATTAAATGCCATGATTTTTGTCTTTGCAAGACTTACTTCAAGGCCTTTCTCATCACAAAAATTGCTCAATGCATCAAGCTGATTTTGAAGTCCTGTAATTGAGTGTGAAAGCAAAATAATGTCATTTGCAAACAATAAAATAGCAATGAAGATCCCAAAGAGGCTACAACCATTTATGCTACATGAGTCTGTGGAGATAAGATCCTCTAATTCATCAATATAGAGCCCAAAAAGTGTAGGTGAGAGTGGACAACCTTGTTTCACACCTATGGTACCATGGATGTCATTAGTAGTGCCCATTTTGGTATGAACATGCCCAAAATTTTTCTCATGTAAAGTAATGACAATAGAAATTACCATGTCAGAAAGACCCAACTCTTTAAGCCTCCAGATCAAAAGATGCCTTGGTACTGTATCAAATGCTTTACAGAAGTCTACAAAACAACAATATACCTTTTGCTTTTTATCCTTTGCTTCCGCTATAATGGCAACCAAAGTGAATATGTGATCATTTGTTTGGTGATTCCTTCTAAATCCTGCTTGACCTTTTGCCCTAATCCGTTTTTTCTCTGCCCATTGTGAGATATAATCATCAAGTACTGTAGCAAAAAGCTTAGCCAAAGTATGCCCAATCATGATGGTATGGTAGTTCTCAGGTTTAAGGGAATATCCAAATTTGAAGATGGGATGTATAATATGTGATGTCCAAGTTGGGGGAAGACCACGAGGAACAATAAAATTAAAAAGATTGGAAATGTGGGCAGCAAGAACAATTGGACTATGATGGAAGATTTCAGCTTTTAAATTTTCCACATCTTGGGCCTTATTGGACTTGAGTTTATAGATGGCTTTAAGGACTATCTTGTCGGTGAAGAAATGACAATTAGGTGGTCTAGGATTCAAATGGAGGGGGGGCTGATTGGGAGCATCATAGAGAGAGGTAGCATATGTAAACCATGTATGTGGGTCAGTAATGGCACAAATAGATTTTTTGGGTAAAAATGATCTCCAAAAAGACTTGGGATTGAACCGAATTTGGTGTATGGTAGATCTTCGCTTGTTATACAAGTATTGTCGTTTTTTATTTCTAAGAATAATTCTATAAAGGTTTTGGGCCAACTTGGCTTTAGAGGGAGTTTCGGTTATAATATGTTTAGTTAACTTGTGAACATTTTTACAATCCACATCATACCAAGAATTTCTGGGGCAATGACCATGGGTATGGGGTCGACAAGTATGATTGGAATGGGGGAAGGCCTTAAAGGCAGTAGCCATAATTCTTTGGGATAGTCTAGTAGCCCTCTCAACTGGGTCTAAGGTATCATAAATGTCCATGAGGTTGGTTTTTAGGATATTAGTGTAATTCTCATCATATGCATGGTCAAAATGAATAGTAGTATGTTTGTGGGAGAGCCTAGGGGAAGAGGTTGTAATAGGTTTGACAAGAGGTGTATGAAAAGAGAGAATGGCATGATCTGTGAGAGGTGGGGGAGAAGTCGAAATCCGGAGATCATATATACTCAAAGAAAAAGATTTGCAGGATATAACATAGTCTGCAACACTAGCTCCACCAGGATGAGGAAAACAAGTAAAGCCTCTAGATTAGGGAAGTGTTCTGTACCATTCAAGATAACAAGATCACGAGATTCACCCAATTTGATTAGCTACTGTCCATAAGCATTCACTGTAGAATCTGCAGAATAACGCTGAAGCCCTGATTCATGATGATCAATTTCATAGATCATCAATGGGTCATTGTGAAGATCATGATTAACACATTGAACGTGTCCAATCCGGGCATTAAAGTCACCAAGAAGCACTTCACCAATAGCAGAGTATTTTGTTATTTCCGGTTGTAAGTCTATAAAGGGAGATTCACCATCAAGAGCTGGAGCATAGTTTGAGTATTGTGGAGGGAAGTAACAGGGAACAATGAACAAAATAATATGTATATATATATATATATAAATAAAATAAAATAAAAATAATATATATGCAGATGTAGTTAATTGTCTGTTATTTAAAAGAAAAAAAATAATAATAAAAAATAAATAAACTTTTATTGATTTTGGGAGGCAGAGACTAAGCTGTTGCAACCCCCCCTCCCATAACAGGGAGGGGAGGGGGACGGCCAGCGGGCCAACCCCCACCCCCTAGCGATGCCAAGGTAGGTCTGACCGACGAACATGGCCACGACCAGGGCGCTAGGCCCCGACCGTTAGCCATGGACCGTCGCCCGCCAGCCATGGACTGTCGGCCGCCAACCAAACCCTCACCATAGGGTTATTAAAACAAAAAGAATTTTTATAAAAATGAAATAATAGCAAAATAAAATAAAATATAAATATAAATAATAAATAAATAAAATAAAACAAAAACAAAATGTGATTTATTATTGTTCATTGATAATAATATTTTAAATATTAAATATTTTTATATTTTTAAATTATATATATTTATATCTATAAATAAATAAAATGACATTTTGTAATATTCTAAGATGCTTATATATATATATATATATATATATATATATATATATGCAATTTCGAGGGACGTAAAATTTATATTTATAAGTTATTGTCAATTCTGTTTTATCAACGTCACAATTTTAGATGAGAATGTATATATAAAAGTATAGCTAAAGTAGTAAAATTATTTGATGTGGAGTGTAGGTTTAAATGCAAAAGCCTATCTTGATTTTTATAATGGTTAATATTATTTCGGTTTGTGGATATATATTACAGCTTGGAGTACATATCCATTTTTGTGTAATGAGTATGAGATTGGTTTTTCCCTAATCACCGTTTGGGATGGATTTAATCCGTGAGGGATTAGGAAATAATGGAGATTCCACGCCCGAATAAAATATATGTTCGACATAGCCTAATAGATCTAGAATGAAAACTTTTCTCTTGTTAGAAGGTTTATTCTGATTGTTAAGTACACAAATACGCAAATTTTATTAACGGTATTTGAGTTGAAGTTTGACGGATTAGTTCACTTGTGTGTACCTTGGGGATGATGATAAAACTAGCTCTCACCTTATTATGTATGTGATGAGTTAACTCCTATGTCTTATAATTAGGGAACCATGCAAATGGAAACAAATGAAGAGAATTCATTTGTTTTCTTGTTCACACTTAGAGAGGAGCTCATAAATTGAATGATCTTGCAATGTTTTGTACCATAGTTCGTATAACTGGTTGGGGCGAGTACTCGCCAAGGGCCCAAAATGGGTAACTGACAGTTATTCTATCCGCTCGGTTGAATAACCGACAATAACCGACAAAGGCAAAAAATACTTGAATTTATAAAAATAACTTTTTTTTTATAAATTATAGAAGCAAAATAGATGAAATGAGTCTAAAACATAAAAAAAATGTTTTCTATTCATTTGAATATATAGAAAGTACAAAATCGCATAATCATGCGAATACAACAAAGTCACAAAGTACAAACTACAATGATACTTATAGACTTATAGTCTTATACAAGAATCTACAAGACTACAACTACAAATTACAATAATCTATAATTTTTTCTTCCTTGCTCTCTGAAAAAATAAGGGAGACTGAGAAACTCTAGTCCTCCCACTCGGCTACCCTGACTCGCTTTGTTTAGGAGGCTGCCCCTGCCCCTGTGGCTCCACCTCCACCTCCACCTCCACCTCTGCCTCATCTCCAAGGATGTCCTCCAATCCAATCTCTCCTCCTGCTTCAGTTGCACCCTCCATAACTTGCCTCTCGAAATCAACAATCTCCTCCTCTGTGAATATGGGGGCATTCTCCTGTGCATTTCAATCGTTGTAGGGATCGATCTCATCTAGATCGATAGGCTCCTTTGATGCATTCTCCAATTTCTTTGTGCAAAGTCGAATGTTTTATTGCACAAAAACCAAGTCATTGAGGCGTTGTTGGCTCAACTTGTTGTGCTTCTTCGTGTGAATGGAGTCAAACAAACTCCAATTGCACTCACATCCAGAAGTGCTACAACGCTGAGATAAAATTTTGAGGGCTAGCCTTTGAAGATTTGGGGGTATTTCCACCCCAATCTTCTCACTATGACCCTGCAAACAAGATATTCAAAACTTTGTAAGAAATTAATAATTGTAAATTTGTAAATATTTAATGGTAAGGTACAATTAAAGACTTTATTTTGTATTACCTGGTGACTGCGTGGCTCTCCCTCGGATAGCTAGTGCTGAAGAAAAAAGCCTTCCCCTTGCTTGCTTGTAGTTCTGCAACTCTACAATAATGAGGTCACTCACCTCAACATAGTCATACTCTCAATGCATATTGAGAACCCCTCCATAATCTCGTCACTAGCGTCTATGAAGCCATTGGAATAGAAAAACTTGGGGTTAAGGTAGTACCCCGCTGCATGGATGGGTTGGTGGAGTTGATTGTTCCACCTCCGATCAATCAACTCTCAGATGGGATCAAATCTAGCACAATCCCCTTTACAATAATTTTGGATTTCTTCTTTGTCCCCATCCATGGCCTCATAAATATATCCCACTGGATTTTGCTCTCCATCCGCTAATCACAAAACCCTCACCAAAGGCTCCGATAGCTATGAAGTTACAAACAAATTAAAGTTAGTGTTACAAACTTATAGATAAATTATAAAATAAATATTAAGTTTAAAAAATTGAAAACAAAGGAAACAACTTGAAATTTGAATTGCAATTTCAAGTTACCTTGACGACCTCTATAGCTTTCATTTCGAAGGCCTCACTAAAAACTGTCTTTGAAACCTTCACTCCAAATTTCTTGGAATAAGATGACTCCATCCATGCTTGAGAGACAAACATTTGCTTCAAAAGAGTCAACAAATTGCAAATACTTTGCAATGTAAGAAAGTTCATTGCAAACCTAGTGACCTTTGTTCGAACAAGCTCTTTTCCCTTGGTGTGCTCTCTTATCAAGCTGAGAACCCAAGGGTGATTGTAGATATATTTAGTTATTTATCTAGCTTCTTTTACAACTAGTTGCACTCAATCAAGTTTGTCTATGTGCTCCAAAAGAAGGTCAAGGCAATGGGCCACACAAGGTGTCCAAAAGAGAGATGGATGTCTCTCCCTAAGAAATCTCCTAGCTGCCACATATGCTACTACATTATATGTGATAGTTTGGACAACATTCTCGATGCCTATTTCTAAGACAACCTCCTCTAGCATCAAGCTCAAAGTTTCTGCATTTTTTATTTTACTTGATGTATCAATAGACTTCAAAAAAATTAGCTCACTATTTGAAGACGACAAAAAGTTGATGAAGGTGCAATTCTTTTCATCCATCCATCCATAAAAAAGAATGGTGCATCCAAATTTATGCCACAACCTCTTTTGATCTTCGACAATCACCTTTGCATCTTCAACTGCATTCTTGAGCAACTTTTCACTCAAGTCTTTTGGAGAGGGGGACATGTACTATTTCTCTGCAACTGTCAAAGCTGTAACCAAATATTCTCAGTACCAGCTTCTCGTCACGTTGAAGGGAAGGTTGTTGAAGTACCCAAAATTTGCGCATGCTTTATCTGCTTCGGCATGCACTTGCTTGTTCCATCCTGTAACTTGGAGTGAAGGTTGTGCCCTAAGGGTGTTTCTAGGCACAAAA
Source organism: Torreya grandis (assembly GCA_037957365.1). NCBI lineage: Eukaryota > Viridiplantae > Streptophyta > Pinopsida > Cupressales > Taxaceae > Torreya > Torreya grandis. Next base: position 1,750,415 of record JARHVA010000374.1, on the reverse strand, counting down.
AAGGAGTTTAACTAAGTCGACGTCGGTGCAGATGTGCCATGGTGTTTGCGTGGACTACGACTAGAGCCCACAATTTTTATCATCGCCACTGCTTCTTCCTTTATCGATGTGGCACCAATGCTCGCTGTTAGGGTTGCTTGCATTCTTGCCTTCTCTATTTTTTTTCGTCCATTGATGCAAGCTTCGCCATCATCTCTCATTTTGCCTTTTAAGTAACATTGGGACAAGGCGCGACGTTGCAACAAGGAATGCATGAAAGATGGTACTTCATGCAATTGATGACTCCTAACATCTTCGAACAAAAGTTGCAAATAGAAATCATCTAGGACGTTCCAACCCGCGTGGCATACTTCCAAGCACCGGTATTAGGGGGAGCCGATTGGCTACGACTAACTAAATATGAGTCTGATGCAGTACCAGATGCCATTGTTTGCTAATGGATAACCTGCAAAGCGCAAACATATTAAAAACATAAAAAAAATTACTAAATAAAAACATTCAAACAAATTATTAATTAAAATACGATAAATAAATTAGAATTATAAACTATCAAATGAAAACTAAAATACATTTATGATATACAATTTTAACGAACAAAATATAATCTATAACGGTTATTGTTAAAAACAATAATAAATAAGTTGTAATGATATATCACGGAAACTAAACATAACGTCAATGGTTAAAAAATGAAATTTTTAATCAAAATTAAAAAAAAAAAATAGGCATAAATTGTAAATACTAATCACTAAAATTTAACGGAATGCATCAAACTTGTATACCAAATATTAAAAATATTTATCAAACATGTTTTTAATTAAATTACAATTCCTGTACATGCTTGAAAATTTAAAAAAATAACATAAAAAAATGTAAGAAATTTGACGGAATGCATGAAATTAAAATGATATGCATCAAATTTGTATACCAAGCATCACAAATATTTATCAAACATGTTTTTAATTAAATTACAATTACTTTACATGCTTGAAAATTAAAAAAAAACAAATACATTAACCTGGAAATTCTTTGCTCAATTCTCCTCAATCCGCTCTTGAATGCCCCAAATCTTGTGTGACTGAAATGTGAGGTGTGTTGCATTTTATAAGATTGGATTCCGCATATTTTTCGTGTTTTAAATTGAGTGTTTGGAGAGAAACTTGCGGTTTCTTGACGGTTCTGCGTGGGTTTTCCATGTCGGTTCTGCATGATGTAGAACCGACGAGTAACCGCTGAGTAACCGGCAGTTATTTGCCGGTTATTTTTTTAGGGGTTGGGCGGTTTTGAGCGGCGGTTATTTGCTGAGGGGAATTTTCGGTGAGTAACCAACCAACCGGTGGTTATTTGCCGATTATTCCATCCATGATCACTAAGGCAAAGACTATCTAAATGGTACCCAAGTTCACCAAGAAACCAATATAGGTAATTACAAAATTAATATAATAACAACACCATATTCCAGCACAAATGCTAAATTATCGAATCACACTAACCTGAGCACTACTACCATTGCAAAATGAAGAGATGTTTGTGAAAAGCACTTGATGATTTGATTAGTGCATCGATCTTATTTATCATACGAAAAATTGGTTACAGGGAAAAGGTTATAGTAGTTATGGAGGTTATCGGGTTAGACATTAACTAAAATTAGTTAAGTCTTTATTACATTATTTAACACCCCCTCTTAATGACTAAATTAGAGACAACTCCAAGTTTGTCTCGAAATTTTATAAAAAGAATAGAACCAAGAGGTTTAGTCATTAGATCTGTTGGCTGCTCTATAGAAGCACAAAAGTGAAGAGAAACGTCACTAGAATCAACCAATTGTCAAATCTAGTGATGATGTATCTCGATATGTTTAGTGCGAGCATGAAAAACAAGATTCTTTACTAACTTCAATACACTTTGATTATCACAAAATAGTGGAGTAGGTGTATATGAAGGAAGTTGCAAATCAATAAGAATCCGACGTAGCCAAACTGCTTCACAACTAGCATTGACTGCTGCTTTGTATTATGGTTTAGTGAAAGAGAGAGCAACGGTATGTTGAAGCTTGCTCTGCCATGAAACAACACTTGAACCAAAAGAAAACATATACCTAGTGGTATATTTTCGAGTATCAACTGATCCTCCCCAATTAGAGTCTGTATAACCAATCATTCTGAAATCTGTTGTCCTCTGATAGAAAATGCCAAAGTCAAGAGTTCCTTTGACATATCGCAAAACATGTTTTGTTGTTGTCCAATGTACTAGCTTCGGTTGAGAAAAAAATCGAGAAAGGTAGCTAGCAACAAAACATAAATTGGTCAAGTGGTGGTAAGATATATCAAGCTGCCCACCAACTGTCTATATAATGATTTATTGGCCAGTGATGAATCATCATGAGGTGATAATTTCAGCCCTACCTCCATAGGTTTAGAAGCAGAATTACAATCCATCATTCCAAACTTTTTCAAAAACATAGTGGCATACTTGACCTGAGCAATGAAAATGGAGTGGTCATGTTGCCAAAATTCTACACCCAAACAATGGTACAGGAGGCCCAAATCAATCATATCAAAAGCAGTGCATAAATCTGATTTGACTTTTTGAATCGCTGTGTCTCCACTACCTGTGATGGCAAGATCGTCAACATATACGATGAGTATCACAATGTCATCATTAGTGCTTTTGATATAGAGATTCGGATCAGATGGACTCTATTTGAATCTAGAATCTCGTAGATGCTAATCAATTTTGATGTACCAGGCTCGAGGACCTTGCTTAAGCCCATACAAAGACTTCACCAATTTGCAAACCAAATGATTACGACTAGGTTCCTGAAAACCTTCACGCTGGACCATGTATACTTCTCCATCCAGATCGCCACTAAGAAAAGCGCTTTTGACATCTATTTGAAATATTTTCCAACCAAACTGAGATACGATAGAAAGAAGTAACCGAAATGTGACCATTTTTGCAGGAGAAGCAAAAGTCTTCTAATAGTCTATACCCTCTTGTGAAAATCCTTTCGCAACAAGACGGGCTTTGTACTTGTCCAAAATACCGTCAGCCTTGCATTTGACTTTGTACACCCATTTACAGCCAATGGGTTGCTTATCTGGAGGTAAATGTACCAATGTCTAGATATTGTTTCTCATCAAGGCATCATATTCTGATTGCATCCTTTCTCTCACTTAGTTTGCCCTATGCATTAGAATATTGTTGGAGCTCTGAAATAGTGAAAAGATCAGAAGCAAGAGCAAAATACATAAACTCTTCATCATCAATTGAATCCACAATTGACTTTCCTGGTTGCTGAGACTGTGTATGAGATTGAGGAAGATCACCCTCTCATACATCCTATAGAGTGGTGTAATACCACTTGGGTCTCTTCTGTACCAAGGATTCCTGTTCCTGCTGAACAACAGATGGAGAAGTGGTTGACTCAAGTCGACGATGTTGATACGCTAGTGGAGTGTTAGCCATAGATTGCTGCATTGAAGACTGTGAGGGTGTCTCCAAAACATGTGGTTTATCTTTAAGAGGAAGTACAATACTAGAAACCTCTAGATTATCAGAGACAACTTGCTGATTACAAACAAAAATTGATTTTGTCTCTTTTACATCAACATCTCGACTGATGATGATCTTGTTAGTAGACACATTTATTGATCTATATGCCTTGGATTGAGTACTATAACTAGCAAAGAAATATTGTGCACATTTAGAATCTAGTTTACTTCTCCGTTTCTTAGGAATGAGAGCATATGTACCAGAACCAAAAACACGAAAATGTGTTACATCTGGTTTGATGCTGGACCAGGGTTCTTTTGGAGTGATGTTCTCCAAAGCCTTGCAGGGACTTCTGTTCAGTATGTAGACTCGTGTTTATTTCTTCTCCCCAGTATTTATACGACACACCTCCGTTGTGCATCATGGATCGAGCCATCTCCATGATTGTGCGATTTCGCCTTTCAACCACTCCTTTCTTCTGAGTGTATGGGGTTGTTAGCTGGCGATGAATTCTTGCCTTGTTGCAATAGTTTTGAAATTGCTTTGAAGTGAATTCTCCCCCATTATCGGATCGTATGGTTTTGATCCTCCGACTTGTTTGATTTTCTATTAGTGCTTTGAATTTTACAAACTTAGCAAAACAGTTAGACTTATTTTTCAAGAACTAGACCCACATTTTTCTAGAAAAATCATCTACGAACAACAAAAAATTCCTTGCACCAAGAATAGTAGATGACTTCAAAACTGGCTCACATAAATCTGCATGAACAATATCAAGGAGCCCCTTTGCTCTCAAGGCACCTTCAGTGGGAAAAGGTTTCCGCTTTTGTTTGCCAGCCAAACAACCTGCACATATATCTTGCTTGACCTGGATATAGGCAATTGAAGAACCATATTCGATTTTCTGAGTTTGGCCAAACACTGAAGATTGAGATGTTCAAATCTCTTATGCCATACAACACTGGTATTATCCTCCATAATTAATGCATTCAAACTGACAGTGGCAGGGTCAACAAGTCTATACAAGCCATTTTGCCCAATACCTAGGGTTACGACTTTATCATTTTTGATATCAGACACAATGCATTTCTTTCATGAGAATATATTGTAATGTGAGGGTTTTCAGTTAACTGACTGATTGAAAGAAGATTTTTGTTCATCTTAGGTACATACCTAACATTCTTGACTATGAACTTTGCAACATTATTCAACACAATGCATATATCTCCTATCCCTTCTACAACATGTGATCTACCATCACCTCTGGAAATTGAATCTGAAAAACTTTCTTTTGTAGTGAAATTAACATACATTTCTTTTCGACATGTAAAATGTCGTGAGGCACCGGAATAAAAAAACCAATCACTGATAGTCCTCTCATCGGAACATGATGCCATGAGAGCATATTCTTCCTCAAATTCAACGTCAATTGCTACCACATTTGGATGTCCTTTTGCCTTGTTATGTGTTAGATCATATTGTCTTTTTTTGCATTCTTTTATAATATGACCAAATTTTTGACAATAATAACATTTTACCTTGAATTTTGGAAGATGAAGACGTATCTGAATTTCTTTTCCATTTCCTTTTGGATTAGGTAGCAAATGCACTTTCCGATTGGCCAGAACTGGGCTCATTAAAGTGTCTACTTGTGCTCTTTTTGCAACAAATATGAACTCACCTAATCAAAAGTGAGAGTGTTACTCTCTGTCATCAAGTGCAAAGCTTCCACGAATGATTCATACGAAGGTGTCCGGTTCATAACAAGAGCCACCATATCATTGTCATCCACCTTTTTGTTGATCGCTGACAATTGGTCATGGAGATCTTTCATCCATAATAAATGCCCTGACAGAGATCCACCTTTCATTTTTGTGGAAAACAACAGATTTTTCAAGTAAAGTAATCGACTTTTTTTCAAAGTCTGATACATGTATTTAATTTGTTTATTAATTTGAAAAAATAAAGTATTTAGGAGGGAGGAATCTCTTGCTTAGCTTTTTATCTGACCCCTTGTTGTCTATGTCATTATGCAAGAAAAAGGAGAACCAGTTCAGTTTTCACAAATATTAAATATTGTTGTTATCATAGATGTTTATAAAGCACGTTATTATTTGGCAATAGTTTATCCCAAAATTGTGAGAAAGTTCTAACCTAGATTATAAAGGATACAAGTTTTGAATAGTTGTAACAAATTGTACTATTTAGTAGATTATGTTCGTATTGGCCTAATTGGTTAGAGCATTAGTATAATCTTGTAATACTCCCTTTTTGAGTCGGTATAAAAATAAAGCTTCTCGTATTTCAACAAATGAATTTTGTAATTATTTTAGACCTGTTTTGGCATTGAATAGTTCTTAGAACTCTTGTAAATTTTGATACACTATAGGAAATCTTTGTTTAATCTTTAATTTGAATTATTGTTCTTTAGAGTTCCATAACTATAGGTCTAACGTGGGTGATTGGTAAACCGAAAATTAAGTATTCAAGTAGTAAGATTGAATTGATATAGTTATGGTTTTATAACAAATTATTATTGGTAAAACATGCTTTTGTAACTAAAAGAACGTAACCTACACAAATGAAATTGGAAGAACCATAGGCTTATATATCTAGATTTATTGGACACTTAGAACGAGTAAAGTAACAATAATGACGTAAAACGTTACACAAGGATTTACCTTGAGTGCTAAATCATGAAATGACTTCATTGATATTGGAAATATAACAATTAAAACAAAATAATTAAATTAAGAATCGGCTTAGGTCAGCTGATAACTAACTTAGATAAATAACTATTTTAGTCGTTTTACATAAATGGAAATTAGAAACCTCTATCTCTATCCTAATACAATAAGATTCACCCACTTGTATCAATCTACCTCATCCAGTTGTTCTTCGATGAAACCATTCTAGAGACAACCATTAAAATTAAACACTTGATTTATTTAGTTTTCAGAATCTCTTTGGAATCACCCTACCAAAAGAAGTTAAGAGTGATAGCATCTCGGATTTGGTGGTTGATATCATTTCCTATTATATTTAAAATAACATAGGTAACTTGAAATAACCAAACCATGATCGCTTACTTTTTTAATAACTCTTCCAAATGAAATTTATACAGAAATTTTTTGTTCTGATTTTTTCTGCAAAGTCGCTTCGGAAATGGGTTCAAATTAATAGAACTAAATATTTTCTAAAACTGAAACTATTAGGTTCTAGACTTATATCGTCGGAATTAGGATCTACAACCATTATTTTCATACCCTGTCCTGATGATTTTGGTGGATCTATTTCCGAAGGTTTTTTGGTAACTTTTTGCACCTAATTTTCTGTTGCAGCGTGCAAAGTCATTTCAAATTCGAGCTACCAAAAATAGCTATAAGAATCCCTAAGTAAAATTGGTAATTCGTAATGATTATTTTTACTTTTAAATTAACACAAAAACTTTGATTTAACAATTTCAGATGTTTTTACTATCTTTAGTGAATCTATTCCGAACCCAGGTTATTCAGGAAATTGCTTAAGCATAATAGTTTTCAGTATTAAAACCCATTGAGAATGTTGAGTTATTTTAGTGTTTAAATTGATGGAGATTATTTTCGTAAGTTTCTAGAGGTATGGTTGCCTTTGATTGTGTGAGTTTATAAGACGTATGTAATCAAGGCACACTTGAGTGTGGTTGCGTAAATAGTTGAAGTGTTTGCTCGGCGGAGTTAGTGTTGCACAAAAGAAGAAAAGAAAAATTAGTAGTGTTTTTATGAGTTTTATTTAGGTGAGATTTTGGGCGTTACAATATTAGTCAAAGGAAGCTCAACAAAATCATCTAGGGTGGAATTCAATCTACCACTTTTCCTAATAGGGGAGCTAGATCTAATCTTCCTTGGTGGCATAAGATGGAAACATATAGAGCATACAAAGAGCTAGGGGTAAAAGCAACTAAGCACAACCCTATATAAATAAGAGCCATACTAGCAAGAGACAACCCTAAATAAATTAGGGAACAATGCAATAATGTAGAAAAACCCGAAACCAAATCAGATCCAATATTCAAATCTAACCCTAGGAGGTGTAAGAAAGCATGAGTTCACCATTCACCAAAAAGTGGAAGCCCTAAGGTTGGGTGGAAGAAGATCCGTGTTCACCAAAATGTAATATGGTAAAGGGAGTTTAAGTTAAGCACACCGCACGAAATCGCTAAAATAGGGTCCACGACAAATCTGATGTAAATATAGTAAAAGAATAGTAAATAAAGATCTAAAATGTGTAAAAAAAGAGTTTCAAAGATTTGAAATTTGACAAAGGAGGTTCGTAGAGAAATATGTAAATTTTGACTTAATTGTGTGTTGGCATAGGTCCAAAAATAGTGCAAAAGCAAACCAAAAAAAATGCAGAAATATGATGATTTGCAGAAAATGACCACTATTGAAGTGGTTTGATGGCAATTTGACCATAATCAAATTGATTCGATACACGCAACAGGTTTGTTACTAGAAATCTAGTAGATGATGCCAGATCTATTTCAAACTTTGTGGATGTCTTCATCATTATCTTCTTTATAGAAAACTCTCTTAGTCTGTTGATCTGATGTGTGAAACTTCTACAATTTGTTTTCCTTACTTTAAACCCTAATCCTATCCAAGAGGCTTTGCAAAAACATAAAAATTTGGGGTAGTTATGAGCGGTCTGCCTGTGTAAGACCCTTGTACTTAGATAGTTTGGCAATCGTCACTCATGTAGTCGAACAAGCAATCTAGTTTGTAAGAAGATCCCAAGCCTTATTTCTATGTATGAGATGCAAGCAAGTAGTTAATTTTATATGCTCTTTCGCTAATCTTTCTTTTGGTACAAGCATGCAATGATAACACTCAAATGTAGTAAAAGCAAAATGTAAAGATCCTTAGGGATGTGATATCCAAGTGTAATACTTGATTGCTTAATTCTACTTGACCCTAAGTGCCTTAGCATGCTTATGTATATAGGCTTCTTGAATTCAATTTTAAAACCCTATTAGAGCACAAGCCTACATTGTGAATGTGGGAAAGTCGGCCATCAGGGCATAACAAAACTTACAAAATTATGGAAAGGGGCCAAAAGGACTCACACCCAACATGACCACCATTTAACCAATTCAATTGTTGTCAGACCTGACAAAACCCCCTAAAAATATAGAAATTGTAGGAGCAGCTGAGAGCATCTCAAGGCAAACAAATAATTGATCTAGAGGTTATCAAGTATCCCAAGTTGAGTGATAACATGATTATTGACCCTAGATAACTGAAAGTAAAGTTGAAAGGGCAAGGGAAGGCTATATGGGTGTTTTGGTGCACTCACAAGTCAGGGTATCCAATTAAGAACAACCATTAACGCCTGTGTTGCAAGGGTTTACTATATCCATGGACACACATTTGCACAAAGTCAGACTTGACTCAAAATACGCAGTATCTCATTGTATTCAATAGCTTGTTTCAATGAACAAAATACAAACCTACATCCATGCCACAATCGGGCTTATTAAATGGAAAAACATGGAGGAATTACAAACATTACCACATCTGGTTTTCTATAGAATTCTGCCTTCAATTTGACATCATTATGCCTCCAAATCATTGGATGAAAAATTTACAGTATCGGGTTCAATCACCGTCTCTAGTAGAGGAATCCCTAAACAAATGCCCTTTTACCCTTAAAGGCAGGAATGGTTTGACCCTAGAGCTTCTCCAATGTCCCTTGGTGTTCCCCTTCCATCCCTAGTAAAACGGCTTCAAGAGAAGACCAAAAGAACATAAAACATGTTTCACTCCTTCAACTAGACCTAATCAGGGCTTTATAGGGCAGTCAAAACTTCTTAAAATGCACTTTCCATAATAAAGACCTAGGCAGGCTTTTGTTGGCGCATTATACCATTTGAAAAATGACGCAGACCTAATCGGGCTCCCAACCCCCAATTGGCACTACGGGCATCATTATGACTTTGATCAAGTCCTAGTTGGGTTCTAAGTACTGACCACCTCTGCATGTTTTTCCACCGAAGTCCTGACCTAATCGGGACTCGTGTCACTGGTTACAATTGCAGACTTCCATTGAAGACATTCCCAATCTGATTGGGCTTATACCTCCGCATAACACAACGAGCAAACGTTCGACTCCACACAGACCTAGGCAGAGCCTGATTCCTTACCACCAAAGCCAGTTAAAACAAAAACAAGCATAGTTCTGATCAGAGGTTTTAATTCGATTTACATTGCAACTGCTCACCATGAACACCACCAACCTAATTGGGCTCCACAAGCCGACTAACACAGTCGATAAATTTACATGATGACTCATGACCTAATTGGGCTTGCCATCCCGAATAGCATTACGGATAGATGGCGAGCCAAACATAGTTCAAAGTGGGCTTTGAGTCCTGCACACCAAAGGCCAACTTCATTCAAATTTACCACTATTCTAATTGGTCTATTATCTCGATTACCATAGCACAAACCTCTTAAAACATATGCCGACCAAATTGTCAAACAAAACCCGATTAACAAAGCATTGCAACCAACAACTTCAAGCTAGTTTTAATGAGGGTTTTGATCTCCGATTAGCACTACGTGCTATAACATAAATGTTGTAGACCTAATCGACCAAGTGAAACCTGACTAGTATACCAAACGTTGTACAGTGTCTTCATAGACCTAATCGAGGTCTTATAGCCCGATTACAACTGTAAGGTGTTTTTCAAACTTGCCAAGATCTGATCAGGGATTAGGAACCTGATTACAACTGCTGAGCATGGCAACTTTTGAAGACCAAATCGGGAGTTTGGTCTTCACGAATTTCGAAGCAACCAAATAACTTTTCGAGACAAGTTTTATAGGAAAAATTGATCGTAAGAACTTGTTCAATCCATCTGTGCGGAAACTAGAAGGAAATGAAGACTGTAAGAGCCGCAAATAAGCCCTTGAGTCACACTAATGAAATTAGGTGGTTGCTGCCCAAAAACTCAGAAAACACAGCCAATAGATTTTGCCCAAACCCTTGCCAATTAGCTTCCAAAAATGCAATAAATGCCTAATCAAAGAACAGCTGACTTATGTACCTTTTTGTGGGCAATATGGCGAATGTACATGCTGGAAATAGATGGCAAATATCTGATTATAGGAGCGCAGGTACAGCAGGTTCAGTTCTGGGCATTGATTTCAAGATCCTCTCCACAAGAGGTCAAAAAACCCTCAATAGTGGCCACCTTTTGCAAGACTAAGTTCCAGCTGCTCAACACTTGATCAAACCCTCACCTAAATCGTTCTTCTTTAAGGAAAATATAGAGATAAATTCTAAAAACAATATCACTGAATTTATTCAACAAAATTGTCTTCAAACCCTTGTATATCAGCTTACCCTCTTGGAAAAAAATATAGATTTAGATCAGAATATAATAATATTATATTCAATGCCAAGAATGACATTCAACCTCACCAAAGGAAATTGCTAATGCCAAGGGATGAAAGAAATATTTTCTTTAAATTTGAAACCCTTCGAAATCCTTCAAATATCTTAGAAAACTCCTTCAGCTGGTTTGCCACCCTAAATAAAAATATAGAAATATTTTTCCAGCACTAATTACTCTCTAGACACATGGATCAATCACTCCCAAATGATTGCTTCACCTGGAAAAATTAGATAAAAATACTAAAACCCTAGGGAGGGTTTTAATCCACTAAATCCTCCAACTTGTAGACTTTCCCAGCCCTTGAGTGGTTTGCTCTATGCATAGACAACCCTCCTTTGACCCCTCTCATTCGCCACTCTTGGAGACTACAAACCCTTCCCCTTTGCTTGATTTTTGTCCTCCAAATTGATTCGCTACAGCTGCAATATTAGCAAGAAAATTCAATTGATTCTTCAAATAGACTGACAATATTTCCTACAATAAGTGGTATCGATAGACACCGTTTTATAAAGCCTCATAGCTCTTGGAGGGTAACGTTCTCCAGGAAGCTATGCCAAAGATGATCAAGCCTGACATACTTGACTTCTCTCCAAAATAGCATATGCACACATTATCTTCAATTGAGCCCTTCATGCTCCTTAAATAGCCTCTCCAAGTGTAGCACTGCACATGAGAAAGAGAGGGTTAATTCAAAAAGCAACTTAAGTCTTAATAGGTTAAGACTCCTACTTAAGTGAAATAATATAAAATACTTTTCCTTCACAACATAACTTAAAATTAGAATTGTAAAGTACCTTTCTTTTTAAATCATTTTTTCACAATGGGATAAAGAGTTCCCTATCCTTCTTTTACCTTTAGCTATGGTAACCAATATGAACTTAGGATCCTTCGAGATTTTAGAGATAATTTGGGGACATTACAAAGACTTTGTAATTTAAGCTCCCGAAGAACCACCTCCATGGCGAAAAGACGAACAAACAAAGAAACTCACCACTCTGTTTTGGTTGACGCAAGATTGCTATAAACCTTGGATGCTCTTGCATCAGACAACTGAGGTTTAAAAATGTGAGCTCCCGCTTGCATGGATGGGATAAGTGGCAAAATTACTCTTTTGGCCATGAGGCATAATGGCCACGACGTCCCCTTCCAACACACCAAATATGTAATGTCCCTTTTTTAGCTCGCCTCAGTGTCTCGTTGGATTAGCCTATCATCTGAGCCTCCTAGGCTAATGTTGTTGTTTAGGGGGTCCAGTTTGGGCGTTAATGAGCTCTTCGGGTGGTGGTTTGCAGTGTTTAGCTCTCTAGACCCATGGCATTTTTAGAGGGGATGTTATTCAGAGGTTTTTGGCTTTGTTTTGATGCACTTACTGTTAATAGTAAGTCAGTTGAGTGATAAAGGCCAACCTTACTATTTTTGGTAAGGCACCTGGAGGGGTAGTGATTTCAGTGGATGATCTCCTGGCACTGACGATGATGCTTTTCGAGAGAGATATGTTATTTTAATTATTATTAAATACTTTAATAATAATTAATTATAAAAAAAACACTTTGGTTGGGCTCCCATTTAAAGAGACTTAATAAAGTCAATCTAAAGAAAATATTAAAATATATTTTTAAAGTCAAGAAGCTACCTAGGGGGTCATGCCATTTCATGAGGGGTATATAAGGATTCAAAAGAAAAAGGAAAGCATTCTACACTTGTCTATTTTTGATGAAACCTTTGTTGGAGAGAGGAAAAACTCGGGTTTTTTGTAATTCAGTCTTGGAGAACGTGGTATCTCTCAAATTTTGCTACCCACAGGTGACAAATATCACCCAAAGGCTGCAATCAACAGGTGGTTATCATTCAGTGGTCACATTGGGCATATTGGAGGGGTTTTTAATTCAGATTTTCAGAGTTTATTTGTGCAAATCAGAGGGTTACTTCAGCATTTATCCACATTGTAGATTGAGCATGTTTTAATTAGGCATGTAGGAGTTTTACACTTGCTGGCCGTACAAATCTGCAAGCCATACAGTTTCTAGCCTGGGCGTGAGGTTTCATTGTGGATCGCTTGGGGTCAGGCATTGTTTTGACATCATTTTTGGGCGGCTGGGTCAAAACTTCCATCCAACATTAATTTCGAGGTGAAGAAAACATTAATTTGAGCTAGTGTCCAAATAAAGTGGTTTCCAGGTTGTTGGTTAAGGATTCCTAGAATTGCAACTATTTTGTATTCAATTTTCTGGATTGGTCGGATGTAACCTACAGCCAGTGACATTTGTAATCAGCTTTTGATTTCAATAAATAAATGAAGCTTTCATTCCGGGTATGTTTTCATATGCTTTGTATGAGTTGTTTGGTTCAATAATGTCATCGTTTCTTGTTATTTGAATGTATGATTGCAACCTTTCCATCTTCATTGCATTATAAATACATCATTGAATGCCACATATCAAAATTCTAAACCAAATTCAAGGAAAACAAAATTAGAAATTTTCGGACCAGCAGGAAAAAATTGAGTTTAGATAAGACAGGGTTCTTACAAAATACTTTAGTTGATTGTCTTTCTTTCTTCGCCATTTCCAGCTTGCTCTTGCTGGTCGCAAATCTGTTCTCTTCATCTTTCCTCTGTTCCTTCTTTCCCTCTTTGTGGGATTTGACATGCCATTGTCCGTCCTCCTCTACCAAAGGCTTAACCATCGTTCTCTCCATCCAATTGTGGGCTGAATCCCACCGTTGACTGACCACATCCTCCTAAAGCCTTCTTGACTTTGTTTCCACATTGTCCAACTTCCTGTTGGATTCTTATTTTCATTAGTCTTCTTTGTTTGAAGCTACTCTATCATGGCTGCCATCTTGTCTTTCATCACCAATATCATTACAACAGATTCAACATACATCTGGGCATCCAAATGATAACCCATAGTCTCTAGTACCACCTCAAGAACATTGTGTGCCTTTTCATCTCTCACTGTCTGCATTGCTATGTCATTGCTGCAACATCATCTTCTTCTTCTTCACATGCTATGGTTGTTATAGAAATCAGCAACTCCTTACATTTGGTGATCTCAATAACCTCACTCTCCTGAACTTGGAAGGCTTCTTTGAATGCCTCCATTCTCTTCACCTTTGTACCTGCAACATAATGTTTTTCAATATATGCTTGGGCTGATATCAAACTCAGCTGTCCCATCTCATCCCTCATCTTAATGCTATAAGCTTGCTTCTCCTTCGGCTTGAGCTTCTAAAAGCTTCCATTATCTTGCCTGCTCGTCATAACAATATTCAGCTGTTCTTGGAATAGCTCCTCTTCCTCTTGGCAGTCTTCTTCATTTGATCCTGTAAGTGTCCTTTCTCCCACCTCTAACTGTTGTAATTGAGCTTACGCATGTGTACCTTCTTGAGAACAATCTTGTTCCCATGCTTTCCACTCTCTCTTGTCTCCATGATGCCCTGAAGGTATTATTCCATGGCTGGCATATCATTACCAACCAGCTCTTCAACCATTGCTGCCATATTATCTCTTGTTTGGCGTCTTCACTCTACTTCTCAAACAAATGAGCATGTTGGATTGCACCACCCTTTGTCGTTTTCTTTGCCATCTTTTCCATTGCTGGACCTGCACATTGAACAAACACATTAAGGGAATCAAGAGTCCCCACAAACACCTCATCAATCGTTCATCATGCCCCAAGGACATGCTATTCAACTCTTCTTCATTGCTTGCTTGCTTCTCATGGCTTTCTCTCGCATAATGGACTCTCCAAAGCCCTGGATCAACAACCTGCCTGGCTGTCTTCTCATTCTCATCTTTGTTTTCACCTCCTTCACATGACTGATTTTCAACTATACTCTCCTTGTGTGCATTTGCTTGCACAACAACAGCTATCATTTCCTTCATGGAAACCTACAACTCTTCATGGCTGCATTCTTCATTCACCTTTGTTGTTTCTTTTACGGAAATCTATATCATTCCTTGGTTGCCCTCAACTCTTCTTCCAGCCAAAAGAGAAATGACAAACTCATTGTCATCACTAACCAAGGGCAGTTTTGAATTTTCCCATTCACGAGACACCACAAACTCTTGCTCATCATCACATAACGAGTCTCCTCCTTGCCTTTCAACACATATCACTTCTCTATCCTCTTGCATGAGAATTTCTTCCTCTATGGGCTGCTCACAGTTGTCATCCACCTTGCTGTTCTGAAAATCAGATTTGGGCTCCTCTCATGGAAGCCTCTCCTTATTGTTGTCATTCGAGACAATCTTCTTTTCGTCACACTTAACCTTCTCCTTGCTATTTCTCAAAGTAGTCTTTAGCTGCTCACACACCAACTTCCCATTGTTGCCTCTCTTGACAATCTTTTTCTTTTCATCTCTCTCAAGCCTCGTCACATGAAGCTTCTTCAACCCTTTTGGTTGTGCAAGATGCCCCAACAACTTGGAAACCATCTTTTCTCGACCACTTAACTTCTTACCTTTCTTTTGGCTCCTCGCTTGGAGAGATCTTTCCAATACACAACTGCACTTTCACATAATCTTTTACATGATAATTTTACTCTCATGGGATCTACAACATTCTCGTCTTCAAAATATATTTCTAGCTCAACTATCCAATTCATGATCTTATCCAGACTTTCTCGCCCTTAAAACAAATCAATATCACTAAGAGACTTACCTCTCTCCTTCACCATGACCTTTGCCAGTCTCTTTTCCGTATTGGCATCTTTTCCTCCACTTGCTTGGCCTCTCCCAAAGCATCCAACCTCACTTGTAGGGACATCATCCCTACCATTATCTCTGCATTATCTTCACTTACAACTACAACACCACTTTGTGTTGTCACTTCCATCATCATATCCATTATTGCCTAGAATCTTTTCAACATATCTGTCAAGTCGTCCATCTCTCGTGTGCCATATCTCACCACAATAAGCAAGTTTCTCTTTCACAACCTGCAACAAACTTAAAATAGAGCCTCTCAAATTCCATCTTAACTTGCAAGAATCCTCTCACACTTGCAACAATCTTATGTAAGCTTCTCTTTCACAACGTGCAACACACTCAAGTAGACTTCTTTTTCACAGCTTGCAACAAACTCGTACAAGAGTTTCACACGACCCACAAAGAAAAATGCCTTTCTCTAATACCACTTGGTGCAAGAACAAGGCATGGTATCCAATTAAGGACATCCATTGATGCTTGTGTTGCAAGGGTTGACCATTTCCATGGACACACATTTGCACAAATTCAGACCTGACTCGAAATACATTGCATCTCATTGTATTCAATAGCTTGTTTCAATGAACAAATACACACCTACATCCATGCCACAATTGGGTTTATTAAATGAAAAAGCATGGAGGAATTACAAACATTACCAAATGTGGCAACATAATGCCTCCGAATCAATGAAAGATGAAAAATTTATAGTACTGGGCTCAATCACCATCTCCAATAGAGGAATTCCTGAACAAATGCCATTTTTCCCTTCAAGGCAGGAATGGTCCGACCCCAGAGCTTACCCAATGTTCCTTGGCATTTCCCCTTCCATCTCCCAGCAAAAAGGCTTCAAGAGAAGACCAAAAGACCACAAAACACATTTCACTCCTTCAACTTGTCGTAATTGGGACTTTACAAGGTAGTCAAAACTTATTAAAATGCACTTTCCATAATAAAGACCAAAGTAGGATTTTGTTGGTGCTTTATAAAATTTTGAAAATGACCTAGACCTAATCGGGCCCCCAATCCTGATTGGCACTGTGGGCATCACTACGACTTTGACCAAGTCCTAGTCAGGTTCCAAACATCGACTACCACTACTTGTTTTTCCACTGAAGTTCTCTCGACCTAATCAAGACTCATATCACCTGTTACAACTATGGACTTCACTGAAGGCATTCCCGACATGATCGAGCTTATACCTCCGCATAGCACAACGAGTAAACACTTGACTCCACATAGACCTAGGTGGAGCCCGATCCCCGACTACCAAAGCCAAATCAAAGAAAAACGAGCATAGTTCAAATCAAAGGTTTTAATCCGATTTACATTGCAACTGCTCACCATAAACACCACTTAGTCGAGCTCCACAGGTTGACTAGCACAGTCGATAAATCAACATTACGGCTCATGACTTGATCGGGCTTCTCATCCCAATTAGCGTTGCGGATAGATGGCAAGCCAAGCATAGTTCAAAGTAGGCTTTGAGTCCCGCACACCAAAGGCCAACTTCATTCAAATTTACCACATTGCAAATTGGTCAATTATCATGATCACCATAACACAAACCACTTAAAACATACGCCAACCAAATCGACAAGCAAAACCCAAGTAACAACCAACAGCTCTAAGTTAGTTCTAATTGGGGGTTTTATCTCTGATTAACACTACGTGCTATAACATAAAAGCTACAAACCTAATCAACCAAGTGAAACGCGATTAGCATAGCAAACATTGTACAATGTCTTCATAGACCTAATCGAGGTTTTAAAGCCCAATTACAACTGTAAGGTGCTTTTCAAACTTGGCAAGACCTAATTAGGGATTAGGAACCTCATAACAACTACTGAGCAAGGCAACTTTAAAAGACCAAATCGTTAGTTTAGATTTCACGAATTTTGAAGTGACCAGGCAACTTTTCGAGCCAAGTGTTTATAGGAAAAATTGATCATAAAAACTTGGTCAATCCATCTGTGTGGAAATCAGAAGGAAATGAAGACTTTGAAATTTAAGCTCCCAAACAACCACCTCCATGGTGAAAAGACAAACAAGAAAAGAAACCACTCTAATTTGGTTGACGCAAGATTGTTAGAAACCTTGGATGGTCCTATATCATGTTTTAACTTATTTTGGATTTAGTGGTCTAAACAAGGTAAAACTCGAGACTAATTCAAATTGTATAGTATGTATAATTTAAGCAAAATTTGAATGTAACTAGAGTATTATTGATTAATTGCAATTACTAATTATGGAAATGACCTAGAAGAGAGGGTACTTTGCTTTATTCAGTTTTTTTTTGGTCTATGATATTGTACAAACATTAGCAGAGGTTCGGAATGGGCCCATAGTCACTCGGATCTAGAATCTAAGTGTCAAAACTTGTTGGGACGACTCTGCTATTGCTTGGACGCTTGTGGCAACTGAATATGTCTATGCTCTTTTGGATTTGTCTTGGTGAGATGTGTTCCATCATAGATTGTTGCGCCCGCTTGTAGATATGTATTCTGTGCAATATCACATGCTAGGACTGTGCACAGGTTCAAATTTGTCTTCCTTTACCTCAAAACCCTAGCTCCACTTTAGACACTTTCCTTGCTTGTATAAAGGGGTTAGAAACAATGGGTTGAGCTGACATCAACCACCCCCCGCTGAGTGGCTAAGTTGTGCCTATGTTCCAATACTTCGAAGAGAGCTCAAACTACACTTAATTCTCCCATCAACCACCCCCCGCTGAGTGGCTAAGTGTTGCCTATGTTCCAATACTTCGAAGAGAGCTCAAACTACACTTAATTCTCCCACCTACTGTGTGTGTGCATTCTGTTTAATTCCAGTATATTGTGCAATCCTACATGTGGCTTTCGAGACTTAAAAACTTGTTATTTTAATCTTGCACTGGTATTTGGACTTGGCTTAGGGCCTACACCTTTCAGGGGTTTTTAGGGCCTACTCCTTTCAGGGGTTTCAAATTTGGAAGCTTTAGGGCAGTTCCTCTTGATGTGCATATGGATAAATAGATGTTATTTTGATAAGTGATAGATAGGATTAGGCTTAGGCTTGACATGCTCAAATAGCTAGCTCTTTGGGTAATTTCCCTCGGAACCAACATGCGAAATGTATGGGCTGCCCCAAAGGAAGGATTTGAATTTAGAAAAATAGCTGTGAAAGGTGTGCTAACAAGTCCAACCAAGGCAAACAGTTTCAGTAATCGGATCCATCTAACTGTGGCTGAAGGTGACTAGAAAACAAGAAACAATGATCTGAGATTAGGATACAATCTGTGTAAGTTAATAAACTGCCCACTAGGGAAATCCTGTGTTTGAATAATGGAAAATTGGAAAGGTCATGCCCATAGATAAGAGCGTGGCTAGGAATGAGTATGAGCAAGAGTTATTTGTGTACGCACAAGTCATATATACTGAGGGTTGGTCAAAATTGTTATTGGTAGGGGTCTAATACCAAATTTGAGTATCTACAACGGGGCCTAATCACAAAGTAAAATGCATGAGTAAGAGCTTAATCTAAACCAATGATCCATATACATATAAACACATTAAAAACATAGCAAATCCTAGGCCTATACCAAAATTAGGTGTCGACATTTATATGATCTATATGATGAGGAATTTCTTATTTCTTATAAAAGAATTGTAATGGCAATAAGTTGACTATGTATACAGTAATAGACTTCCTACAAATAAGACACTAAGCTTATGAAGAGAGGGGCCTATCTTAAGCATACAAAAGCTAACCTATCGAAGATAAGCAATCAAATGATTGAAATGAGAAGGCTAGGATAAGAGACTGGTTGGCTCTATGAAGCCTTGTGAGATGCGCAAGCATATAGTATAATGAAACAAATGTGCATGAGATGAAGGACATGGGTACTTACCTTGAGACTTGTTGCATAGAAGTTTCCCTTGGTATAGAGAAAATGATGTCGTGGGTGAGATGTCTTGATGTGAAGTCAAGAAGGATAGAATATTCTGTAATAGACTAGGTAGGTAGCCTAAGAATCTCGCTATGTCATTGGTACTCCTCTATTCTTGAAATCAGATCTGCTTGCATATGATGAGGTCCCTAAGTGAGGTGCCTTGTCCTTGAAATCGTAGTGTGACATGTTTGTTGTAATTCCCTACCTTCTGTAAGGATAATTCGGATCTCATGATGGGAAAATACATTTAAGACCCCTGTTTTTGTAAATGAGAAAAATCATGTCTCTACCTTCAAGTCGAATGGTTTCAGTCATGACCAAACCCGCTGGTCTACTAAATGTTGAAAATCATAATGCACTGACGGGCTTAGTCTGGACCAAGTTTGTCATTGATACATCAATGATGGATTCAAGCTACGTGCAAGCTAAAAGAAGGAAGAAAGTGCCCAAAGGAGGCAAGGAGGAATAATTTTAGATCAATCTGAAAATGTGCTAGGAGAAATAGGGACAAAATGAGGCAGATGAAGGAATATACGCTGCACTACAAGATCTGTGACATATAAGTCTTAGGGAGATACGATTGCTCTAACCAAGCCCACAATCACCTGTCGATAATCATAACTGGGAGATAAAATGCGCCAACAAGCAGCTCAAAATAAAAAGTGTCAATGTCCTATTTTATATTTATATAGATCTACAGTGATGATAATCATAATGGAGGAGTTGAGGACTTCATACATTGACACATTATTTTTGGACTTTTTCCCTTTGATGAACTTGAGTCACTATCAGAGTTGCTTTGAGAAAGATGTCCAGAATGTAGGCCTTCTGACAGAATGATCCATGCAAGTAGTTCTCTATAGCCAATTTGCTAAAACGGGAGCAAGGGAGGCAGTTTTTTTTTACATAACTGCAACCACAGTCATTTCAATCATAGCTTGATCATGTTTTTATGTGGATTAGGGAAGGATTGACTTAGCTTTGATGGCATTGTTACAAATTGTTTTTAACGTACCTGCATATACTGATTACAAAAAAAGATAGCACATTTAAGTTTACTTTTATGTCACTAATTTTCTGTGTAGGATGTATACATTTATAATTTTACAAGACATGGAAGGAGAGGTATGGAGATTGACCATCACCAAACGTATCATAGATAGGGATTGCTTTGATGTTTATTTTCATTCTCTTGTTAGGACTTGTGTTCACTAATTTGGGACTCTAATCTACTCCGTGATATCTGAACATCCTTATTAATGTAATTATCTTCGATGGAGCTACTCAAAGAAGGAGATCTTTTGGTTGTGGAGTTATTCAACTTCAGCCTAGTTAGCTAGTAGAGTTACTTGACATCTAGTTTTGATGTAGGTATTAGGGATCTTAAAATCTTCCATGGAGATGCTCATCAATTGAAGATCTTTTGGCCATGGAGTTGCTCAATGATGGCCAAAGATCTGGCAGAACCACTCAATGTCTAGCTTAAGATCAGAGAATATAACTGCAATTTATGTCCTGCATGCAACCAATGTCTTCCATAGTTTTGTAGCTTACATTTTCTAATAATAGCCTGAAAATTCAAGAAATGACTTACAACAGAGTGCTTGCCATATCTGGCTATTCAGATTTTTAGTCCATGCATCTACTAAGAAAGTAAGTGCCAGATTATGCAAGAATAAGATATTGGGCCTTAAATACTGATTTCTGTCCTCACAATTATCATTGAAGTCTTCAAGTTTTCCCATGGGTTGTTGGCCTTGTCCTCTCTTGATCTCTATCAAGCTGCAGTCCTCTTTGTAGATAGGCACGATTCCAAAAATGTTCGACGGCACTAATTGTTACAAACAAGATTGGTTGATTGTTCAGGGCTCATGTTTCAATCCTCCAATAGATCCTCATCTTGACACAAATTTCTTGGAGGACTGGTTGCAGCCCATCCTTAAATAGGAACAAAGATTCTTGGAGGAATTTGTGCAAATAATGGACGAGAAAATAAAATGATTTGTTTGGTATTTATGTTAATAAATTCTCCAAATATGGGTTGCATGCAAGATGTCATAAATGCCATCCTTAAATATTGGATAGGTTGGCCCCTAATCAGGGTTTTCAGATCTTTTCTTGTAATTAATATAATGATTTATTTCTTATGGCTTACCTATATATGGCCATATTATAATATTATATATTGCTGGAAAGGTCTAGAAACATACGATTTGATAGTATATTTTTTAGTCCTTGTATTTGTCTTGAATTTCAAATTACTTAGGTTTCATTAGAATATCCTTAATTCTCTTAAGGGACCCACAAGATGGCTCGCTATGTTTCAGAAGATATTTCTACTAAGTTCAATTTGATGTCTTCCATATTATGTAGTCAAGCAAAACTCCTTTAAGGGAGAAATATTTTGTCACGAGAGACAGTGGATTAAATCATATTCCATCAATAAAGAGGAAGATGAATGGATTGGTTTCAGATAAAACACAGTTATAAACGTGTAGAATGAAGCTGCTCTTTAAGAAATCCCAGAGGCTTGCACCCAGGTAAGATGCTAATAGAAGAGGAATTTGTTTTAAACTTTTTTCCATCAAAATAAACCAGAGGGCCATTTTTAGCCATTCTTACTGCATTGGTAATTTCATCAGAAAATGCAGAAACCATATACATGTTATTTTCCCAAACTCACTGCAAATACAAAAAAGATCTGCCGAATGTGCTGTAGGGTACATTCTGAAAAACAAATTTTTAAATTATTTTATGTAATCATCTTTCCTGCAGTAGAATTACTTAATAGTATATACTGCACCATAGACTTGGTTCTCTGTTAAACACTGACAGAGACATTGCACTTATCCAATAGGCACGAGGGTCCAAAATAAAACAAATCTTCACACACCTTAACTAGAAATCGGATTTCGATTGTTGAAAACATTGATGGGTAAATGTCAAACAATAAAAGATCAACTGTTAAAGAGTTAACAATGTTGGCCAGGACAAGTAATTTATCAAAATTTGAAGTGATGATAAACCTTCCAATGGTTTCAAAAATTGCTATAAATGATTCCAATTTTAGAGCAAGTGCATCTAGTCAAGTGTTCATCTCATGATGATGTTCATGATATGAACACATATTATACGAGAAAAACAATAATACAAAGTTTGGAGCCCTGTATGAAACTGGGAGGGGTTGCAAAACTCTCTATAGCTACTACTTCACACCATTGTTATTCTCGTATAGTGTATCCCTCAGCCTTTTAACAAAAGAAATAATATGAACATATGACTAATGAATTGAGAATTGCACTTATGCAGTGCTTATATTGTCTTGCACTTATGCCATTTTAATGTTATCAGAAGAGAAAATATTTCAAGCCATCTGAAAAAGCACAAAGACCCATAAAGTGGCCAATTAGGATCCATCCTCAATCCTTTAACAACTTCTTTGAGTGTTCTTGTGCACTTTTTTTTCCTACCAAACAAAAGAAAGAAAGGATTATAGGTTTCTGTCAAGTCTATAGGATTCTTTTTCCAAGAGCTCTGAAGCATTCCCATCATAATTCAAGGATGAGTGGAATACTTGAATCCAAATCAAATTTATAAAATTAGCAAAAACAATGGGCAACTCGCCTCCCCAAATTTAAGAAAAAATATGAATAAATGCATTATCTAAACACAAAAAATTCTGGTATGTTCCCCAAGGTTGAAAACCTAACATTACCAGTGAAAAACTACCTTAAAATGACCTATTATATAACCTCACATGTTTCTCAATCTTCCTATATAAACTAATTTGCCACATTGTGCATTTCAATCTTTTGGAAAACTTGTAGCAAAGTCTCCAAAGCAATCACATTGTAATTCAAGAAATGAATCTCTCAATGACATCAAAGACAAGTTTAAAAAGAGAGACATGCTTCCGGAAAAACATGTGTAAAATGATTACACTATCGACGTTTCAGATCACACTCTGTGATCCATTATTAAGATGGAGAATTATTGATGTTTTGGAGATTTGAATATTCTCCATTTTTATGATGAATCACAAAGTGTGATGTGAAACACCGGTAATGTTATCATTTTACACATGATTTTTCCAGAAGCATTTTTCTCTTATATTTTCATGGGCTGTGAAAGCCTTAAGTCCCTTAAGTTTAAAATGTACCAAAAACAATGGCTAATCAACCTCCTAATGCCTAGTAAACATGGTAACAAAACAAATATTCAAGCATAAATAAACACCATGTTTGGAAAGTTTGAAATCCGAACAAGTACTTGCGATAGAAAAACAGTTTGAAATGCCTATTATTCAGCCTGTCACTTGTTTAAAAATGTTAAATTAAAAACTTATTTGCCACATTGTTGATTTCAATCTCTATATCAACAAATGAATTTTCATCAAAGTGCGTAATATTTATTTTGGCCAAGTTCCCTCTTATTTGATATTCTTAATCATGAAGTCGCCCAAAGTTTATTCAGTGACACTCAAGATCAAAATCAAGAAAAAGGTCTTCTTTTAAGACCCTAGTTGATTTCTCAGAACTGATTTTTCCTCTGGTGTGTCGCCCAAACTCAATGCCAATGTATCTTTCTTACAGAGAAGATTTTTAATAAAACCTTGATGCACTGCTTTAGAACATCAGGAGCATTACTTTTGGTTAAATTAAGAGGGGTTTTCTAGTATATGTTCACCATAGTAATCTGATGGGATGTCACCCAATCAAACTCCCCATATGTTTGCAGGTATCGTCATACTTGTGGCACTTTTCATATGGGAAAACAGGAAAGAAGAGGAGCAAATTGCTCAAATTGCTCACACTGAAACATTATCAAGGCTGCCTTTGCGTTTGTCAACAAATCGTGTTGTTGAACTTGTACAGTTACGAGGCACAGCTCGACCTGTGAGCATTTTTAGAACTGAACCCGATTTGATTTTCAATTGTTTGGAAAAAAAAAGAACTTTGTATCTCGTTAATTTTCCTTTTTGTATTTCACCTATTCATGCAGGATTCTCAGGGAAGTTTACCTGTAGGTAATTCTGGCAGGAACAAAAGATGCAGTAAATAGAGCAGTCCGAAGAGCTGAGAAGTTTCGCATTGAACTGATCGAAAGGGGAGTTATTCTAGTGCCTTTTGTGTGGAGCAATGACAGAAAAATAACTATAAGAAAGAAAGGCTTTGGAGGTCTACGAAATCCTGCTACTTTGAGCTCATCATCTGTTGTAAGATAAAAATTCTATACTTTCAGCATTTGATCTGTGCTGGTTATTGCACCTTTAATTAAGAAACATCAATGGATCCATATAGCATTTGTTTCCATAATCCATTTGCTGGGAATTTTCACTTAGGTTTGTAACACCCCTACTATTCAGTCATAGGACTTCTGGGAAAAAGGGGAATTCGTGGCTTATTATGGAAGATTCATATATAGAAACTGGATGGTTTATGCTATCTTTTGGTTCTTCAAAATGGGTTATTTAATTTCATGTTTGGGTCTGGAAAGTGTGTTCACTTCACGTTTATGTGTGAGGAGGTGAGTGATTAACTGGACAGAGTTGATTTTGTTCCATGTTTGAGTGAGTTAGAGTAATGTGGGACTCAGTTCAAGCAAAAATGGTGATAGGGTCCTTTACTATAAATATGGCCAGATTTCATAACTCTCTTTGTGACTTTATTTTTTCAGTTAAGCGTTTGATTATGCTTGGTCATTTGATCCATTTAACAACTTAGATGCTTGAGAATTACTCATTATCTGTTTGTTTTATTGAATATGTTTCTGATCTATTCTGTATTTGCATTCTTCAGTCCTTAGTTTTCCCTAATTGTGTTTGCCCTTTTCTGTTTTGGGCTAAGAAGATGTTTATTCTGAATATGTCTTGAAGGTTTCTTCTTGTTAGGATTGGAATCCAAAAATTTTTAGCCCATATTGTTTCTCGAAACAAAAAGAAGACAATTGTATCTTATTGTTATTCTGTTTCTTAGGGGACCTCAAACAACAGGTTGTAAATAGAGAATGGTTTACCTTGTCACCAAAAGAAAATGACCTAAAGGATTTACAAAGTAAGAATGAAAGCCAGCCAGGTTAAGGACCCTCCTCAAATGAGGTATAAAATGATTCTTTTAGTAGTCCTTGCCATGAAAAGACTCTCCAGAATAAGTTAGATTGTCCAGAATAATAGGATGAACTTAAACAAAACTTCCCATTTGCATAGCATGCCTTCTCTAGATACCGTCTTTGACGGGTGTTTCCTATTAATGTCTTAGTTTTCTGGCGTTTTCTAGTATGACTTGGCCCTCCAAATCTCTAATGTACTTGACCTTAATCACTTTCATGTTAGTGATGCTCTTTGAAGAAAATAATTGTTATAATATATATTTTTTAATTGTTTTCTGAAATTGGGAACATCATTCTCATTGATGATATCAGATGGTTTGTACAAACTCATTATTATCTTGATCCTGAATTTGAACTTTGAAATATTGAAAGACTTGAGTTGCTCTGTATTCTAAAGCAACTCATCCCTTACTCGTCCTATCTTGTCCAACATATCCTTTTGATTATTACAAAGATAATTTTAAAACATCTTTTATTAGGTTTCTATCTTTTTCAATATGTCGAAGGATTACTCTTGCCGTTGGACCTGCTCTGTCAGAATTAGATATCTCCAGGATAGGAGACCAATATATTAGTTAATCACATGTGCCCTACACAAAAACAACTATTCAAGAAGCAAGACTGGGAGATGTTTGCAAAACATGAGCAATAATTAACCATAAATTCTTTCAAAAGCCAAGTGGATCTACTGTGTATGCTTGTTAGTCTTGAAATCATAGCATTAGATAGATACATCACTTATATTGTTTTGCGTGGGAATCTTCCACAATAATATATTATGCAGTTGCGCACATAGATGCCTATAAGTTAACGATCATATAAGATACATTGTCACGTAAAACTTCAACCCACGTAATTATATCTTATTAGAAACAATAATAATATGCAAGAGTACTATGTCAAATCCATGAATCCGTGAAGCACAACACTATCATAGCACAATATCTCTCTAATCAAACTGCCCTTGCGCTCCAATCAGGATTTGATTATGGCCTGAATGCATTCTAGTTGGTCAATATAAGGGATTTTATACTCATAGATATTTTGTATGCATGTTACTTGTCTTATGTATGTATAAGACAAAGTCAGCTCTGTTATAGTTAGATTAGAAGCTAAAGTGAAGCAAGGGATAAGTAATAGTTTAGGAATAGTCAAAGGGACAAAAGTCAATTTGTAACGACTGAGGAATTGTAAGTGATTGTAATCTTGAGGATCAGTCGTAGAAAATAAAGAGACAGAAGTATTTATGTATAAGGTGAGGAATGAGGAGTTAATTAGTCAATCAGAGAGTTTGAGCTAATGAATCAGAAGTCCATGATTGTAACCGACAAATTTCCCTGATAATTCCTTAAAAATGCAATGAATATGATGTTCCGATCTGTGTCAATGAGTATATGTGCATATTCTTGAATGTTAGTCATTGTTTTATTCCATTTCTCACTTGAATACATGTATTTCCTTTATGTCATTGTTTTTTGAAACTTTTAGATGAATGACTAAATGATTATTATAAATATTCAAATAGAAGTAGAGCAATGAAGTCTACAAAAATGAATTGCAGAACAAAGTGGAAGAGATCTCCACAACACAAGATATCATTCAAGACCTCGTGTTTAAAAAAAAAGGAAGCTGTACCCTTTGGATTAAGAAAAGATAGAAAGTAATTCAAGATCTTGTTTTCCAACGAACAAAGATTCAATTTTGTAGGGCTCATGAATGCATTCAAAAGAAGAGGGGTATTACTTTAACAACACCCTTGCAAGCTCAAGCAAGGAATATCAAGGAGACACAAGTACATGGTGAGAAGATTCATTTTTATGATGATTTGAAACTCAATATGAATGATTATGTATTTCATTCTAACTTTTATGATTTAGCAATGGATGGTTTGGATATTGTTTGTAAGTACCCCCGGGTGGAGACTTTGGGAACTATTAATATTGATGTGGCAGAGAAGTTTATGAAGTTCAGGTGTAAGAAAAAGAAGATTGCATTGTAGGATATCACACATCCAAACAAACAAGTAAAAGCACATGAAGAATTTAAAGAAGAGCATGAAGCAAAAATTGAAGAGCATAAGAAAGAAATTCAAGAGGAGCACAAGGAAGAACTCAAAGAAGAGCACAATGAAGCAGCTGAATAAAAACATAATAAAGAAATTCTAGAGGAGCACAAGGAAGAACCTAAAGAAGAGCACAAGGAAGAACCTAGATAAGACCACAAGAAAGCAGTGGAAGAACTGCATAAAAAAGTCTTAACTAAAAAATAAGGAAGCATTGGAAGGAAAGCATGAGATGGACATGGGTACTTGTGAAGGAAGCTCAAACCCTTCACCTACTCAATAGCCAAAGGGACAAGTGGAAGAAAAGATTGAAACAAGAAAGCAGGTCAAGTCTTCAAAGGTTGTATATAGACATCCAAATTGTATACACATCTAATTCCCTTTATTGACAGTTTTGTTTGCATAGGGTTTTCGTTGCATTCATGGTTCACATACTTGGACTCGGCAAACCAAAAAAAAAATGGCTCGGCAAATATTCGACAAATAGTCGCCAATACTCATAAACTTAAATTTCTTAAGAAATACTTAAAGTTATTTAAAAAACATAAATTTTATACAAATCATAGTTACAAAATGTATCAAATGAGTCTGTAAAATGTTGGAGAAGTGTTTTCTATTATATTTGATTACAAATAGAGTACAAAATCGCATCATCATGCGAATACAACAACAAATTGATACTTATAAATTTATGATGATTGTCATTGAAAATCATTATCATAAATTGCATATAGATGCAAGTTACAAATTACAAGAATCTACAATCTACTCTTCTCCTTTCTAGTGAAAAATATGGGAGACTGAGAGAGTCTTGTCCTTGCACCCTGCTACGAATCACCCTAGTACTAGATGACAGTGACTCTTTTGCCTCATGTTTGACAATAACTACAAGGATGTCTTCCAATCCAATCACTCCTACTTTTGTTGTACCACTACCTACACCCTCCATAGCTTGCCTCTCGAATTCAACAATCTCATCCTCTGTGAACAAGGGGGTCTCCTCATCATGCGTAATCTAGTCACTATAGGGATTAGTCTCATCCAAATCAATAGGCTCTTGTGATATATCCTCCACCTTTTTTGTGCAAAGTCGAAGGTTGTATTGCACAAAAACTAGGCCATTGAGGCGTCGTTGAGCCAACTTATTACACTTATTCATGTGAATTGTGTCAAACAAACTCCAGTTATGCTCATATCCAAAAGCACTACAAGGTTGAGATAAATTTCAGAGGGCCAACTTTTGAAGATAGGGGTATTTCCTACCCAATCTTTCCACGATGAACCTGCAAACAAGATATTCAAAAGTTTGTAAATAATTAAAAATTGTCAATTTGTGACTTGTAAGGTATAAGTAAAGACTTCAATTTTTATTTCGTGGTATTTGGTTGGATCTCTCTCGAATAGCTAGTGCCAAAGAAAAGAGCCTCCCCCTAGCTTGCTTGTAGTTTTTCAACTCTGAAATAATGAGGTCCCTTACTTCAACCTTAGGTGTCATCCTCTCAATACATGTTGAGAGGTTCTCCATAACCTTCTCATATCTGTGAAACAATCAGAGTAGAAAAACCTGGGATTAATGTAGTACCTCAATGCATGAATGGGTTGGTGGAGTTGAATATTCTACCTCCGATCAATTATCTCCCCAATCGGATCAAAACTGCCTCTATACCCCTTATAGATGTTTTGGATGGCCTCTTTGGCCCTATCCATGGCCTTATAAATGTATCCCATTGGGTTTTGCTCCCCATCCACCAACCACAAAACTCTTACCAAAGGCTCTGACACCTACAAAGTTACAAATAAATTAGAGTCACAAACTTACTATTAAAACAAATATTTTAAAAATTGAAAATAAAGAAATCAACTTGAAATTTAAATTGAAATCTGAAGCAACCTTGATGATCTCTATAGCTTTCCATCAATTTTCTTTGAATATGTTGAGTCCACCATGTTTGACTCACAAACATCTATTTCAATAGTGTCAACAAACAACAAATACTTTGCAACAAAAGGAATTTAGTTGCAAACCTTGTGACATTTGCTTGCACAAGCCCTTTCCCTTTGGCGTGATCTCTCATAAAGCTGAGAACTCAAGGGTAATTATAATTGTATTTGGTGATGTTTCTGGCATTTTCTACACTTGGTCTCACCCAATCAATTTTGCTTATGTCCTCCAAAAAAAGATCAAGGCAATGGGCTGTGCAAGGGGTCCAAAAGAGTGATGGATGCCTCTACTTAAGTAGTCTTCTCACTGCCACATATGTTGCTATATTGTTAGTGACAACTTGCACAACATTTTTGATGCCCACCTCTAACACAACTTCCTTGAGCATCAGGGTAAAAGTTTCTACATTATTTACTTTGTTAGATACATCAATTGACTTCTAAAAAACCATCTCACCATTTGAAGCCACTAAAAAATTGGCGAGGGTGTGGTTCCTTCCATCCGTCTACTATTTGAAAGATTGGTGCATCCGAACTTTCACTATTGCTTCTTTTGATCTTCCATAATTGACTTTGCATATTCAACATCCTGGAGTAACCTCCCATGTAAATATTTTGGAGAGGGTGCCTTGTACCTTTTCTCTGCAACTATCAATGTTACCAAATACTGTCGATATAGACTCTTTGTCATAGTACCAAAAATTCGCACATGCCTTATCTACTTCCACATGCACCTCTTGTTCCACCCTATATCTTGCAACGAAGGTTTTGCCCCACATATGTTTCTGGGTACCAAAAAGCTATGTGATTGGTTTTTGCTTGAACTAGATGAGGTGGATGTGCGTCACATGCGTGGATCACAACTAGAGTCTACAATTTCTACCATATCTACCTTAGTTTTTGTTGTCATTGTGGGAGTAATGGCTACTGCTACGAATGCTTGTAGCCTTGCCCTATCTAGCTTCTTTTTATCCAACAATGCAAGCTCTGTGTTCACCTCTCTTTTTGCTTCTTTCATGGAATTGGGACATGACGTGATGTCACGACAAGGAATGCATGCGATATGGTACTTGAGGCAATTGATGCCTCCAAAAACCTTGAAACAAAACGTGAAAATTACAATCGCTTGGGATGGTCTAGGTATGACATAATTCCAAATGACGGTACAAATTTTAGTGGGAAGGCTACCACTTGTTGATGTTGACCTTGATGTGGCATTGGATGCCATTGTATGCTAATAGTTAACCCACATGTTTAAAATGCAAAAAAAATTAAAAACTAACATTTAAAAAATAATTTAAACCATAAAGTTGTATATGTAAACACTAAACCCTATGTATACGAAACAATACAATTTTTTTTAAAAACATCTAAAAAAAATCCAAACCATAAATTTGTAAAACTAAACCCTAGAAAAAGGAAAAAATGAGCAATTTTATTCATGAATTTTGAAAAACTAGCTTAAATCATGAATAAGAATAATGGAATTGAATGAAATGCATGTAAATTTATCAAACATAATATTAATGATTGACAAAGAATTTATATGCTTGGAAAAAAAAAATTAACTTGGAAACCGAATTTTCTCAAATTTCCTTTACAAATCTGCTACAAGCTCCCTCCAATTTGTTCAAAGGATGCTCAAATAATGTGTGTTGAGTGTTGGGGTGTGTGCTTAAAAAAGAGAAAATTATGTGTTTTTCCACATTGTTTACCTATTTTTCAATGTTTTCCCCACGTTGGCTATGTTTCAAACTACAGTGAGTCTGTACACAGTGCCCGTTGAGTACTATGCAAAAACTTCCACAGACTCAACATTTAAAACCAGTGTTCCACCGGGATGCGTCCCCCCCAAAAAAAACCTTGCGTTTTCGGGACGGGGATGACCCCAGGATGTGGGGATGTTAGGGGGACATCCCCTAGCCGTCTTGCCACCACCACAAAGCTCCGTCGTCCTCGGGACATTTCCCTCTAAGAGGGGACGCCTCCAAGGCGTCCCTTCAAAAGGGGGATGTCTTGGGGACTCTATGACGTCCCTGGGACATCCAGAAGCCCCTTGACTCCCTAGGAAACGCGTAGGCGTCCCTCGCGTAGGTGGATGACATAAAGTGCATTTTTTTAATTTTAAAAAAAATTTGGCTTTTCGAGCCATCTACCCTAACCCTAATTGCTAGTGTGTCCCACCCACACCCCCAAGGTCTCCCAAAAGGTTATAAAAAACCCTCTCCCTCTCATTCCAAATCACACAAAAACTTCATTGAGTGAAGTAGAGAGCTGAAAGTAGAGGCAACAAGCTAAGAGGGAGAAGTTTGCAAGAGTGAGAGAGTATTAGGAGAGGGAAAGTGAGATCAAGAAGATGATAGAGAAGCCAAGAAGACTCAAGACTCTTCAAGTTCATCATTTCACCCAAAAGGTAGGCCCTATCACTATGCATTTGGTTCTTTCAATTTCTAATTTAAAATTTTTAAATTTTTGTCTCATTGAATCATTATTCATTTGTAAATTGTTTTGTTCTTTGATTCATGCCATTGAATCATTTGAATTTCTAAATTGAAAATTATTATATTTTTTTAGTGATTCTCATTCATTCAAATGCTTAAAAATAAATTTTAAATTTTAAAATTTTCATTCAAATCAAATGTTTAAATTTAAATTTTTAAATCTTAAGAACAAGGATTCCTATTTGTGTATCCTTTGCTTCCGCGCTACGTGCGACTTGATGTAAGAAAAACAAAAACAAAATCCTTGTCTTAAATTTTAATTTTTTAAAATCTTCATTCAAATCAATTGCTTAAATTTTAATTTTTTAAAATCTTCATTCAAATCAATTGCTTAAATTTTAATTTTTAAATCTTAAGAACAAGGATTCCTATTTGTATATCCTCTGCTTCTGCGCTTCATGCGAGCTGAAGTAAGAAAAACAAAAACAAAATCCTTGTGTCTTAATTTTAAATTTAATCCCTTACATTATGCATGGTTTGAATTTTAATTTTTTAAATTATAAACTTACAAAATGAAAAAAAATTATCATTTCTTGCAGTGTCATTATGAGTTCTCATAGCATGAGCGAGGATGAGGGTCAACCTCAAGGAGTTGAGGTTGAAGCTGAAAGTGAAAATGATTCAGATTATGCACATGATGATCCTAGTTTAGGAGGGAGGAGTGATCTTGAAAAACAAACTAGTTCTGTTGGGAGTCCCAATTATAGTTTCCCTTCACATGCCTTTCAACAATATGCTAAGGGTCCCTTTGATCCAAAGAAACCTTTACAACAATTTGCAAGCAAGGTACCATCAAAGCCTAGGACATCTGGGGGCACTAGGAGATGGAAGTGCAACCTATGTGACCTTGAATGGTTTGGAAACATGACTAGAACAAATGCTCACCTCCTTATCCGAGGCGAAGGGGTAGATGTATGTGAAAAGGTGGAAACAAACCTGAAATTGAGGGCTGAAATATGTAAATTATGGGGTGCCAATGAAGAAGATGCACCTACATTTGTTGCTTTGCCACCAAGGGGGAGGGGTCATCAGAGACAAAGTTCTACTTCTAGTTCTTTGGAGAGGCCAATGGCAATGAATCCATCTAGTTCAGGGGTAGCAAGGCCTAAGGGGAAACACAAGATGACTAGTGATGCTTCATATCCACTGGCAGATTTATTCAATGTGAAAGCAAAGTATGAGGTAGATGCCATTGGCAAATTTTTCTTTGCCACTGGCATTCCATTTTGTGTGGCTTGCTCTCCTTATTATAAGGAGGCCATGGCAAAAATAGCAAGAGCAAGACCATCATATGTGCCACTAGGAGAGACTAAATTGAGGACAACAATCTTGGATAAGAACTATTCCAAGCTTAATATTTTAATGGAAAAAATGAAGCATACCTGGGTCTCAAGTGGATGCAACATCGTCATGGATGGGTGGACAAACATTAGGCATCGTCCACTCATCAATATCATGGTTACAAGTACAACTAGCCCTTATTTCCTTAGGGCTATTGATGATGATGCCAGATGGGATGTAGAGCTAGAGGAGCCAACATAGATTGATGATGATGTTACACAGACAGGTCTAGTTGGTATTAGTTTGGAGGAGCTTGAGCGTGTGGAGTCCAACAATTCTAGTGATGAGGAGTTCGACGGGAACTTTGGGGATGATTAGCCATTGACTCATTGAGTCATTTGTATTTAGTATTTCACTATTTTAGTATTTTGTTTTTAAACATTGTTGATACTTGATAGTTGATTGTAATCATGAATTATTGAATCATCATTATGAAATTTTGAAAATTCTGAATTCGATATTTTGATTTTGATTTTCAATGTTCATTGGTTCAATGGATCAAACTTGAAACTTAAATGATTAAATCACAATGTTAAATTGTTGATGTTCAATGCAATATACTTATTCCTTATACATCTTTTTATAACTAATTTTTCAAGTAATATATGTATTTGCTCCGCTCCCCCGCCACCCCTCCGCCGACGTCCCCCGCCGTCCCCAAACTTAGGCCCCCATCCCCCTATCCTGGAAACCCTTCCCCGCATCTCCGCGTCCCCCCGTCAGGAAAATTTGAGAAACTATGTTTAAAACGCACTAGTATAAGTGAAATATACTTGTGGGGCAGGATTTTCGGCGAGCAGTTGCATACTTGCCAAGTATGCTAACTATGGTAGCAATAAATTTGGGATTGGAGCGGGCTGGTTTCTAGAACTATGAGAGATGTGTCATGGATGTTGTTCATACTACCCTGATACCATCATTTTTGTTCTCTACCTCCTTGTCCTTCCTCTCACCCCCTTCCTAATTCGCCTGCTCACAACCAACATCTTCAGCTTGGCCGAAGACATTCATTGAACACCTTGTTTTGGATGATATTATTATGACCCCTCTATCTATGTTTTTTTAATTTTAATCATATTGATGCTAGGAAGAAAAGAACAATGTACGACATAAACAAATTAAACCCTAATAATAACTTTGGAGATGTATTTTATTGATAAAAAATTGTTGGAATACATCAATAGGAAAATAATAATAGTGTTAAACCAATTAGAAATCAAGCACCTGGTGGAATCTTTCCTGAATGAGAATTGATGTTGTTGTCTAATGTTGTTCCAACCGCCCAACAAATGAGATTGCCACTAAAAATAAGAATGCTTTAAGTCCAATGCAATCACTGGATGAGATTGCTCATAGGAAACCAGAAGGGTTTTGTCTTCTGATCTTTGGATCCAAGGGTTTTCGTTCCTAAATCTATAGATGAGATTTGCTTATTGTAGCTGCCCACTCTAGGATTGAAAATATGTGAAATGAGCATAGATTCATTCTCTCAATGTTGGAAACCTTTATTTATTCATTGACATGCTCCCAACCATAGGTGCCTAGCCTTAGTGTCTAATAATAAAGATTATTTGTATTTGATATGAAGTAATATCACTTAATAATCAAGTACCACATAACATGGTGCTAGTGTAATAACATTAAAATGCTCAATTAGTTGATAAATGTTGACTTTTTATCAATACATCAACCATAGCTTGAGAATTACTCACCAAAAAGCCTTGAGATAAAGCATTATGAACAGTTGACTCACACCAATATTGAACGATAGGTTGCATGACATGGTCCTATTCTTGTAGCCCTCCAAATGCCCCTAAGAAATTGGAACAGGTTTTCTCCAGGGCACTTATAATAGACACGTACACTTAAAAATCTCCAAAGGCATGAACAATGTTAATAGTAAAAAGGCCCCCTTAGAGTAATTCCCCAATGAGGAGACTAATTGTGAGGTCTTGCCTCTGACCAACTCCTAAAATTTAGGAAATGCCCATAAAATATAGGAAATGGTCCAAACCTCATAAAAATACCACAGACCAATGAATGGAACCAATCCTCACAAGTATATACTCATCTAGCAATCACCCCTCGCCCATCGAGAAGTATAGAAATAGTTTCATGGGTCCCACATGCATTGATTCAATATGAAGGGGACATTATAGATACCTTCGGCCAGGCTGATAATGGTGGAGAAAACCGAGACTTGATTTTAGAAATCCTTACCCCCATTTTAACACCTTGTTTTGGATGATTCCTTTAGCTAGGTTGATGATGTTGGATAAATTTGAGTCTTGATTTTAGGGATCTTTACCTCTATTTGTAGGTTTCCTTTAGTCATTTCTTGATGAACAACTTCTACTTTGATTGTACATGCGACACCCCCTAGGGAAAAAGAGGAATCATGGCTAAGGAGCTTAATAGGAAAACAAGTTGCAAAGAGACCTTGAAGATTAAATAATAAGAGCTATGCCATCAAAGTATACCATGTCTATAGCATCCCCATTCGTGGTCTACTTAGGGCTTCTTTTATCTATCTTGACCTCACCTAAAACCATCTCTCACAATTTGTTGAAAGCCAAGGGGGAGATTAATGCACCAACATATCGACCCAAAGTAAGTATGCCTAACCCTACACCCTTTACTTTGTGCATGGTCGGGTTGTGATTGTTATATGTTCCTTTTATTTGATATTATTGAACATGCTTATTTTTATTAAACTTATTGTTATCTTTATATTATTATTACCAGTGGTGCAGGGAGACGTGTCTCACACCCCTTGGGACGTGCCTTGGGTATTGGGATGCATCTCGGGTATGGAAGATGGGTACGGAGATGTCCCCTGTGCCCAGAGACGTCTGCCTGCTTGTTCCCATGTCTCCTCCCCTTTACTGCCTCGAAATGTAGTGTACCCCAAATGCATAAACCCTAAAACCGTAATAAACACATAATGATACATGTTTTACCACGTCGTCGTTTGCAGGGAAGGTCGCTGTTTGCAGTCAGTCAGAAGGTCGCGATTCGAACTTTAACATTTCATTTTGTTTGTTGCTTTTATTTTTTTATTTGTTTTTGTGTGGCACTGCCGTTCACAGTATTGCTTGGGATGACCATGAATGACAGTGCTGTGAGCATTAATTGTGAGCCTTAATGCTCACGACATTGTCGCGAAGTGCAGGGCACTACCGTTTGTGGTTGTGCCGAGTATGATTGTGCCTTTTTTATTTTCTTTTTTATAAACTTCATTTTTTTTAAATTTTTTTTAAAGTTTGTAGTTAATAATTTAATAATGTTTTTTTAAATGTTCATTATTTTGTTTCACACTATATATTATATATATATAATATAAAAATAATAAATATTTATTGTTGTCTCCCCATACCCCTGTCTCCTATTTTTCAAAAAATGGCGTACAGGGACCCGTATCCATCTCCCCATCCCTGTACCTGTATCCATCTCCTGGCAACTATGATTATTACAACTCTTGCCTTGACAACAAAACTTGACCTACTTACCATAGCTTTTGCTATATTTTCTAATGACACCCCAAATTTAGTAAGGTCCTCCACCTGCTTTTTTCAAACAAAGATTGCATTTGTAGGTCCTATTTGTTAGATCCATTCAAACCTCCTTTGCACATAGCCTTGTCAATAGCCCTAGATTGCTTTATGGACCAGAAATCTTACGTGTTGGATCTAGAATGGTCTTCTACCTTTTAACTATTTAGAGGCTTGTTATATGTAAAAATTGATTTCTAGGCTTAATACATTTTGTTAAACCCTACGTGAATCTTACCGCATCTTGTTGGTTCGGTCATCGTCACATATCCTCTTTTTTCTAGTCTTATCTCTTATCACATCATCTTCACCATCAATATATTTTGGTGAACTTGACATGAATCTTACCCCACCTCAGGGTGGGCTATTTTCATGTTTTCGTTTCCAATCAATTTGTCAAGCATTTATTGCTTTCCATATTTCTCTCCCCTCAAATTCCCTATGGGCTATTCTCCTATTTGTATAATGAATTCTTTCCAAGTAGACCAAGATAATATCCAATGGTCCAAATTTTCCCATGTGCCATCCTATTCTAACCTAGATTGCAACATTGCATCTTCCAACCTCAATAATTTCATTGATCCTCCAACTAAGGTCAACACTTGGTCCTCTAAGTCAAATAAGAAAAACTCAATTCCAAGAAGATATTGACTAAGAAGGAGAGCCCATAGATAACATTGAGTTCACTCTTAAAATCCAACAATCTTCATTATGCAGGAAAATATCTCAAAGAAATTCAACTCCTCACAATTTCCGTACTTAACACTATCCACCCACTAATATGGGAGTGATGGATGGAAATACCCTCTTTTCCACTAGCATTGGGGCAAGCCCTATCAATACCATGACTTCCCCTATATTTTCAATGTCCACAACTCGAGCGATTTATGCCACATTGGTGGGTACTAAAACTAGTATTTCATCCCCTAGCAATACTCAAGAATCCCTAATCAAACCCCTCAAATGGACCAAACTAAAATGTTTATGCAAGTTTAAAACTGCCCGAAACAAATGCAAACTCGAATTTT
The DNA here is from genome assembly GCA_037957365.1 of Torreya grandis. Classification (NCBI taxonomy): domain Eukaryota; kingdom Viridiplantae; phylum Streptophyta; class Pinopsida; order Cupressales; family Taxaceae; genus Torreya; species Torreya grandis. The sequence goes on along the minus strand of JARHVA010000374.1, from coordinate 1,712,311 downwards.
GCAAATGACATCTTGACCTCCACAAACATATTGAAGACCTCCCAATCAATGTTCTCCCCTTGCCTCCCTTACTGATGTGAATGAGAAACCTATCTTGCAACCTCCAATTCACAACAAAGTGCTTCAAACATTACAAAAAGAACCTTTAACACCTTATATTGCAACTATGGATATTGGAGGAATCACTCCTACCATCACATATGACGGGTCATCTTACCCTACCTTATATTTGAAAGCTTTTTGGCAATCCTTTGTTCAAAATCGACACTTACACAACTGCTAAGCTATTATCAAAAACCGTAACCTGGGATTCCCTAGATTGATACAATCAACTTAAACCTCATTTCATTGTTGAACTTGAAGGCTTAGTCAATACCCTTGCCCAAAAATTCCAATACCATGATTTTCCTGAAGACAATTTAGGAACCTTTGTCAACACAAAACACTTGGACCTTGAATCTGCCCATGGCTTCATCAAGCAACGAAAGTCACTAGCCTATAAGGTAGACCACAACATTAGTGAAGAAAGGCTCTTCAAGCTCTTTACCATTGCTTTAGAATCAAAATTACATTATGAATTCCGATCGTTTTCTCTTGAGACCTTAGAAGAAGTCTTCAACCAAGCAAAAAGATAAGATCATCTCATGAAACAATTTGAGAATCCTCAATCACAGGAACAAGTCACCAGTCCTAATGAAGAACAAGAATTGACATGCCACTGACGATGGCGTATCCAATACCTTATACCATAACTTTGATTCTAAATGAACAATCAATGCAATTATTCCAAATGCATCTCAAGATTCACTCTTTCCCAACCTATCATGGGAAATCCATTTTATCCAAATCCTCAAGCAAGGGAGTCAACTCATAAGCAAAGAGTAAATTCAATGCAAATTGCCTAAACCCAACCACGCGAGTTATATCCTACCAAGCCAATACCTTAATGGTTTGACCCTCAAAATTTTTGTTGGTGGCATGCCAATTGGGGCTGTTCAAATGAAAGTTGCCATAATCTCAAATATATTGCATACTCTTTTGTAATGTCCCCAAATGGAACGATTTAACAAAAAAAGGGTTTCCCCTTAAATCCACAAATTTTGAAATAAAAATAAAAAAGCCCTAGTTTGCAATAAATGCTTCAAGACCCTTACCAAATCCCTAGAAACTCTCAGTGCCAAAATGCAAGGGATGTGAAAACAAATTCCGGCCACTAATTTATCCAAAATTCAGCTGAATACTTGTAGATATAAGCAATAAACTGATAAATGGAAAATTGTACCTTTTTGCCAAATTATTGAGGATCAAATGCAACTTTATGTTGGCTGTAAAAATATGATTTTATTCGCAAACACAATTGCTGTTCTTTGCTGTTATATGCTTCAAATCCTTGCCAAAAATATGCCACATGTGCCCAAAAATCAAGGAAAATTCTAGTGAATCCCTAGGGCATCCAAAATGGCCCCAAAAGTCCTCCAAGCCAATCGCCCAAGTCGTCAAGGTGTAGGAAAAATAGCAGAACATTTATTGAGCAAGATCCCTCCTTTCACAAGTGGAAATGATCACGAAACTTGTCAAAAATAATTAAATAATAATTTGAAAATTATTATTTAATATTTTATCAATTTGGACCCTCAAATATTCCACAATGTTTCTCCAAAACCCCACATTAATATGTAGAAAATTAGTAAATAATTAAAGAATATTATTTGCACAAATAGACCTTAAAAGGGATCTCCAAACACTCAATCAAGCCTCCAAAACAAATTGCTCCACTTGCAAAATTAGTACAAATAATAATAAAAAATATTATGCATCAAATTGACCTCAAATAATCCACCAAAACTTCACAAAAGTCTCTTAAAACAAATCACCCCACTCTAGGGCAAGTAACAAAACCTCCTTTAGCAAAGGTGGTGTCAAAAGACACTTTTTTTAGAATGATCAACACCAAATTTGTGAACACCTATTGGGCATGCATCCCAATAGCTTCTTAAAACATAAAGAAACAATTATCAAATTCAATGTCTTCAATTATGATATTCACCTTGTATTTGTACCTTTCAGAGGGGTTGAACCACCTTGTTGAGGTAAAATACTTCATAATCCTCACTTGCCCTTTTTAGAATATTTTTTCCTTTCCTTGCTTTAGCTCTCAAGCCGACATTCTCTTTTTCGAATATAATATTAATTAGTTGTCTTAATAAACTAGTAATTAAAATTACTTCTAGGAAAATAAATTAATAATTAATTCAATTAAATACTTTAATGGTAAAAACCGCTTATATTAAATATTCTATTAATTAAATAATAATTTCTTTAAGAGAAATTGATAAAAAATCATTATTTTGGCAATTAATAATTAACTAATAAAATATAACCCCCAAAAAGATTCCTTTAGTCTATGGGGAAGTAGACTAAAGGTCTTTCATACCTGCTTATATCTGATGTGAAAATGGGGACATCAGAGTCCTCCCTTCCCACAATTGCTTGCCCTCAAGCAATTGCAAACTTGGATGCTTTAAAATCGCTTCTTTTTCCCAAGTGGCATCTTCGAGTGGCAAATCATTCCATCTAATCAAATATTCATTGATGCTACGATTTCTTAGCATCTTTTCACGAACCTCAATGATAGATTCTGGAATCAAGATTATTTTGCCTTCGTCATCCGAGAGGGGTAGCTCTAAAGAAGCAGTAATATGCTGTCCAAGAACCCTTTTGAGACAAAAATATGGAACGCATTTGAATCTTACCATTTTCTGGAAGCTTTAATTCATATGCTACTTCTCCCACCTTGTTTCTCACCTTATATGACCCATAAAATTGTGGTTCAACTTTTCCGAACCACTTTGTTTGAGGGAAAGATTGCCTATAGGGTTGCAATCTTAAAAAGACCCAATCTCCTACCTCAAGTGACCTCTCCATTCTATGCTGATTTGCATATAATTTCTGCGGATTTTGAGCATGTTGTAGGTTCCCTTTTAGTGCTCTCATGATGTTATAACTTTGTTGTGCCAAGTCCTTTGCCACAGGCACTCTACTATTTGTCATCACCAAATCAATGAAGGAAAAAGCATAACCATAAAGTGCATTAAATAGAGTCATACCTATAGACATGTGGAAGGTTGTGTTATAACAATGCTTGGCCATATGTAACCATTTTATCCATGTTGATTGCTGCTCCGAAAAGTAGTTCCCCAAATATTCTTCTAACTATTTATCACAATTTATGTTTGTCCATTAGTTTGTGGATGATAACTAGTGCTAGGGGTGAGCTCAATACCTGTCAATTTAAAGAGTTCTTGCCAAAATATACTCATGAATCTATTGTCCCTGTCACTAACAATGTTTTTGGGCAGCCCATGCAACTTGAATATTGCTCTAAAAAACACATCAACAATCATAGGAGCATTGTATTTGGCTGAAAGTGGATAAAAATGAGCAAATTTTGTAAGTCTATCAACCACAAAATATAAACAATTTTTACTTTGAACCATAGGCAATCCGGTAATGAAATCCATAGAGATGCTCTCCCATTTTTGTGAAGGAATGGGAAGGGGCTGCAAGAGACCTGCCGGAAAATTCATGCTCACTTTTATTCTTTTGGCATACAAAATATTCCTGGTTGTACTTGAGAACCTTTTTCTTTTAAGCCCTTCCAATAAAACCTCTTCCTCACAAGTTTGTAGGTCTTAGAGTACTCTTGGTGGGCAACCAAAGGAGTGTCATGGGCAGCACTTAAAATCATGTGCTTCACCTTGGATTCAAGTACCAAATAAACCCTTTCTTTGTAAAGTATAAGGCCATCCAAAATTTTGAATTTATCATCAATAATCACTTCCTCAAGCAAATTGTTAGTAAACTGATTTTTAACATATTCCAAGATAATTAATTCTTTCCAATTTGCTATTATAAAAGACATAGAACATATTTTTGCATCTTCTTGTAAAGCCTTATTGAACATAGAAGCAATTTGAGGTGACCCTTTGTTCATACCTTGAAGTGTTACCTCTTTGTCACCCACCTTGAATTTGAGCATCAAGCTTTGATAATTGAGGGTAAATTCCCCCAATGAATGCAATCATTGGACCCCAAGAACAAGATCCATATCTCCAATGTCAATTACGCTGAAACATACCTCATGCACCCCTAAAGCAATGGTAAGCTTGGTGACTCTTTTGGTGCGAGGAAGAGAAAATCCATCCGCTATTGTTACCTTGAAACCCTTGAAGTCTTCTACAATCAAATCAAGCTTAGCTACCAAATTTTTGCCAATAAAGTTGTGAGTAGCCCCTCTATCGATTAAGATGGTTACCTTGTGCTCCTTTAAAGTCCCTCCTACACAGAAATGATAGTACTTTGGTGCCCTTGAAAGAGTAGAAAGAGTGTTGCCCAAATCTTGTGTGTCATATTTATGCACATGCTCATCAACTACATTGTCATCATGCTCATCATTAGTATCAACAATATCAAAATCTAAATCGTTATCAATTACCTCAATGTAGTAGACATGTCCTTTGCCCATGCAACAGTGGCCTTTGGTCCATGTATTCTTGCAAGTAAAACATAAGCCTTGCCTTCTTAATTCATCTCTATCATCCTTCATATTGCTGCTATAGGGCAGCGATCTCTGAGGTGGCACATATGGTGTATAAAGCTTCTTTTGTTGCTCATTGGGTGGTGCCCTAGGTTGCCCACTTTGTGCTCTTTGCTATCCACTAAAATCAGACCTTGGCTGCCCTGCATTTGCCCCTTTGGGCAGCGAATAGGTGGTTGCCCTTGGCTGCCTTTTTTGCCCTTCATAACTCCTGTATGCTGAATATTCTAAATCCAAAGCCTTAGTGATAGCATCTTGTAAAGAAAGAGGGTTAAAAGCCTTAACCAAACCCTTCAAGAGCTCAATTAAACCCTCAACAAACAAAACTAACCTTTTCTCACTAATATCGGGTACCATAACTGAAACTTTTTGAAAATCAGCAACATACCTTTCAACATCATGATCTTGCTTGAGTTGTGCCAACTCATGAAAATGTATTTCTAGATTTTTCCTATCAAACCTCTCCATGATCCTTTTGCCAAACTCCTCCATGGTAGTAATAGATCTGTGGCCTTGTATGATTAAGCCATGAAACCACCACTCGTGAGCAATACCCTCCAAATGTAGGGCGATGAATTTTAGAGCCTCATCCTCAAACATGGGGTTAAGTGATAAATATGTCTGCAACTTTTGCAACCATGATCTCACAGGGAGTTTATCAGTACCATAAAAAATAGGAAGATAAATCTTACCCAACCTTTGTTGCAAATCTCTACAGCGTTGCATAATAGGAACCCTTGGCTTGGATCCTTCATCTCACAGAAATCGCGAAAAGACAATAGTGCTTGCATGGCAAAGCTTAGGGTTATGTACTTTTTTTGACGAATCTCCAAAGTATCATCCCTTGGCGTCCTCATCTCTACTACTGGTTCTCTCTGCAGAAAAGTGGCCTTGAATAATTTATGAGGGGGATTAATAGAAACCCTCTCATTATCACTCAAATTTCCTTCTCCATTGAATAGTCTCTGCTGGGAGTTGTATCCTTTAACATAGCTGCAATTTGTATACCCAAAGTATGCTGAAGATCCTTTTGGCTTTCTTTGATCAAGCTTTACAAAAACTTAACCTGTTCTGAAGTAAATCCATTAGGCTCTTGATCCCCCATAGTCTTTTTCCTTTTCTGATAATACAGGATCTCTTTATCTGCTTGCATTCAACAACTAACTCACAAGTAGACAAGATCGGTGATCTGATACCACTGTAATGCCCCCAAATGCGATTTAATAGAAAAGAGTTTCCCCCTAAATCTACAAATTTTGAAATTCTATAATAAAAATCAGCAAACCCTAGTTTGCAATAAATGCTTCAAAACACTTACCAAATCCCTAAAAACCCTAGACGCCAAAATGCAAGGGATGTGAAGATAAATTCCAGCCACTAATTTATCCAAAATTTCACTGAATACTTGTAGATATAAGCAATAAATTGATAATTGGAAAATTGTACCTTTTTGCCAAATTATTGAGGATCAAATACAATTTTATGATGGCTGTAAAAATATGATTTTCCTCGCAATCACAATTGTTCCTTTTTATTTTCTGCTTCAAACCCTTGCCAAAAATATGCCACATGTGCCAAAAAATCAAGAAAAATTTCAGCGAACCCCTAGGGCATCTAAAATGGCCCAAAAAGTCCTCCAAGCCAATTGCCCAAGTCGCGAAGGTGCAGGAAAAATAACATAATATTTATTGAGGAAGATCCCTCATTTTACAAGTGAAATGATCACGAAACCTGTAAAAAATAATTAAATAATAATCTGAAAATTATTATTTAATATTCTATCAATTTAGAGCCTAAAATCTTTCACAATTCTTCTCCAAAACCCCACGTCAATATGCAGAAAATTAGTAAATAATTTCAGAATATTAATTTGCACAAATAGACCCTAAAAGGGATCTCCAAACCCTCAATCAAGCTTCCAAAACAAGTTGCTCCACTTGCAAAATTAGTGTAAATAATAATCAGAAATATTATGCATCAAACTGATCTCAAATAATCCATCAAAACCTCACAAAAGTCTCTCAAAGCAAATCGTCCCACTATAAGACAAGTAACAAAACCTCCTTTAACAAAGGTGGCGTCAAAAGAAACATTTTGTAGAATGATCTACACCAAATCTGCAAACACCTATTGGGCATACATCCTATTAGCTTCTTCAAGCATGAAGAAACAATTATCAAATTCAAGATGTTTTCAATTGTGATCTTCACCTTGTATTTGTACCTTTCAAAGGGGGGCGAACCACCTTGGAGAGCTAAAATACCTCATAAGTCTCACTTGCCCTTTTTAGAATGTCTTTCCTTTCCTTGTTTTAGCTCTCAAGCCGACATTCTTTTTTTTAATATAATATTAATTAGTAGCCTTAATAAAATAGTAATTAAAATTACTTTTAGGGAAATAAATTAATAATTAATTCAATTAAATACTTTAGTGGTAAAAACCACTTTTATTAAATATTCTATTAATTAAATAATAATTACCTTAAGAGAAAATGATAAAAATCACTATTTTGGTAATTAATAATTAACCAATAAAATATAACCCCCAAAAGGATTCTTTTAGTCTATGGGGAAGTAGACTAAAGGTCTTCAATACTTGCTTATACCTGATGTGGAAATGGGGACATCACATCTTTCTTGCTTGGAAACAATTTCAACCAGGATGCGATGATTCACAAGATACCGAGTTTTTTTCACAGCTAAACAATTTTTTGAAACGCAAAACAAACTTGAAACTATACATCAAGATAAAGCATATTTAGGCATATACACCAATCCCTCACCGGATCTCTCTAACAGCACACCACAGGCTCCTGCTCAAAGCAATCAACCAAAAAATAGTGAAAATTCTACAAATCCTAGTCAGTAACAAATGCAATTGAGACAATGGTCAATCCTACCGCTTCAAACAACAAAGAAAGAACTGTCCAAATGCAAGTTACAAAGCATATCATTGCATGTATTGACCTGGGTTACCGATTCAACATTCACCAATCAATATTTAGAAAACTTATTGGATTGTCCAAGCCAATTCATTACCTCAACCAATCATCGAAAACATCTTAGAAGGTCTAATCTTTGAAAATCTGTAAAAAGTTAAACATTTTTGGCTAGGCCAAAAAGGTAGGAAAAATAGAAAATACCCTGCTACTGTCTTTTGCTAGGCCAAAGTCGTTCATAGATTCACTTAATGTCTTCAGCATGACCAAAGATATAGAAAAGAGGGGTGGGGGAGAGGGGGGGAACTTAAACCTAGCCTCTTTCAAGGCCAAATCTAAGCTCATCTTGGTACCTCCTAATGAAAAAAAAAAAAAAATTAGTCTAGCTTCGACAAAAGGGAGCCCATTGCAAACTTATCCAACTTACCAAAGCAAAATTCCATTTTTATAATTAATGACAACATTGCCTAAGCATCACAATTACCTTTTGCAATTGTTATTTGCCATGAATATTCCATAACCATCATTGCTGGGTCAAGAAGCCCCCTTCCATGGATCCGTCAAAAACTTATTATGCAACAATGTGAAGAATTGCAAATTCAAGTCAAACAAACTATTGACCAAACACTATCTCTCAAATTTCCAGTCCAATCCATGATTCTCGATGAAATACTATTTGAAGTTGATGATCTACCACTTTTCATACATGTAAAAATATGCAATGTCCATGTCAAGCGAGCCCTCATTGACAAAGAATCCAACACACATTGCCTCCCCAAACTTCATAAAATTACTTGGATATTCCACCAGTAATATTTAAACTACTTGTAGCACTTGTCAAGGGTATGATTGAAGAAAACCACCTCCAATGGGATGCATTTGGCTCCCAATCACTTTATCTTCCAAAACTGTTAGGGTGGAAGTCAAGGTCTTCAACCTTCCCCTCTCGTAATGATATGAAATCATATTTTGGATATCAGATCCGAGGACAACGAAAATGATATGAATTTGTTTACCAGGGTTTTTATTTGTTCCATTGTTGCTTGCCTTGAGAGCACTATCGGATGTGTGGTGACTTGCCTTGGTTCCTTGCATTTGACCCATGTGCTCCAACCACTAAATCCTGTTATCATTCACATTGTTTTCCTTATGCTCATCTAAGGTCAATTAATTTTTTTTTTTAATCCATTTGTATGAGATGATGAAATTATTAGCAATAATGATATTGAAATTAGAAACTCTACCCTTTATAGATCACAAAATATCACTTGGATACCACACCATTATGCCCAAACAATTTTGAGCCAAAGGATCTATCTTCACTCTTTTACCCTTCTTGGAATGATGGCAAAACCGAAATAGATCCGTGCTATCATTCCCATATATTGAGCTGCAATTATAAGAGTGCTTACCCTCTTTCGCTGAAGTAGGAGCTTTTGAGAGATTCATTTCAGCATTAGAATCAACAAAACAATTTTCTTTATCTGCATGTTTATCAACATGATTATTTTGAAATTCAATCTTATGTGGTAGCGGCTCACTTTTCGGAAGATTCTTTCCAATTATGGACATTTTACATTCAATGTGTAATGTTTGTGTCTTCTTGATTTCATTAATAAAAAAAAATTGTTTATCAAAAGTCATACCTTTTTCTATTGAGGACTCTTCACCTTCAACTTGCATGGTGGATTCTTTTTGTTCTTGATCACTGGTCTTTTCAATTTCTTGTAGCTCTGGCCCTAGCTTTTCTTGTTCCTTCAGGGATGCGTTCTTAGGTTCTTGCTCGTCGATCTCTTTTGTAGCAATCTTTTGAGGTTTTGGTGCGGCTGCTCTTCTTTCTTTAATTTTCTACTTCTATCTTCTTTGAGCATCTTCAAGAATTCTTCAAAGGTAAAGTTAAACTTTTCATTATATGTGGGAAGCTTGCTCAGACAATTTTGAGTGATCCTTCTTCGTCTTCTTCTTGGCTCATGCTTCTTTATTAAGTCATAGAAATCTTTGAGTGTCACCTCAACTTGAAATTTCAGGCTTAGATTATAATATTCTTCATAGTAGGCTTCATAATCAATTTTGAGTTGTTGTTGTCATTCTTCTTCTTCTGACACTTGAATGCAATACATGCCACGCTAGCAAATCACGGTGGAATGCAATACATGCCACGCTAGCAATAGAAAATGCCATATGAAGATTCCCAATGGTTTTATGATGGTGTACGAGAGGCACTTCAATGATGCACATCAGTGAATACTTTGAACCTTCACCCAATTCTGAAATTGATTCGAACCTTTAACCAATTTGAACTGAAAATGATCACAATCTTTGGCACAAATGTGATTCTCGGATGGAATCACGTCACATGGACAAGATGGTTTTTGTTCCCCAATCCAACAATGGAAACGAAGAGCGTTTTCATCCTCCAAATCTCCCCACTTCAAGGGTTTTCGTCCTGGAAGAAGAAATTGAACAAGAAATGCTCAAGCTTTGGAATAGGGTTTGATAACAAATGATAAGGGATGAATAATGAATTATCCTTTTTTTCAATATTAGTCAAAAGAGTTATAGTTTGCTAATAATCTAGATGGCTTACTTGATGATTTGTTCAATTGTTAACTAATTTCTTGGAAGGAGCACTACCATTTGTAGGAGAAGAGTTTATCATTTCAATTAGATGAATTTAAGGCACATATAAAGTTTCTTAGATAATTTGGAATCGTTGTTTATAATTCTTTAGATGCCATCCTTTTCTATGTATCAACTCAAAAGCTTTGAGTTATTAGTTTATGATAATGTTTTTTTCATGACATTATTTCTTGTTGAATGCCAATATAAGAATATTTTATGGATTATCATCATTCATAACCTTTCATTTGACTCTTGATACATTTCTACACTACTAGAGAAGTCTAGTAAACAGTTCAGATTGTGTATGGATAACCAATTCTATACTGCTGCAGCATTTATTATATGAATTTGAATTCTGTTCATTTATTTTTTTCACATGTACCTCGAGAAAAATACATACTTTAGAAACCAAAGATTCTTTGTTATTACAATGATTTCTATCATTAACTTGCACTTTTCAATAGTTAATTTTGATTATAATTATTTTGAATTCTTACATTTGAAAAGAAAACAAATATTTGGAATTATGCAGTTTAATGACTTGTCTTATATGAGTAACTTTTAATCTGTGTATCAATCGCATCACGTTTCAAATGAAAATTATATGCAAGATATCATTATAAAACTGTTCAACAATTATGGGAAATCCATTCCTTGATTTTCCTTGGGCATTGGAGGCCATTTACAAACTTTAATGAAAAATTTGTTAAGACAGTAATCAGCTTGATCGTAGTTAATTTGGATATTTGGCAGGGTGAATTTGGGAAAAGAGTGCAAGATATTGCCACAAAGTCAGCATCAGAAGCAGAGAAACGGTTCAAGACAGAAATTGTTTCTCCAAACGAATGGGAAAGGTAAAGGCTGAATTTATTATGAGAGAAAATAAAGCAAAGATAGCAGAAAAATGTCGAGAATGGAGAGAGAGGCTTGCTGTGCTATTCTTCAATTCAATCAAAAAATGAAATGGGTGAATACATAAAGTAATAGAAATGACCAATCGATTTTATGCTAACCTTTGATTACAAGGTTAATTAAATACACCCTCCCTTATTACTAAATTTATAAAGCAAAATGTTATGTTTCAACATTGTGCATTTATGCCCTATGGTAATTTAGGCTAATTACATATGATTTACATTTATGATCATTGTATTAATTTATTCTAACAACCTTCCTTAATGGACATGTATGCAAACATATTTTTTTTATCCCTCAATATAATAAGCCTTTCAATACAATGTGGTTGTGTAAATGTATCTTCCGCTTGTTCATAAGTTGAAAAATGTATCAGCTCAATAATATCTTTCTCAACCAGCAAATGCACAAAATCAGATTGAAGCTCTATGCGCTTGGTATGTACATAGAAAACTGGATTTCCACCGATTTGAGCACACTCTGATTATAATTTATCACAAAATATACTTGTAGGTTGCTCCTGATGTAATTGTAAATCAGCCAAGATCCTCTTTAGCCAAACTGCCTCACATACAATCAAACAACAATCTTGTACTCTATCGGAGACAAAGAAACTTTTTGTTGTTCTTGCTTACCCAAGATATTACACATGTTCCAAGACCGAAAAAATATTCATCTTCAAGTGATCTGCCCACTTTGCATCAGTGTAACCAACTAGCTGAAAATCACCAGAACAACTATATGAAAATCCAAAATGCAGTGTGCTTTTGAAATACCTAGAATCCTCTTTTCAGCCCTCCAATAATAAGCATTGGGTTTATTGAGAAATTAGCTAACATTGCTGACAGCAAAGGAAATATCTAGAAAGGTGGAAGAAAAATATATTAGGCTGCCCACTAAGTTTTGATAGTGTTCTGTCGACCTACTGAACAAGATCACTTAGGGCTCCTAGTTTTTAACTAGACTCCATAGGGATCATCATTGGTTTACAATCCTCTATCTTGAATTTCCCAAGAAATCCTCGTGTAATTTTGCTGAAAAAAAATAGACCTCTATTTGTTTGAAAGAATTCAAGCTATAAACAATAGTGTATGAGAACTTAATCTATCCAATCTAAAGTAGAGGAGAGATTTGATTTCACCTTGTTAATACTATTGGTCTCACTTCTTGTATTGAGTAAATCATCCACATAAACAATCAAAATAACCTTATCATGCATTGAAATTTTGGCATAACAATTGGGATCAAGACTCTTGAAACCTGAATTAATAACAAATGATCAATTTTGATGTACCATGATCTCAACACTTGCTTGAAACCATAAGTTGCTTTTAACGACCTGCACATAAGTTTTTCTTTTCCAGCAACCAAACCACAAAACGATCAATTTTGGTGTACCATGTTCTTGGCGCTTGATTTAGACTAGAGAGGGATTTTATCAACTTGTACATAAGGTTTTTTTGTTAGCAACCACAAAAACCTTCAAGCTGTGTCATGAACACCTCTTCCATTAAGTCACCATTCAAAAAGGCACTTTCAACATCCATCCAAAACATTTTGGAATGAATTTGAGAAACAATAGTAGCCACTAACTTTATGTTTTTCATCTTAGATGTAAACACAAATTCATTTTCATAGTCTATCTCCCCCTGCTAGGCAAAACCCTTCGCTACAAATGTAGCTTTATATTTGTCCAGAAAACTGGCTGCCTTCAGTTATATTTATAAACCTATTTACAACCAATTGCCTTTTTCCCTAGGGGACAATCAGCAAGAACCCAAGTTCTGTTCCAAAACAAAGCTTTAGACTTGGCCTTAATGGCTGCCTCCGACACTGAATTTCCTCTTGCTTCCTTATAAGAAGGCTCACTTGCACTGTTAGCAACAAAAATAGAATAATCACTAACATCAACTTTGAGAGACTCATATAAGCTATTGACATTTCTTTTTGATCTTGAAGCAACATTCAATATGTCCAACTCATCTTGCTTTAAATCCCTTAGAGTAGTATGATACCAATTTGGTGTCCTATCCAAGAGGTAAATCGAATTCTCCAATAAACATTTCAGCTCCTATATCAGCCCCCAAGCATTCTTGAACCTCCCACACATTCTTAGTACTCTTTGAAGTCATCATTTGGACTCAAAATATGTAGAATTTGATTTTATTGCCGGTTTTGATTGAAAATAACACTGAAAAGACCGTCAACATCATCAAAATCAACATCCCTACTGATGGTTACCTTTCTAGTAGACAAGTCCTTGTGTCTATATGCTTTTCGCTACTCACTATAGCTAAAATAAATGAATTTCTTTGACTTTTGATCCAATTTACTATGACCCTGATTTGGAACATGAAGATATGCTATACAACTAAAGATTCTACAAAATGTACTTTTGATTTCTTGCCAAACCAAGCCACATGTGGTGTGATCCCCTACAACGCCTTGTATGGGCTCCTGTTAAGAATATGGACAATTGTATTTATTGCTTCTTCCTAATACCGCAAAGACATACTCCTACCCCTTAGCATACATCAAGTCAGTTTTGTTACCAATCAATTCCTTTGTCACCACCTACATTTTGTTGCAACGCATAAGGGACAACAAAATGTCTTTTTACTCCTTTTGCACAAAAAATAATATTTTTTTTGCTCCAAAATTCACCACCATTATCACTACATAGAAACTTAATTTTCAATTTGCATTCAATGTTTACAACTCTAAATAGCTTGAATTTTTGAAACATGTAACTTGTGTTTGAGAACATACATCCATATCCTCGTATTATAACCATCAACAAAAAGTAGGAAGTATAGAGCAAAAGGTATTAATTTTACCTACATTAAGCTTCTAGATGTTCTTACCTTCATTTGGTTGCAAACATTTGCATGTGCCAATTTGAGACAACATGTAGCCCCCCATGCCATTTTCTTTGGGAATCCCTTAGTACTTTGTTTCGCCTCGAAACAAGCTTAACATACATGTTTCTCAATGTGAAATAAAGGAAAACCAACAATCATATTATCTTTCCAATAGCAAAAAGAGAGATTCTGTTGAGGTTTCTATACCTTTGGTACCAAACTCCAAATTTCAAATTGGATGCAGCCAAAGCATAAACTTGTGATGTGTTAGCAACCTCAAATTTGTAAATACTATACTTTTAATCTCTCTTTGAAAGGCCTTCACCACTCTTCTTCTTAACTAGACACTTATAATTCAAAAATACAACCTCCAAGTGACCTTAACTAATCATTTGACTAATAAATAAAATATTCTTTGTCAAACCAAGAACATAAATGAAAATTTTGAATGTGAATTTCTTACCCTCATTCAAGCTGATCTTTACAGCCTTGCACAATATATGGCTTAACATCACCAAGTATCACTGCATCTTTTCTACTTAAGTCATCAAGAAAAATTATAAACCAATTATGTCAGTTAGTCATATCACTACTAACACTTGAATCAAAGAACAAAATATCCTTTTCTAAATGATTGGATTTGGAAACCATCAAGGTGCACTCCTCTTCATCAACCAAATTAGCTTGTCGTGCTTCCTTTTTTCCTCTAACCATGCTACCCACTTCCTACAATCTCTCTTTGCATAACCCTTCTTTTCACAAAAATAATATCTACTATCAGACTTAGAATTATTATTACCTCAAGTGGTTGAAGCTTTTGAAGAAAATAGTTGATTATGCCTCTTGCCCTTGCAATTTTCCAACAAAGCACTCTTTGAGATTGATTCCTCTCCCAAACTAAACTTCCTATTCCAAATGTCTATATACAATAGTTTTCCGTACAATTTATCAAAATGCATATCTTTCCTAGAAGTTTGAGAAAGTTTAAAAAATTGTATTAAATGAATTGAGGAGGCTACAAAGAATAATTATTACCAGTTCTTTTCTATCTATTTTTTGGTTGATGGCTACTAGTTTATCCTTTACATCATTAAACTTCAAATGTTGTTGAAGATACTCCTTTCTTGCATCTTGAGTGAAGAAATCAAATTCCTCTAGTAACATGCCTTTGCAATATCAAAAATGTCATATGTACTTTTCAGTTTCTTCCACACCTCCACATCATATGGAAAACTTGTACTTCAACCAACATTTCATCAGTATCAAGTATAGTGAACAACATCAAAGCCTCTCTATTCTTTCGAACAAATTCCTTATCTTGATTTAATGCAGCTGTTTTTGCTTTATTCTTAGACAATTCCTTATTGATAACCCATCCAAGTCCCTATACACAACTGTGCTCATACTTCTATTTTTCCAAATGGTAAAATATTGACCATTAAACCTCTGGGAGTCCGACACCATAAGGTTATTCAAAATTATCGTTGCCATATCCAAAAACAACCAAAAAAATACCAAGACAAATCAGGACTTACAAATTATCATAGACTTCTGATCTGAGCCTTTATTTTTCATAAATTTACCAAATCTGGAAGTTCATTTTTATTGATATGTAAATTGAAACTCCTGAAACTCCTTAATTAATGCAAGGATTTTTCTGTTTTGCACAACTAGAAACTGCATTGAACTTCATGTTAAAGACCCCAAAACCTGAAATACTGCAACAAATCATCAAAACTATTTTTTTGAAAAAAAATCAGATTTATGAATTTTCAGTCTGTAGAGGCCATACCATCCATATGAATCCATAGTGACATTTAAAATCCATCCTCAGGAACTGTGCCAATTTTACAACACTGAAAAATGGAAAATTCTGCCTCCGAACCCCACAAATATGCCTTGATATTCATGCCGATTTCTTTGTAATCAGAATTCTAGGATTTAAGATATTGATTTTCGATTTATTTCTTTATAATTTTACTGTACAATTCATATCCTACATCTTTCCTTATGTTCTCTAAATTCTCACAGCTACAATTCTAATTCCATGAGAAATAAAAAAGCAGAGATACAAGAAAAACTCAAAAAGATGAGAGAGAAAGTCTGCTTGTGCTATTGTTCAATTCAATCCAAAAAAGGGTGAATATATAAAGTGAGAAAAATGATCAACCAGTTGTCAATTAACCCTTAATTAAAAGGTTAATTAAATGCACCTTCCCTTATTACTAACTTTTGTAAAGCACAATGTTATGTTTTATATTGCACTTTTATTTCCTATGTCCATATAGTTATATTATAAGAATATATGACTTGCATTTATGACCATTATATTAACTATTCTAACAACTTAGCCTTTATAATTGTTATTAGTTGGGTTGGAAATGGTGTCAATATTTCTTTGGTTTATTCACTTTCATTGTGTTTTTAGCCAATTATAAGTTTTGTTTCACATTCTAGTTGGATATGACATGGAGACTAGCACGTTTGTTTTTTCTTGTTTGAAGGACGGACTTTACCTTTTTAAGCACCCATAGGTATACAATATCGATTCCCTCTTAACATGTGACAAAGTGATCGGATACAATCCAAGTCTTAGAGGATGCAACTAAAGAAAGGAAAAAAGAAGTAATGTTGATGCTAACCTTTGTTACATAAAAAAATGAAATGTCAAATGTTTCAGAAATAACTTTATTGAAAGCTCAGCCAAGTGGTTGGGCTCTGCCCTGTCACCATGACAAGTTCCCACATTTGGACTTAGCCATTTCGCCTCATAGGGAACAAGATAAGCCAAATAATCAACAGGCTGATGCCCATGGTGATACGGAGGTTGTGAATACAAAAAACAATGCAAATACCAGTTCAAAATGGGATGACCGGGATCTTCTCCGTCTTTGGGTTTCTTGCTCTTCCTGCTTAGTTTTAATGGTTCTTTATTAATGTTTGGTAGCTTCGGCTGATGGTCACGTGAGACTGTTCTTTAAACTTATATTTATTACTGACTTTCCTAAGTCATATGACCTAGTTTGATCTTTGAGGGTCGTGGTTTCTTTATGCCCACCTTTTTTTGTGTTAATAGTCAATAATAGTATTATTTCATAAAAAAAAATCTTACCTCGAAATTTTCAAATCAGGTTTAAATATGATTAGAAAAATTAACCTTTATAGCTAGGATTAAGGAGGTGTCATTCTGATAACATTTTAGAAATAAAAAATGGACAGCGTAGGTCAATCAAGTGAAAAAATTATACAAGGCAATTACCCCTGAATGCTTCTTAGTTTTAACTATTCGTGGAGTTAATATAATAAAACCTTGTTCTTGTTATGAGAATGAATTTTGAAATGACAAATATACTAAAGTATCTATGGACCATCCAGATTCAAACCTGAAACATGGTTCTACTATCCATTCCTACTGGCATTTTTGTCCTTCCATCAACTGAAGGCTAATTAGACACAAGGACAACCCCTTATAGGAGGCTATGGCCTCCTCTTTGATCCCTTCCCCACAAAGTCTAAATCAAAACTTCAGATCTGTATTCTCTATCAAATCAACTCAAATTTGCAAGGAGGACCTTTAGCATTTCCTTCAAAATTATGCTCAAAAGACTATCTCAAGGCTTGATTACCCCACCAAGAAGGAAAATGGCTGTTTAAGACTAGAAACTCCCCCAAGGTTCTTATTCTCCATTTCATCCATTATCACTACATAGAAACTAAAATTTCAATTTGGATTCAACATCTACAACAATTTTAAATAGCTTGAATTTATCAAACACCTCACTCAACTGTTTGAGAAAATACATCCACATCCTCCTACTATAACCATCAACAAAAAGTAGGAAGTATAGCGTGTCAGATATTGATTTTACCTACATTGAAATGACAAATAATTTACCTTAATTGAGTTGCAAACACATGCATGTGCCAATTCGAAACAACATGCAGCCCTCCATGCCATTTCTTCTAGGAATGCTTTCCTACTCTTTTTCTCCTCCAAACAAGCTTAACATACTTGTTCCTTAATCTAAAATGAAGGAAAACCAGCAACCATATTATTTTTTCTAGTAGAAAAGAGGGAGAGATTCTGTTGAGGTGTCCATACCTTTGGTACCAAACTGTAAACTACAAACTGGATGCAGCCAAAGCATAAGCCTATGATGTGTTGGCAACCTCGATTTTGTAAATACTATACCCTCTAACTCCCTTGGAAAGGAGTTTACTGCTTTTCTTCTCCTTAAATAGATGTTTATTGTCGAAAAATACAAACTCCAAGTGGCCATAACTATTGATTTGACTAATAAAAAAAAATTCTTAGTCAAACTAGGAACATAAATGACATTTTGGAATTTTGAATTTCTCACCCTCATTCAAGCTGATCTTGACATCTTCATAGCGCTGCACAATATGTGGCTTAGCATTACCAAGTATCATAGATTCATGGGTGGCTTCTCCTTGTGAAACAACCAATCTGAGATTCATGGGTGCTTAACAAGGGTGTAATACTTTCAGGGCATGGCCTCAAAAAAATTGGATACCATTAACCATGGTTACCATATTCGTACGAATATGGTTGAAATACTATTTGGTCCGAATTTTTTTAGCAACTCGAATTTATTCGGTTAAAATCGTATGTATTTCGAATATATATATATATATTCGAAATACATACATATATATATAATTTATTGAAAAATAAATAAAATAACATTTGCAACACAAAAAATGAAAATAAAAAATAGAAATGCATTTTGACCGTGCTCGTGGGTTGGCATGATTATCAACAAATCGAAAACCCTAACCTATTTTAAGATCGTTGATTCATTGAATAATTTGGCTTTATCATTTGAGTAGCGACGAGGAAGGGTTTGAACAGTGACGAACAGTAACCAAAGTGTCATGTCCCATTTTCATACAATTTTAATAATTGATAAAATTGCCCGAATAGTGATTTTAATCATTTGAAAATATAAGGCAATTTAATTAATTATTAAAATAAAACTATCTTGGATAATTATTTGAGTTACTGGCAAAGTGGTTTTAACCATTTAAAAAATTAAGATAATTTTAATGATTATTCTAAGGGGCTTTATAATTAATAAATTGCTTGAAAAGTGATTTTTATCACTTTAATTACTAGAGCAATTTAATTAATTATTTAAGCAAGAGCCTAATATAAAATAATTATTTAATTTGTCAAAAAGTAATTTTAATTACTAATTTATTAAGACAAGTTATTTAATTAATTCAAAAAGACCTAAAGTGAAATTAAAAGGAATGTCGACTTGAGAGCTAAAACAAAAGAAAGAAAAATATATTCTAAAAAGGGCAAGTGAGGCTTATGAGGTATTTTATCTCCCCAAGGTGGTTCGCCCCCCTTTGGAAGGTACAAATACAAAGTGAAGATCACAATTAAAGACATGTTGAATTTGATAATTGTTTTTTCATATTTGAAGAAACTATTGGGATGCATACCCAATAGGTGTTCGCAGATTTGGTGTTGATTATTCTACAAAAGATTTTTTTTGACACCACCTTTGCTAAATGAGGTTTTGTTACTTGCCCTAAAGTGGGACAATTTGCTTTGAGATGCTATCGAGAGATTTTTGTGGATTATTTGAGGTTCATTTGATGCATAATAATTCTGATTATCATTTGTATTAAGTTCCCAAGTGTGGCGACTTGTTTGGGATTGAAGGGTTTGATGTTTGAAGAGGTAAATTTTGAAAACTAGGGTTTTTAGAATTTTGGAGCAATTTTTGGTGACCTTTCATAGAAGGAAAATTCTGAAATTATTTTTATTTGATAGTCATTATTTTTGTGATCAGTTTGAGCTATTATTTGCATCATAATTTCAAATATTGAGAGTTATGAATTTTTAAAATTTTTAGCTGTTCATAGAAAATAATATTTGTTAATGACAGATTTGCAAGGGTTTCGTTCTGATTTAATTATTGTAATAAATTTTTGAATATTGGTGATTGGATTGGACTAAGCTTGAGCAGGGATTAGAGTGGGAAAGGACTTCATTTCAGTTACTGTGGTGCTAGGGTTTAGAGGATTGAAACATTCATTTCAGGGTCTTTTCTTCATTGTGGTAAGATCCATTGATGGTCAAATTCACAATATATTTATTTTCTATTTATTTCAAGGTGAATTGGAGTTAATTTTCAGTTTGAAGGTGCAATTACAACAGTTAGGGTTTGCTGATTTTTATTTCAAAAATTGTGGATTTTTGGAAAAACTCCTTTTTCGTTAAATCGTCCCATTTGGGGACATTAAAGGGGTATTAGAGCACCGATATTGTCCCCCTGTGAAGTTTGATAGTAATTTGGATATAAGCAGTTAAAACGCTGTGTTATAAAAAAAAATGAAGCCATGGAAGAAATTGAGAAAGAAAAGCTCTACAATGCAGGTAGAAGGCTAAGGGACCTATGCCACCCAGTGGGGGATGTAATCAACACCTTGGAAAAAGTATAAAAGAGGTTATCCAAGGTAAATCAATCACATTATGAGTCCATGAAGTGGGCGGTATAGTCCTCAAGGACTTATTTGGTTCAACATGAATTATTGAGAGATACAAATGTGGAGGTAAGGCTCTTGGTTACTAGTTATATTAAAATGAGGTTTTAAGACTAATGGTTCTGAAAGTTCCCTACAGTGATAAAATCATGAGGGAGATATTTTCGTTGATTGTGGAGAGCTTCCAAGATCTCCAAGAGGACAAATGACACTCTTTGGCTAGAAGGGTCAACATCCTGGACACTATGGCTTCAACCAGGGCATGTATTTTGATGTTAGATATGGAGTGTGATGAATTTATTGTTAAAATGTTTCAACATTTCTTTGCAATTACTTGTAAGAATCTTTCCAAAAATGTTGTAGCTTCTATGCAGATAATCTTGACCTTGACACTCAATGAGAGTGATGATTTTTCCAAGCCATTATTATCTATCTTGTTGACAGGTTTGGGGCTAGAAAAGGAAAATTTTTCAATTACACATATGTTGTTTGAAAGTGTTGCAATTGGTTGTGAGGAAAAATTGAGGCCTTATTTGATACTGTAGCATGTAGAGGAAGAGAGTACCGAACTACATGGAGAATTGGAGGAAAAAAATGAAGGGATAGCCCTTCATGAAGGTTCCTATAAAGAGGCCAATAAAATAGAAAAATCAGATTTGAAGGAGGAATGTGAGCTACAAAAAGATGACACTTTGGAGCAGCCTAGGATGGGAAATTGTGAGAGGAAAAAATCTGAGTTTTTGGAGCAGCAAAGAGGTCTGCAAATGATGGATGAAAATGAGGAGATACTAGGTGCTTTGGGGCAACCAAGTACCCCAAACTTTGGTATTCAAAAAAATGATGTTGAAAAAGCCAAAGAAACCGAGATATTCATCGAAAGGTATGAGTTGAATGATGATTTTTGTTTGGTATCTAATAATTGTTCAAATTTGTTGCATGATTCTAGATTTGATGAAAGAGCTTGGAAAAAACAATTCTTGATCACAAATAAGGAGTGCAAGCCTTGAGAAGGTTGGATGACACAAAGGGGCTTCTTGTTAGATCAATGCACAATGAGATGAGAGAATGCTTGAAGGTAATGATTTCTAATTTTTATTCAACCCCAATCAAATATGCAATATAAGTAATAAAATCAGGAGCTGCAAGGGTTGCCAACCATGAAGAAGAAGTGAGGGGCACTAAGGGAAGAGAAGAACTCTTCCTTATCAATTCGTGGGTTGGACATGACAAGCTTCTGTTATGGTTGTGGGATCCAGGTGAGCGCTATAGACATGATTTTGTTATTTTGTTATGTTGTGAATCAAAGGACAAGGTTTGGATCCTCATGGAAAAGGGCATAAGCAAGAAGCACCATGATCCAAGAGTCAAGGGAAGGGATGCAAGTAATACATTCGTTGTTTTTCACATTTTCAATTTGCTTCGCACTAAGCTTTTTGTTGCTATGAAAAGTGTTGGCCTTAGGAAGGTGTGCCTCTCACACCCCAACACCTTGGAAGTAATTTCTACATGTATGAGTGGTTTTCAAACCACTATTAAGGGAATGTTGGAGGAGGAAAAGGCATGCTACAACCATGATATGTAAAAGCTAAGACACCACAAGGGAGCCCATGTCATGAGGCATGATGAAGTGATTGTAAAAGTGTTATTAAACACTAGTGCTTTAACTAATATGTTTGCTTCTTGTGTAGGATCACTAGAGAAATCATGTGCTATGAATACAAAGCGCGCAAGAAAAATTGAGCAACCAAGGGAAGATAGCGAAAACTACCCAACGTGATGTTTGAAGGGGATGATAAAAAATAAGAAAGAAGGAAATGAACAGGGGACTGCAGTTGTTGATCATGGATAGCTCATAGCATCAAGGGAATTTCGGTTTCCTACATCTTTGGTAAGTGTAGCAAATTCTAAATGCTATCATGCATGTATTGGGAGGGATGAAATGAGAGTTGATTGCAAAGGGCAACCGAAAAATTTCTTTGGGCAGCACCCTATTCCTTCTTGGAAGGGTGGAAATGGAGGTTTTAAGAAAAATGAAACCCCTTTTAAAATTCGAATGGGATACAAATACAAGCGACTATTCACAAGATTCGAATGGCAAGAAAAGTTGGTCCTTTTGTTTAAAAAAAAAATGATAAACACATTTGGGCTTACATAAGGACTCTTTTGGGCATCAAAAACAATTTATTTTGCATATGGCAGCCAAGGGGAAGAGCTGGGAAAAGAGGTATGGAGTCTGAATTTTTTGATTTAAATTTTTTTGAGTCAACAAAACAAATCCAGCCACAAAGTGAGGTGAAAAAATTGAAAAATTGGAGCATGAAACAGCCCAAAGGGGGAAGGATGAATGCACGAATGAACTATGAACTTTATCACTCAGAAAATTATGAGTTAGGAAGGCAAAAACAGCCGCGTCATGAAGGTGAGAGATCTGATTTTTTTGACATATTCCAACCTTTAGCAAGTTCTGAAAATGCTCATGGTTGGGAACACCTCATGCATGAAGAAGGGTGGGAGAACACAAGGTACAACCTTCTCTCATGGTTGAAATGAAACTTTTGTTAGACTTGATTTGTGTTCAATATGTGCACCGGAAATATTGATAAG
This sequence comes from Torreya grandis, assembly GCA_037957365.1. NCBI lineage: Eukaryota > Viridiplantae > Streptophyta > Pinopsida > Cupressales > Taxaceae > Torreya > Torreya grandis. The sequence continues at coordinate 1,689,255 of JARHVA010000374.1, read as the reverse complement.
GGGGAGCAAATGGAAAGATTACATTTTCGAATTAAAGAAGGTTTGTATGGTATTCTTTATCCATTGGGGGTATGTTATGCTATGTTTCTTAGCAAAACTTATTTCACTTAACAGGTACAAGAGCAAGGTTTTTTGAGCACAACAGGTTTTTCCATTTGGACATGGTAATTGGGCATATGAGCTTGCATTTGCTTGAGGGCAAGCAAATTTGGGAAGGGAGGACTGTCATGTTTCTTTTTTATATAATTTTAATAATTAATAAAACTGTCCAAATAGTGATTTTAATCATTTGAAAATATAAAGCAATTTAATTAATTATTAAAATAGAACTATCTTGGATAATTATTCAAATTATCGAAAAAGTGGTTTTAACCATTTAAAAAATTAAGGTAATTTTAGTGATTATTCTAAGGGGATTTATAATTAATAAATTGTTTGAAAAATGATTTTTATCACTTTAATTATTAGAGCAATTTAATTAATTATTTAAGCAATGACCTAATATAAAATAATTATTTAATTCCCTGAAAATAATTTTAATTACTGATTTATTAAGTCAAGTTATTTAGTTAATTCAAAAAAGCCTAAAGTGAAATTAAAAGGAATGTCGGCTTGGGAGCTAAAACAAAAGAAAGGAAAAGATATTCTAAAAAGGGCAAGTGAGGCTTATGAGATAGTTTACCTTCCCAAGGTGGTTCGCCCCCCTTTGGAAGGTATAAATACAAGGTGAAGATCACAATTGAAGACATGTTGAATTTGATAATTGTTTCTTCATGCTTGAAGAAGCTATTGGGATGCACGTCTAATAGGTGTTCACAGATTTGGTGTTGATTATTCTACAAAATGTGTCTTTTAACACCATCTTTGCCCCCCTTTGGAAGGTATAAATACAAGGTGAAGATCACAATTGAAGACATGTTGAATTTGATAATTGTTTCTTCATGCTTGAAGAAGCTATTGGGATGCACGTCCAATAGGTGTTCACAGATTTGGTGTTGATTATTCTACAAAATGTGTCTTTTAACACCATCTTTGCTAAAGAAGGTTTTGTTACTTGCCCTAGAGTGGGGTGATTTGCTTTGAGAGGCTATTGAGAGGGTTTTGTGGATTATTTGAGGATCATTTGATGCATAATAATTCTGATTATCATTTGTATTAATTTTCTAAGTGTGGCGACTTGTTTGGGATTGAAGGGTTTGATGTTTGAAGAGGTAAATTTTGAAAACTAAGGTTTTTAGAATTTTGGAGCAATTTTTTGTGACCTTCCATAAAAGAAAAATTCTAAAATTATTTTTATTTGATAGGGTATTATTTTTGTGATCAGTTTGAGCTATTATTTGCATCATAATTCCAAATATTGAGAGTTATGAATTTTTGAAGTTTTTAGCTATTTGTAGGAAATATTATTTGTTAAGGGTAGATTTGCAAGGGTTTCGTTTTGATTTAATTATTGTAGTAAATTTTTGAATATTGGCAATTGGATTGGACTAAGCTTGAGCAGGGATTAGAGTGGGAAAGGAGGATTTTATTTCAGCGATTGTAGCGCTAGGGTTTGAAGGATTGAAACATGCATTTCAGGCTCTTTTCTTCATTGTAGTAAGAGCCATTGGTTGCCAAATTCACAAGGTATTTATTTGCTATTTATTTCAAGGTGAATTTGAATTAATTTTCAGTTTAGAGGTGCAATTACAGTAGCTAGGGTTTGCTAATTTTTATTTCAAAATTTTAGAAATTGTGGATTTTAGGGAAAACCCTTTTTTGGTTAAATCGTCCCATTTGGGGACTTTACACAGGTCCAAAACCAACGAACAGGCAACGAAACCAGCGAACCAAGGTCCAAATGCAACAGAAGGCGTTGCAGATTCAAATGCAGTAGAAGGCGTTGTAGATCCAAACACAATAGAAGGCTTCGCTGAAGAGTGGCAAAAGTAGAACGTAGCATCCGCTGTTGGGTGAAGAGGTAAGTTTACTTTGTCTTGGTTATGACTTTTATGTTTAGCATTTAGTTTTTTTTTTTTGGTTATGATTTAGAAATTTATGGATTTTTTAAATGATTTGATTGTTTAGACGATTCCAAACCTTTAATGTATAATTCCAATTTATTTTAATATGATTTGATTTTTTAATGTATAATTATTTATTATTAATAATACTAATATATTTACTATTACTAAAAGTCTTTTAGTAATAGTAATTATAAAATAGTAAATACTAAATGAATATTAGTATTATTATATTATTTAGTTTGTTTTTAGTCATTCTTGGTATTAACTTTTATTTTAGTAATAGTAAATATAAAATAGTAAATACTAAATAAATTTTAGTATTATTATATTATTTAGTTTGTTTTTAGTCATTCTTGGTTTTAACTTTTATGTTTAGCATTTAGGTTTTTTTTTTTGATTATGATTTAGAAATTTATGGATTTTTTAAAAGATTTGATTTTTTAGACGATTCCAAATCTTTAATGTATAATTCCAATTTATTTTAATATGATTTGATTTTTTAATGTATAATTATTTATTATTAATAATACTAATGTATTTACTATTACTAAAAGTCTTTTAGTAATAGTAATTATAAAATAGTAAATACTAAATAAATATTAGTATTATTATATTATTTAGTTTGTTTTTAGTCATTCTTGGTTTTAACTTTTATTTTAGTAATAGTAAATATAAAATAGTAAATACTAAATAAATATTAGTATTATTATATTATTTAGTTTGTTTTTAGTCATTCTTGGTTTTAACTTTTATGTTTAGCATTTAGTTTAGTTTTTTTTTTTTTTTTTTTTGTTATGATTTAGAAATTTATGGATTTTTTAAAAGATTTGATTTTTTAAACGATTCCAAATTTTTAATGTATAATTCCAATTTATTTTAATACGATTTGATTTTTTAATGTATAATTATTTATTATTAATAATACTAATATATTTGCTATTACTAAAAGTCTTTTAGTAATAGTAATTAGAAAATAGTAAATACTAAAGAAATATTAGTATTATTATATTATTTAGTTTGTTTTTAGTCATTCTTGGTTTTAACTTTTATTTTAGTAATAGTAAATACTAAATAAATATTAGTATTATTATATTATTTAGTTTGTTTTTAGTCATTCTTGGTTTTAACTTTTATGTTTGGCATTTAGTTTTTTTTTTTGGTTATGATTTAGAAATTTATGGATTTTTTAAAAGATTTGTTTTTTAGACGATTTCAAATCTTTAATGTATAATTCCAATTTATTTTAATACGATTTGATTTTTTAATGTATAATTATTTATTATTAATAATACTAATATATTTACTATTACTAAAAGTCTTTTAGTAATAGTAATTATAAAATAGTAAATACTAAATAAATATTAGTATTATTACATTATTTAGTTTAATTTTAGTCTTTTTTTATATTTATTATTTTAATTTTTTTTGGTGTTAATTTAAAATAAATAGCTTTAAGACCACGTTTATATTTGTAAATTACTAAATTTATAATATCAATGTGTATTATTTAATTTTCAACAAGTTACAAATTTATAATCAATTTGGATTGAATTTTATATTATAAATTTATATTTTATAAAATATATTGCTTTTATAATTAATAATTTAGTAATTATTTTATTGTATTTTGCACTTGCAGGTTCAAGGCTTCTTCAGGGAGTCACTAAAATTTCAGAGTAGAGTAGTGTTAGACTATGCAAGATTGAGCAGTGCCAGTGGGTATTAAGCAGGGGAGGAACAATTTTAATATATTTGAGTTGTGAGGTCAAGAATTTCTTTTTACTAACAATGAAAAGCAAATTTTCAGTCCATCCAAAAATTTCAACATGTCAGGCCGCCCATTAGAGATGAAGTACATTGTCCAGAGAGATGATAAAGATAAAACAAATATGAGATGCACTTTGTGCAATGGGAATATCTCAGGAACTATAACCAGAGTTCGATACCATTACCTTGGAGGATCTGCAGATGTGAAAGTTTGTGGGGCAACAAATGAAAAATCAACGGAACCAGAATATATATAATTCATAAATAGAGTGAAAGCTAAATTTAATGTGAGTTGAGTTAGATCATTAGCTTCAGAATCAAAGAAGGCTAAAATCAAACATTCAATCTCACAAATGGACTCCTTCAACAATTCAAGTTGCTTTCCATCACTATTTTCCCAAGGAAGTGGAAATGGAAGCGGCGTTCAAAAGTCACAAGGTTCATTGAAATCAATGTGGAGGCCACAACAAATACATGATGTAGACAGGTTGGCAGCTAGATTGTTTTTATGTAGAGGCCATTCCTTTCAATGTTATTTGTTCTCCATATTTCCAAACATTCCTAGATGTGGCTATTGATTTTGGGAAGGGTTACAAATTGCCTTGCTATGAAAGAGTACTAACTAGTCTTCTTGATGAGGAAGTGGCAGTGATATCTACTGAGCTAGATGGAATAAAAAAATTTGGAAAAGAATAGGGTGCACAATAGTAAGTGATGGATGGTCTGATTGAAGAAGACCCCTCCTAAATATTTTAGCAATATCCCCTAATGGTGTTATGTTTATAAAATCAATTGATACAAGTAAAGAGCATAAAACTTCTCTTTTCATTTTCCAATGCATCGAATCAACTATTTTGGAGATAGGAGAAGAAAATGTTGTTCAAATCATTACAGGCAATGCAACTAATTGTAAACGGGCAGGTGATAGACTCATGGACAGATTTTCTCATCTATTTTGGACACCATGCGTTGCACATGTGTTGGATCTTTTGCTTGAAGATCTATTAAAATTGGAGTGGGTAAGTAATATTGTGATTGAAGGAAAACAAGTTTCTATGTTTATCCTCAATCACCGTTTGACATTGAACTTGTATCGTTCATTTTCAAAGCATGAGCTTCTATCCCTTGCTGAAACAAGATTTGCCACCAACTTTATTACTTTGCAAAGGGAGGTAGGGGAGATGACAAAATTGAAAAAAGTGATGGTTTTTGACAAATGGATAGAGTCAAAGCTTTCCAAGGAAGCCCATTCAAAAGATATTGAAAGAATTAACTTAGGGGACACATTTTGGGAGGGGGCCAAGAATATCATAATAGTGTTTGAGCCCCTTGTTAGAATTTTGAGAATGGTCGATGGCAATCAACTTTGCATGGGCTTTGTGTATGAGGGAATGGATAGAGCAAAGGAAGAAATTCAAAAGTTACTTGCAGATAATGTTGAAGAAGTCAAACACATTTGAGAAATTGTGGACAAACGATAGTTGATGCTGCATCATCCTCTACACGCGACAAATTGCTATTTAAATCCCAAATTAGTAGAGGTAAATCATGAGGTAGATGAAGAGATAATGAAAGGTGTATTTGCAACAATAGACAATTTGTGTATTGATGAAAAAGAGAAGGAAGCGCAAGGCAACAACTTAGTGTTTTTAAAAACCAATTGAAAATGTTTGGTATCAAGGAAACAAAGGCAAGCATGGTGAAGTTGGAACCATCTAAATGGTGGCAGACTTATGGGGCTTCTACTCCACAATTATAAAGGCTTGTAGTGCAAATCTTCAGCCAATGTTCTAGTGCTTCTACATGTGAAAGAAACTGGAGTACACATGACTTAATCCATACTAACAAGAGGAATCGACTAGGGGCTAAAAAACTCTCTGATCTTGTATTTATTCATAGCAATTTATGATTGCTTACTCACTCTCTTGCAAATGAAGATGACAACTCTCGCCTTGGCGAACCATGCTTTGAAGATGGAGAAAATATTGTTGTTGTTGATGAGCCTACTAATGTAGGATTAGATGATGCTACTAGTAATGACTCTAGTGTAGATGCAGGGTTTGATGTTGCAGATGTTTAAATTTCATTCTCATTTTTAGTTAATGCTGAAAACTTTAATGTTAAACAAATAATATTTTACAATTCTCATTGTTATATGTTATATGTATGATGTTGAACAATGAACATTGAAGTTTAACACTATTGTATTTTCTTATCATGTGTTATCATTAATCAACTTATTTATGTTTATGTTTACAAATACGTATGGTATATTTATTTTTTATGAATTGTAAAAGTTTCCTAACTGAACTACTGAACTTACCGAACCGAACTTTTTGAAAAATCCCAATCGTCCGAACTTTTTTCCCCTTTTGAACAATCCAAACTTTCCGAACATGGTAACTATGCTATTAACACTTGTGGATATTTAACTGGTGCCCAAGGGTTACATCATGGTTGTTTTCTCCTTTAAACAAGAATGAGATAGTGGTTTTCAAGGGGGGGGGAGGTGGCATGGTTCATGAAAAATTCTGGGCTATTGATGAAATATTGATCGCTAGCTTTCAACCCAACAAAAAATATCGTAAGCAGTCTTTGTATGGATTTGGCTCTTGCTGCTCCGAAGCAAAATGAAATCTCTTTGAAAAATATTGGAGTAGCCTTTGGAGGGTTCATTACGGCTTCAGAATTCAAAAAAAATATCAGTGTCCTAAACTATACACGTATTTGTGTCAACATAGACCTCGATAAGCCATTCGCTGATAGAATAATCTTAAACATGAGAGGGATAAAATGGGAACAACCACTAGACTATGAATAATATTTGCTTTTGATGTAGGATCTGCCATGAACATGGGAATTTGGCCCAAGTTTCTCCCTTGCAAGAAATCAAGGTGCCGCCGACACAACAAACCATTGAACAAAAGCAATAACAACCACCCTCACAGGCAAAGGATAAATCTATTTCAGCTGAAACGATGCAACAAGGCCTGGAACAAGATAGACTTAAAACAAGGAGCAACCTATTGAAACAAAATTTGAGAAAGCCTGCTCAAGAAAAGGAAAAGTAAAAGGAAACCCCAGCCAAGAAATGATAGACGTGGTCCTTCTTCAATAAACCATCAAGTTGGGGTCTCTGAAAAAATCAAACACCCAGGTATGTAAGGAAGCAAACAAACTCTCTACTGCTAGAACACATAAACAATCTTTAATTGGCATTCAACCAAATATGTGATTTGATTCACATCAAATATTCCCATGGGGGTTGACTGTAAATTTGATCTCTTATGAATTTCAGGAATGCTTCCATGTTCTCAAAATATACATTCCCCCTTATGGGAATAGTCGAATTACATTTATAGAATGGCTTAAATCTTGGATTAACAACATTCCACCCAATCTCATTATCATGGGTGACTTAAGTACCATAAAAAACCGTGGTAGAAGAAAGTAGGTGTTAGTTTCAATCACAGAGCATCAGAGGCACACAATCAGATAGAAGCAGACACTCATATGGTGGAACTTGAATTTTCACATGGGGTGTTCACTTGGAGTAACCAAAGAAAGGGAATAAGCTATGTAGCAAAGAAGTTGGACAGAATCTTCATTTCAGATCAGTGGATTACAACAAATTCGCAGATAGATGGGAGAATTCGTGATACCACACTTTCTGATCGCTTGCCTATCTCTCTTGGAATTACACTTAAACTCCCTATGCAAAGAAAGCTAAAATCCAAATTTGAACAAATGTTGTTCTCACATCCAGGGTTCGAGAAACATATGGAACATTGGTGGAATGAGGCTTCCTCCATACAAGGACATGGAATTGTCAGGTTCATGTAAAAGTTCAAATACCGCTGGCACAAAATAAAATGCTGGAGCAAGAATGAATTTGGGAATATCTTTAAACAGTCTGCAGATATCAAGGCGCAATTAGCTGGAGTATAATAGCAGATAAGTAAGAATCCCCTTTCACAAGCCGTGGAAAATAGTAATATGAAATAATCCATCAAACAAGACCTTGCCACTATACAAAAGGAGCAACACTGTCAGCAAAGGTCACATGATCAGTGGATCAAACAAGGGGACTCAAACACCAAATACTAATATAAATCAGTCTTGAATAGGCAACATATCAACATAGTGGAACAAATAAAAATACAGAAAGTATCCAAGGACATGGGATGAATCTTTGGCATGCATACATTCCTATAATAGAACAGTGCATACATCAACTAATAACTCACCTTTTGAAGTTTTTTTTGGTAATTTTCCTACTAACCCACTTGATGTTGTATTGGGACAGCAGAGAGAAGGATAAGAACTAGACACAAAAGTGAAAACGGCAGTGAATTTCAGTGTGAGGATTAAGTAAATCCATCTCAAAGTGTAGGAATAATTGAAGATGTCTCAAGTCAAGTAGAATGCTAGGCATGGAAAGGACCGTCAAGACCACACATTTCAGGTGGGAGACAAGGTGTGGTTGTACTCGAATAAGAAGAGAATCCAAGGACAAGCTAGGAAGCTCAAACCTCGAAGATATGGGCCATTCACCATCGAGGAAGCTCAAACAGCTGAATGATTGCAGCCCTCAAATGGCCATCTTAAGCTCTCAGACGAAGTCACCCAACCCAACAAAATATTAGAAATATGTCAGAATAATAATACTCAGAAAAAGTACCTTCAATTATCTATTTCCATAGACATAAACCACTGGAAATTATCATAAAATTAGGGAAATATTTGCCCAATGACAAATCAGAACTTTGGGCTAAATTAGCCTTGACATCCAAGGAATCCAACCTTAGGAGAGGTTTGCCCAGTTGCTGCAATTAATTTGCTGCCCTAGCAGCCCTTGAGTATGTCCAAACACCCTCACAATGTGTCATCAACCCTAAGGGAGGGTTTGTTGCCCTTTCAAGACAAATTCTGCCCTTGAAACCTGCAATTACTCCTCCAAACCCTAGGCACTACCCTAGATACAATTGCAACCCTGAAAGTGATGTTCCCTTGCACACAAATCGATAAAAAACCAATACAACCCCTGAAGTAGTGCTGCCAATAACAAGATTGAATGTTTCCATCTTCAAACCTTATTTGCTTTGAAGGTTTTTGTCTCCAAGTCACAATACAAAGAATTACATGCTTAGGCATAAGTTTCATTATTAAAACATACATATCTTCAAATAGAACCCTTCACTTGCTTTTATAGCCTTTCCCCCAAAGTGGGAGCGCCCAAATTGGAGGGAAAACAATTTTATTCAAATATTAAAAGAGTAATCCTTATAGCTCCCAATTAAGTGTCCATGACCCATAAAAGTCCCCCACTTAAGTGAATAATAGAATAACATAGTACTTTGCATAACTCAGTTGAAAATTAGAAATCATAAAGTACTTTTTTCACCAATTGCTCTTAAAGTGGGCCCCATGTAATATTAATTAGATAATATTTCCTAATTCCTAGGTGTAATTGCTTTTTTATTTTGTCTTCTTGTGTGTAGCTCAAGAGTCCCGTAGGAATATGAATGGACTTCTTGGTAGGTGAAATGATAAGTCACATTTTTGGCTTTATATTGTATGCTTTGCTTCCTTTCAAATTGAATCGTGAAATATAATTTCATTGTCATTCCTTCAACTTCGTTTTTGGCCTGTCATTGGTATCAGAGCCTGGTAAAATATATATTTTTTCTTCTCCATTTTATAGTTGTACGGACCTGCAATTAAACTTTGTCTTTCTGTTGAAAGGGCATCTCAGTTGTCTTGCTGTGTTCTCTTGCTCGCTGCATATTACACAGATGTGCGTGGTGTTTGGCATCAGGGATTTGGCGTAAGGCTATCTACACGCTGCGTAGCATTAATCAACCCTGTCAAAATGTGCAAAAAGACATTTTAGCAGCATCTAATAAATCGCGTGGAGCTTTTTGGAAGGCGTGGAGCAAACTTGTTTTTTCGTGGGTATCTTTGATCATAATTTTATTGTCTTATACCTGCGTTCTTTTTTTCTCTCAGTCGTGGCCTGTCGTGGACTTGCGTGGTGTTTGGAGACCTGTGTGGCTGGCATTGGATTAAAAATCTCTCTATTGTTCAGACCTTGCGTGGTCAGAGTGGATCACTTTTGGACTACGTTGAAACAATTTGAACTACGTGGTGCTTCCTTTTTTGGAGTATTGTTAATGAATAGCTGTGAACATGGCATTCCAATGGCATTACATCCAATTGAAGTCCTAATTGACAAGTGGGGTCACTCAAATCATTGGCGTTTCAGTTGTTTATGAGCGCTGCCACATGGAGCTGAATATTGAACTTTGAGGATTCCATACATTTTTATTATTTTCGAATATTGGAATTTTCAAAACAAAAGGAGAGGTAATTCATTTTTTTATGCTTTTTATTAAAAAGCAAAATTCATTTAAATGCAATTTTCAAAATTTGAAAATAATTTAAATTTGAAAAGCATTTAAAATTTGAGCAATTTTTAATTGCCTCGAGACAGCTACTCTATGCAAAATTGGCAAACAACAACCAATTTTTGCAAATTCAAGGAGAAATAAGGGGAGCTACTCTTTTTACTCATTTGTGTATATTGAAAAACATAAATCAAGAAATCAAGAAAAAACGAGTATATTGATGTATGAAGTTTTTTTTTTTAAGTCGGTGTTAATGACAAAACGAATCCTTTTCAGTACCTTTGCGTATGTAGAAAAGATGACCATTTTGGAGTGATAAGGAACCAATTGGGGTTAAACAAAAACTCAAAACCTCCAAAAACTCAAACAAAACTCAAAACCATGCATTCCATCAAATCCATTGTTGGCACTACCTTGACTGGCAAAGATAGTTGGCTAGAATGGTCTCGACAAGTGGAGAACACACTCATCTTCAATGATCTATGGTTCGATATTTGTGATGGGACAATACAACGAGCTGAACCAACAAGGAATGCAAAGGAAATACAGGCATGAAAACAGAAAAATCTAAAGACTTTGGCCTTGATGAGGGCATCAGTGGACGGAGATGTGTTTCATCATATACAGAGGTGCAATACACCATGGGAAGCATATCAAAAATTGAAGGACCTATATGACTCTCATTCAGAGTTGAAATTCATTCAGTTGTAGTTGAAATTGTTCAACGTAGAGTTGAAATATGGTGATGTGATGAGATTAGCTTCAAAGATACGTGCTATCAAACATGATGTTGAAGCAACAGGTGTCAAAATCGACATATATATGACCACATTCATAAAAGCCTTTCTTCCCAACTATTCAACCTTTTTGGAGTCTCTACAAGCAAGCAATCAGTTGAAGACTCACATTTGACCAGTTGGTTGAAAAGATGGCAAAAAGAGAAAAGACATTTGGAAGGAAAACATAAACCAAAATAGGTGAAAGTGTGTGCTATGTCAAAACAAACTCTTCTAAAACATCAAACAAGGCCACGTCTTCCAAAAATGAAGGCAATAACAAGTACAAGAACAAGTACACGGGAAAAGGTGGCAAAAATGAAAATCATAGTAATTAAAATAAAAAACAAAATGATAAACAAAACCTCTATTGTGAATGGTGTGACAGAAAAGGTAGCCATGAGACTCACGAATGCAAGACTCCATGGGAGAAAATTGAAGATATCGTAAAAAGAAAAAGAGAAATTCAAAGAAACAGTCAAAAGAGTCAAACTCAGCGCAATTCACCAGTGAATGTGTGTTTTTCAGTACAGATGATGAAGCAAATAGTGTCTCGATCAGTTCCTCATGGTTTGATGTTTGGGTTCTTGATACTGGTGCCACTCAATCTATGACTTTCTGAAAAGACTTCTTTGAGTACATTGAAGAAAGTTGTGGCTCAGTATACCTCACAGATAGATCAAGTCTGCAACCATAGGGAAGAGGTACAATTCGACTCAAGTGTCCAGGACTTCCAGACTACAAACTTGAGAATGTTCTCTACCTTCCTCAATTGAAACGAAACTCGTTGTCCCTAGTGCTCATAAGGCAACAAGGCCATTCCATTCTGTTGGATAATGATGATGTCGCAATTAGGAATAAAACTGACAATACAGTCATCTTGATTGGATATGAGGAAGGGAAACTACTCAAACTGAAGGGTGAGCCATCAAATTCAAAGAATTATGCTCATCTTGTGGAAGATGAAATCTCTTCAAACATGTTGTGGCATGCTCGATTTGGGCACACTCACTATAACAACATTCATGTATTGTAAAAGAATGGTGTTGTTGGCATGCCTGCATTGCCTACAAAATCAGATGAGAAGTGTGAACCCTACATCTTGGCTAAACACTCAAGAGAACCATTTCTGAAATCACAGTGGAAAGCAGACAAAAAATTGTAGCTTGTTCATTTAGACTTGTGTTCTCTTCCAATCCTCTTTGTTGGTGGTCATAAGTATTTCATGCTGTTCATTGATCACTACAGCAGAATGACATGGATATACTTTCTGAAAAAGAAATCTAAAGCTTTCGATACTTTCAAGAAGTTTCGAACAATGATTGAAAATGAAGCACAAACCTGCATCGAGACACTCAAGACAGATAATGGTGGTGAATTCACATCAAAGAAGTTTGAATCCTATCTTGAGCAAAACGGGATCAAACACCATCTCACAGTTACTCACACTCCACAACAAAATGGAGTAGTTGAAATAATGAATAGAATTGCGATGAATATGGTTCGTGCAATGTTGTATTTTAAAGGGGTAAATCTGCACTTTTGGGCCGAAGCAACTAAAACAGTAGTTTACCTTCGCAATAGATTACCATCAACAACTCTTGAATCAAAGACTCCATATGAGATGTGGTGTGGTCACCCCCCTTTAGTGCAACATCTTCAAATTTTTAGATCCACTTGTTACGCATTGATTCCAAAGGAGAAGAGAAACAAATTGGACCACAGGATTCGAAAATGCATTCATTTGGGATATTCTGATTCCTCCAAGGCATTCAGGCTATATGATGAGAAAGATAAGAAATTTGTTGTTGCAAGAGAAGTTGTCTTTTGTGAGACTGCAAAGGACAAATAGCATATTGATCAACGGTTGAGTCAACTAGACAAATATGCAAAGTTTGATGTCTACAAAGAGAGTGATTTGAATGTTCCAGACAATGAGTGGGGGACACAAAGTTGGGAATCTATTGATTTTCTATTGTCTCCCTTACATAAGATTGAAACTTCTCCTAAAGGAGAGAGTGAAACTTCATCAGATATTGAACAGGGGCCAACAGAACAGACGGTAGATAGTGAAGGAACTTCAGAGGATGAACCTGAAGCACCTGCAACACAGAAAAAGATGCCTAAGTGGGTCACTCAAACACTGAAAGATGTGAGGCTTGATGAAGTTGGAAAAGTAGGGACTTGAAGTGCACATGCAAACCTCATCTCAACTAGACAATTCCATTGATGAAATTCAGGACATGATTGGAAAACTCACATTGGATGATTCTCAATAGGAACTCAATGTTGTGTTTGATTCAGAACCAACAACTTTCAAACAAGCTAAAAAGCTTGATTCTTGGAGAAAAACAATGAAAGATGAGTATAATTTATTGGTGAAAAATGGGACTTGGAATCTGGTTGATCCACGATATGGTTGCAAACTGACTGGTTGCAAGTGGGTCTATCGCAACAAATACAAGGTAGACGGCTCACTTGACAAGCACAAAGCAAGGCTTGTTGCAAAAGGATATGCTCAAAAGGAAGGAATTGACTACAATGAAACCTTTGCACTTACAACAAAATGGACTACCATTCAGACCATGTTGGCTCTGACAACTCACAACAGATGGAAAGTTCACCAAATGGATGTGAAAATTGCATTTTTGAATGGAGACCTCAAAGAATATTGTGTACATGACACAACTTGACGGTTTTGCAGTAAAGGGATGAGCACAAGGTGTGCAAATTGGAAAAATCGTTGTATGGTTTGAAACAAGCCTCTTGAGCATGGAACGAAAAACTCGTTGAGCACCTTATGAACATGAATTTCAAATGTTTTGAGTTTGAAGATGCAACTCTTTTTGTCAAAATGATTGTATTTGTGGTGGTGTATGTTGATGATTTGCTCATCACAAGGAACAATGAACGGTACACTACAAAATTCAAATCAGAGTTGATAAAAGACTTTGAAATGATTGATTTGGGTTATCTTCATTACTATTTGGATATTGAAGTAATTCAAAAACCAAAGTATTTCTTCATCACTTAGCAAAAGTACGTTGGTGACATTTTGAGGCTTACATTGTGAAGATTGTAAGCCTCTCAGCACACCCATGGAATAGAATCTCAAATCGACATCTGAAGATTCAACATATTTGGTTGATGCTACTATGTACAGACAACTCATTGGAAGTCTGATTTATGTGACTACCTCTCGACCTGATATATCATATGCAGTTGGTGTCCTCTCAAGATTCATGCAACAACCCAGGGAGAGTCATTGGGTAGCAGCAAAAAGGGTCCTCAGATATCTCAAAGGCACACAACATTTTGGGCTCAAATACTCTAGGACAGGAGACTTTAAACTGGTTGGGCATTCAGATTTTGACTATGCTGGTGATCATGGAGATGGAAAGTCCACCTCGGGTTTTCTAATGAATTTAAGAACAATAGTTGTCAGTTGGAAATCCAAGAAGCAATCAGTGCCAACAATTTCTTCAGCAGAAGTAAAATATATGGTTGCTTCAGAGGCAACCAGAGAGATCTTGTGGCTCAGAAGGGTTCTTTTAGATTTGCAGGAGCAACAAGCTTTGTCAACACCTCTCATGGTTGACAACACTTCTGCAATCCAGATGGCAAAGAATCCAGTCTTTCACTACTGAACCAAGCACATCAATGCCAAATTTCATTTGATTCGGCACTATGTGAAAGATGGCATTGTCAAGTTGCAACATTGTTCGACAACAGAGCAACCAACAAACATCCTGACAAAGGTGCTTGGATGAGAAAAAAATGAAAAGTTCAGAAGAATGCTTGGTCTGACAACAACCCCTGCGGATTAAGGGGGGATGTAATATTAGTTAGATAATATTTCCTAATTCTTAGGTGTAGTTGCTCTTTTATTTTGTCTTCTTGTGTGTAGTTCAAGAGTCCCGTAGGAATATGAATGAACTTCTTGGTAGGTGAAGTGATAAGTCATATTTTTTGCTTTATATTGTATGCTTTGCTTCCTTTCAAATTGAATCGTGAAATAGAATTTCATTGTCATTCCTTCAACTTCGTTTCTGGCTTGTCACCCCCAACATTCCCTTTTCTTCCTTTCCCCTTAGCCATTGGGAAAACATATAAGCTAAGAATCCTCAAGAGGGTTTAAATAAAAAATGGGGACATTACGTGATAATGCCTTGAAAGAATGTCCCATTGTAGCTCTAATGTGCCACAATTGTTTTCCCAAATCGAAGATTTGATACCACTTATAATGAACTTACTATATCACAAAAAAATAATCACAACAATGGATTGCAATACATTAGATTGCATAGGCAAAATAACAATAGTTATTCACAAATAAGAGTAGGTCCACACAATAAAGTGAAATAAGGAGCATAATAATTGAATATATAATTGAGCCACTTCAAGGGGGCAAACTCCCAAGTCCTTACTATAATAAGAGAATATCAAATATACGATGCCTAATATCCTAACATTTCCTCCTATATATACTCAATTGGGTTATGGGAAATCCTTAAACCCAAATAGGCTTACTACTTCTACCAATATGCAACCTAGAGTTTAATAAATGATTAAGTCAAAGCTTATGCGCATTAGGTTGGCCACACATAATGCTTGAATATAGAATTGAACGTAATACTTGAATATATAATTGAGCCACTTCAATGGGAAAACTCCGAAGTCCTTACTATAATAAGAGAATCTCAAATATATGATGCCTAATATCCTAACACTACCTCCTATAAATAACCTAATTAGATTATGGGAAATCCTTAAACCCAAATAGGCTAACTACTTCCACCAGTAAGAGGGAAAATGAGGGGCAGTAGTTGAAACCCTTGAAAAGGATCCCTATCCCTTATGCAACCTAGAGTTTAACAAATGATTTAGTCAAAGGTTATGCACCACAGGTCAGCCACACATATCCCAATATAAGCCATAGTTTAAGGGTGTAGCAACTCAAAATTGATTGGGAGAGATTGCCGAACCCCTATAGGTAAGCCTAAATAGTTCTACTACAAATATTGTTTATCTCTTAAGAAAACATGAGAAACATTGTGAAAATGTAAGGATGCTACATCAACTTATTTCCTTCGTCATGAATCTTCGCATTTAACAAGGAACACAGAGAAAATTAATAATAAGTAGGTTCACATAAAGTTCCAAGTCCAAAAGTGAACATGGAAAAGGGCATAGGTCAACTCATGAAAATACGTACTATGGACAAGGGAAAAAAAATCTTGGTGGGACATACAAGAGATGTATGTGATCTTGCTCGAATGTCCATTCACCATGGAACAGGACATCTTACAAGAACATTCAAAAAGAGACGTGCTAGATTTATATGAAAGAGAATGTAGGACTTCCTACTGGGATATCTAGGTAGGGTTGATCAAGATGTCTTGTTAGGAGTTTTGTGTAGATGGGTGGATTGCATCTTATTACAATGTCCTAGTACACAAGATGGGACATAAAGGAAGACATCAACATCATTATAAGAAATCAACATCGAAGAAATTATTAAGAAAGACATTCATAATTCCTAAAGGACGAAGCATCAATTAAGAGGTCATCACCAAAGACACTATTAAAGATGAGGCATTAGTTTAACGAAAAATGTTTTCCAATATATGTGAGGTAGATGCTTAAGCTTAATGGGGGAAGTAGTTGTTAGTCCCCATGTTATAATGCTGCACTTTTACTTAATAATAGTTGTGCACTTGGACTGATAGTGATAAAATGAGTCTAATGATATGTGTACAAAGTGAATTCTTAATAGGAAGTCATGATTCAATTGATCGGTGTGTGTTTGCTCCCTATCATCATGTTTGTTATGTGGGGCCTCCTTAAGGGTTGATCAAGATGTCTTGTTAGGAGTTTTGTGTAGATGGGTGGCTTGCATCTTATTATAATGTCCTAGTACACAAGATGGGACATAAAGGAAGACATCAACATCATTATAAGAAATCAACATCGAATAAATTATTAAGAAAGACATTCATAATTCCTAAAGGACGAAGCATCAATTAAGAGGTCATCACCAAAGACACTATTAAAGACGAGGCATCAGTTTAACGAAAAATGTTTTCCAATATATGTGAGGTAGATGCTTAAGCTTAATGGGGGAAGTAGTTGTTAGTCCCCACGTTATAATACTGCACTTTTACTTAATAATAGTTGTGCACTTGGACTGATAGTGATAAAATGAGTCTAATGATATGTGTACAAAGTGAATTCTTAATAGGAAGTCATGATTCAAGTGATCGGTGTGTGTTTGCTCCCTATCATCATGTTTTTTATGTGGGGCCTCCTTAAGTATATAAGTAGAACCATGATCACAATTGAATTGATGATCACTATAGGGATCATCGTAGAGGACACATCACAATATGAGGATCAAACCCCATTTCAATGATCACCCATTCCATGTATTTATGGTGTTTATATCAATTGTGATTACATATTTTTTCACCTTATCTTATTGTCATAGGAATTAAACTTCGTTTTTTTTGGTTGAAAAAATACATATTATCATACAAAAATAGTGAGTGGAATGGGATCACATCCCAATAAAGTCATATTGAGAACATTTCTTGAGAAATTCCAAAATTACGAGTCATAAAATTAAAAAAAGTCAAGGGCCCAAAAAACTATAAAGCCAAGTCACTAAGCAATAGCAAGATCAACGCTATGTTGTTGTAATATGGGAAATTGCTTTACATAAATATGCACTACACCTACCCATAAACAATGTGCAATTCAAAATCAAATTTACCTTTATATAGCAATAAAAATAAGATATAATTGCAATAAGGAATATTCTAGAATAATTGAAAGGTGCAAAGAGAGGGTTCTAAGAAGAACACTAAATTGTTGCAAATTTGACAATCGAAAGGTGAAAATAGGTCCAAACAATAATGCACACAACCTAGATTTTTTTTGGTGACTAGAGAACTTCCAGATTTTGACTTGGACCATACCACTCATACTCTGGCACTGCGAGGATCGTACTAGCATGTTCTTGGCAACTGTAATATCCTATGAAACAAATTTGACAACCCTGTTCCTTTGCTCATGGGCTTCGAAAACCTCGTTCAATTTTCTAGAGTTCATTGTGAGTCACTATAAAATTGATCTCTTATCTTGAAACCCTAATCAACTCACAATACCATGCTAAATTTAAAAAAACGAGGGAACCATTGAGGGGCATGTGTTATCCCTTAATTATTATCATACCCCTATTCTTATAAAATTTGGAAACTATTGGTCAATGCAATTCAATGTGGATGCAATCCTTAATCCATATATGAATTTTCATTAGCACGAGCAAATAACACAATGCAATATGAAGACATCAAATCAAATTCTACTCTAAGCAATTGAACTCTACTTTTTCAATAAATGCTAGACTTTTGCTATCACTCTTGACTTGTTTTTGGATCTCTCACTTGTATATTCCTTGTCCTATATGCACTTATACCCTTGTGTATTTATAGACTTCTAAAATTCAAATTAGGACCCTATATTTGGGCAAACCGACACACAATGCGAAGAAAATGCAGACAAAAGAGAAACCCAATGTAGGAGAGACCCAAAGAAGGGCGATATGGGCCCGCAAGGCAAAGAGCCATGACAATGCTACATTCTTGGATTAACTAGGAATATAGTGTTACCTTTGTGGTCAGTTAGGATCATAGCGGTATGATCCTGGAAAAATCCCAATAAACAACATAAAACAAGGAGAAAAAAGAGAACAAGGAGAGAGAAAACTAGTGGAAGTGGAAGCAAATGGGGCTCAAAACACAAGAAACACGTGCCAATAAGATCCTAATATGCAGTGATAATCAGCAAATGCACTAGTACCCTAGTACAATTCAAATTGATGTCTGAAACTACTCCTTGACCAAAATTAGGTGTGTACATAATGTCTCACTTTGATGTGTGTGTGTGTACATATCAAAGTATAAAAAACAGGTGTACCTAGGAGGGCTTGTAGAAGATGTCGCAGCCAAAACTTGTAAGAGTTATCGAAGTCAATATAGGAATGGTAATGATGAAAAAGACAAGTAAATAGAGGCTACCTTATTGCCACCATGAAAGGTCATGAAGATCCTAGAACAATCACGCTTATGTGTTTGGGATATGGAAACCAAAGTACTTGTAAGTGAATCCATGTCTATATAAATCCATAATCAAAGAATCGTTGAAATGAAAATAGAGAATATAGGAACGAATATACTTGGTTGTGTGAAAGTTGTGATGCTATCTCTGTGCCATCCATATCTTGGAATTTGTAGTGTATCTGAATATGTGTGTTGCATAGTGAGACTGAGTGAAGTATGTTGTATACCACAATGTGATTATTTCCTTCGGAGGGAGGGAGGTAGAGTGTATTGTGTACCACCTTGTAATTGCTTCCAAACACGAGAACCAGGGAAAATATGTTGTGTACCACCATGTAAATTGAAGTCTTGGAGAGGTAAAATAAGTGGATCATATGCCCCCATTTTGAGGTGTGGGAGACCATGTGAATCACATGTCTGCGATTACATGTACCATGTGTATGATAGGAAAAATAAAGCACTAATGTATAATCATAATAAGATTTCATCGTGAAAGTATGTATGTAATAAGGAACTTGACCTATGTGTATTTGAATCTAAGCAAGGTAATCAAAATTATAATGAGATGCCCCTAGATGGGCAAGATATAGACAATGTAAGAACATTAATAACCTGCCCCTTTATAAGTAATATATAAGCAATCTACACACAATAATGATATGCCCATATATGGAACAAGAGTACTCTTTAAGAACAAGAGTCTTATGACCCTTTATGGGAAATATATAAGCACTCTAAGTACCATAATAATAAGTTGCCCCTTTGTAAGCCAATTATAATCAATGTAAGCATAGGAGTATCATGCCCTTTTATGGGAAATATACATAGTTCCACGGAGTTGCCTGATGGGGGAATGGGGGGACGTGGGGATGGGTTTCTGGGATGGGGGGACGGGGGACCTAAGTTTGGGGTCAACGACGGCGGGCGAGGGGGACGACGGGCGGCCGACGGGGGAGCGGTGCAAATACATATAGTACTTGAAAAATTAGCTATAAAAAGATGTATAAGGAATAAGTATATTGAATTGAACATCAACAATTTAACATTGTGATTTAATCATTTAAGTTTAGATCCATTGAACCAATGAGCATTGAACATTGAACATTAAACAATAAACATTGAACATTGTTTTCAAAATATCATAATGATGATTCATGATTACAATCAAGTATCAACACTGTTCAAAAACAAAATACTAAAATAGTGAAATTATAAATACTAAATACAAATGACTCAATGAGTCAATGGCTAATCATCCCCAAATTCAAACTCCTCATCACTAGAACTGCTGGACTCCACACGCTCAAGCTCCTCTAAGCTAATACCAACCAGCCTTGTCTGTGTTGCATCATCATCAATCTATGATGGCTCCTCTAGCTCTACATCCCATCTGGTTGCTGGAATCTCCTTGTATGCAAGTGTGTTGCGGCCAATGAGACGCAATGCACTATGTACAACCACAAGCTTCTCTGCCGTCTTAAAGGTAACCCTGTTCCTCTTCATGGAGTGGATCTAGCTATAAGTAGACCAGTTACTCTCAGCAGAAGAACTAGAATCCTGGGACAACAAATGAATGGCTAGATCGGTAGTCAAAGAACAAGGTCCATGCAAAGTCCACCACAAAATTGGTTCCTCCTGTGCCATTGTCTCACTATCTATTTTGGCCTCCTGTGAATATTCCTTAAGAGTGGCAAATTTTGTCCAATTAGTACGAATGATGCTGGTCTCTGTAGAATCATACATTTTATGAATGGCCTTCATGAACCCTACCTTCACCTCAACATCTTGTATAGGTGTAAGTCTACCAGGCCTTTGCACATACCACTTCAGGTTCAATGCATAGGCAATCATGTGCAAGGGAGTGTTGAGCTTCTCCCATCTGCTATGAATGATCAACTGAATATGCTCTGTGTATAATTGCAATGTGAGGTCCTCGCATACAACAACCTTCATTTGATTAAGCATAGTATCAATGCACTCATACACCTCTCCAAGGGTAGGTGCATTAGCATCCCCATATCTAATCACTGTGAAGACTGGAGTAATGATGGAGATAATATATTTGGCATCAGCCCAAAAAACATCACTCTTCACCACCTCCTTTCACTCTCTTCCCTTGCTTTGTTTTCGACTCAGGGCACCGATTCCATTCTGTTGTCATAACCATTAGTTGCAATGCCTCTTGCAACTCAAGCATCCTCTTCAAGAGATAAAAGTATGATGCATACCTAGTCTCTACAGGGTGCAAAGAATTCCTTCTTGTAGGTGGTCCTGAAGAGTGCATGTGAAGTGTGGTGGTTGCAGATAAACATCTGCACATCTCTAGCATCGTTAACAACTACTTTAATTCAGCGGATTTTTCCCATGTCCTTCAGTGCGTTATTCTTGGCATGCACACAACAAGGAGTCCACCAAATGTCTATAGGTTGTCTCAATTAACTTCCCTGCTGCTTTGCACACATGGGTTACATCTGTCACTACTTGCATCGCATTCTAAGGCCCAACCTCCTCTATAGCATCTTTGAGGATCTAGAATTGAAAATCAACATCCTTGCGATGCTCTGAACAATCAATAGCCCTAAGGAAATAAGGGCCAACTGTACTTGTAACCATGATATTAATGAGTGGACGATGCCTAATGTCCGTCCACCCATCCATGACAATGCTACATCCACTTGAGACCTAGGTATGCTTCATTTTCTCCATTAAAATATTAATCTTGGAATAGTTCTTATCCAAGATTGTTGTCCTCAATTTAGTCTCCCCTGGTGGCACATATGATGGTCTTGCTCTTGCTATTTTTGCCATGGCCTCCTTATAATAAGGAGAGCAAGCCACATGGAATGGAATGCCGTTGGCAAAGAAGAATTTGCCAATGGCATCATCTGCTTCATCTTTTGCTTGCACATTGAATAAATCTGCCCATGGATTTGAAGCATCACTAGTCACCTTAAGTTTCTCCTTAGGCCTTGCTACCGCTGAACTAGATGGATTCATTGCCATTGGCCTTTCCAAAGTACTAGATGTAGAACTTTGTCTCTGATGACCCCTCCCCTTTGGTGGCAAAGTAGTAGATGAAGGTGCATATTTTTCATTGGTACCCCATAATTTACATATTTCAGTCTTCAATTTCAGATTTTTTTCCACCTTTTTACATATATGTACGCCTTTGCCTTGGATAAGGAGGTGAGCATTTGTTCTAGTCATGCTGCCAAACCATTCAAGGTCACATAGGTTGCACTTCCATCTCCTAGTGCCCCTAGATGTCCCAGGTTTTGATGGTACCTTGCCTGCAAATTGTTGTAAAGGTTTCTTTGGATCAAAGGGACCCTTAGCATATTGTTGAAGAGCTTGTGAAGGGCAACTATAATTGGGACTCCCAACAGAACTAGTTTGCTTTTCACGGTCACTCCTCCCTCTTAAACTAGGATCATCATGTGCATAATCTGAATCATTTTCACTTTCAACTTCAACCTCAACCGCTTGAGGTTGAACCTCATCCTCATGCTATGAGAACTCATAATGACACTGCAAGAAATGGTATTTTTTTTTCATTTTGTAAGTTTATATTTAAAAAATTAAAATTCAAACCATGCATAATGTAAGGGATTAAATTTAAAATTAAGACAGGGACTTTCTTTTTCTTTTTCTTATTTTAGTTCACTCGAAGCGCGGAAGCAGAGGATACACAAATAGGAATCCTTGTTCTTAAGATTTTAAAATTAAATTTTTAGCATTTGATTTGAATGAAGATTAAAAAAAATTTAAAATTTAAAATTAAAATTAAGACACAAGGATTTTATTGTCTTTCTTACTTTAGTTCGCTCGAAGGGCGGAAGCAAAGGGCACACAAATAGGAATCCTTGTTCTTAAGATTTAACAATTAAAAATTAAGCATTTGATTTATCATTTGAATGAACATTGAAAATTAAAAAATTAAAAATTAATTTTTAACCATTTGAATGAATGAGAATCACAAATAAATATAATAATTTTCAATTTAGAAATTCAAATGATTCATTGACATGAATGAAAGAACAAAATAATTTACAAATGAATAATGATTCAATGAAACAAAAAATAAAAAATAAAAAATTAAAAATTGAAAGAATCATAGGGCCGACCTTGTGGGTGAAATGATGAACTGTAAGAGTCTTGAGTCTTCTTGGCTTCTCTATCCTCTTCTTGATCTCAGTTTCCTTCTTCTAATGCTCTCTCACTCTTGCAAACTTCTCCCTCTTAGCTTGTTGCCTCTACTTTCAGAGCTCTTCTTCACTCAATGAAGTTTTTGTGTGATTTGGAATGAGAGGGAGAGGGCTTTTTATAAGCTTTTGGGAGGCCTTGGGGGTGGGGATGGGTCCCACTAGTAATTAGGGTTAGGGTAAAAAGCACAAAATTCAATCTTTTTTTTTAAATTTTAAAAAAGTGCACTTTATGGCATTTAGCTGTGCGGGGGACGCCTGGGCGTTTCTTGAGGGGATGGGGGATTTTTGGATGCCCCCTGGACGTCCCCTCTTAGAGGGAAATGTCTCGGGCAGTGGAGCATGGTGGAACGGCTGGGGGATGTCCCCCTGACGTCCCTGTCTTTGAAACGTGGGGTTTTTCGGGGGGACGCATCCCCATGGAATACTGAAAATATATAAACACTGAAACCCTAGTATAAGGTATGCCCCAATATAAATAGTGTAGTAGTAGATATATCAAAGGAAAATATACATGTGGAGCCTTGGCCCAATAGATGCATGATAGGAATCATGGCAACGTAGACAAATAATAAAGGACATTTGCATGATGTGAATCATGGAAAATCAAGGAATGCATGATATAGATCATGATGCCAATCATATAGCAAACCAGAGTAAACAAGTCAAAAATGGAAGGTACACCAAGCACAAATTAAGCACACCACACTCAATAAATAGGACAAGCAAAGTAATCAATGTTACACAAAGTAAACAATCATGTGAAACAAAGCATTTAATGAATGTGTCAAACATAGAGAAAACAAGGCATGCCAAACAAGAAGCACATGAAGCAACCCACATCAAGCAAAGGGAAAAAAATAAATAGAGATATGCCAAATATGAAGCACATGAAACAACACACATTAGGAAGTGGGCAAACAAGAGAGACACACCAAGCAGTTAGTGTATGGAACAAATATTTCAAACACTTCAGAATTAAAGAAACATAGGAGGCAAAACACTCGTGTGACTAAGCACAAAGCACCACTGAATTCAAAGCAAGCATAGCAAAAACATGAGCTTACATAGAAACACTTATCACACATAGGTGTACACTTAAAAATATATATGATTACATGAAAGTTCCATATGATAAAGGAAATCATGAAAGATAAACCCTGAAACACCATTAGAAAATGCCCACAAAATGCCCCTAGAGCGAGCATGAAAGGTGTCTCTTGCCTACTATGAATCCATAATCATACATATATACCTGTAGATATTGCATCTAACTCAATAATACCATCAATATCATGTGTGTAAGCAATTTAACCCTTATTAATTGGTGGATAATCATAATATGCCAAGCAACGTACACGTGTAACACTCAAAGATAAAGGCAATTTTTCAACAAAAGACAAAAATAGTTAAAGAACTCAATCAAGCAAGAAAGTCCGGTAGCAAAAGTGAGAAGAAAGAGGGAAGGGATCCCTAATAACTTAAAACTTCTCTTAGAACTATGTGTGCTATGGGGATGTGGCCTCAATATAAAATGTGTCGTCATCACAAAGAAGTTTTCATAGGGATTTGGGATGGGACAGCAATCAAAGGCAATGGAAAGAAGAAAAAATAAACCAACACAACCAAGCAAAGGAAAAGGCTAGAAGAATGACTCATGTACACAAATAACGACCATAATAAACCAAAGAGGAGAGAGGAATCTCAAAACATATAAACCATGAGAGGAACTGGAGAAGGAAGCCAAAAATTAAAGATCAACCAAAATATGAAGGCACAAAAGGAAGGAAAGTTCAAAATTCAAACTAGATCAAGCATAAAACATAGAACACTTAGAAGAACATGATAAAATAGGACCTAAGTGAGTAAACAAATAAGAGAAGGCTATAAAAGAAGAAGGGCTCCCAAAAGTCATTCATGAAACAAAATAAGGAAAACCAATGCAAGCAAGCAAAGAAAAAAACAAAAAAGGAAAAAGAAAAGAAACTATGTACCATAAAATAAACGTTGTTCAAGTGCAAACATATGGGGTTAGCAAACAAGACTAACCAATAATATTAGGTAAATCATTATCATATTGTATACAAGAGGAAGCAATCCTATTCTCAAGTGTAAGATCCTGATGTCTAGATACCCATGAGTCTGATAAAGATAATATGTTATCATCATCTTTATAATCATCATCACTATAAGAATCCTCAATATAATCATTGTTGTTATAAGCATTGTCATTGGAAGCACCTATGTTATTTGTTGTACTTTATTCTAAAGTAGCACGCTCCCTTATCCAATTGTTATCTTGAAAAAATGGATTCTTTGTAGATTTTTTTTTTGTATAGCCACAGTTGTGATAAAATTACATTGGTCGGTAGATGATTAGATATTTGAATATTAGGAGTGGTATTTGAGGTTTTATGAGTAATTGTTGCTTTGATAACTCTTTAGGTAACACCTCATGTTGAACTTATACTAGAGGCTCATAAGTAGTGCCTAGAAAGTAATCACTTTATCGTAATGAACATATTTTAAGCACTGATGTAGTGTTGATGGTTATTTCATTTGATTAAGACATGGGTGTCCAAGACAAACGTAATATGTCCCATTATCAAGTAATAGATGTAACCAAAATAATTTGGTCTTAGGACCCAATGTGATAGATAAGTTTGTCTCCAAGTGGTTTCCTAGTGATCTTTTTGCATCCTTTTATAATCATGGTAGTACCAACTAGAAACCTTTGAATACATCCAAGACTAGTAACAATTTCATCATGCACACATTTATACTCTTAACCATTATCATTTATAATTCCATTAATTATCTTTGAATATGTATGAATGAAAGCTCGAATGAAGTGTAATATTCCAAATCGGAATATTTTATATTAATTTGGGTTTCTTGGAATTCCTTTTTAAAATAATAATTTAAATAATAATAAAATCAAATTGGATTAATTGTTTATCTCTGAATATGGATTTCGAATGTTACAAAATTACACCACAAGGGGTTTCGTCCTTGGGTTCGATAACAAGGATTTTCGTCCTTGTATCTGGGTTACGCAAGTAAGGGGTTACATGCTTAAAAACCATTGTAAAGCAACTGCTTATACAAATTATATTTAATACATAATTGGATGAATGCCTTTTTCCCACTTCAATGAATGAATATAAATGTCATAACCTCTCCATCAAACGTGTCTTTCTCAAGAGTGGTGACTATTCGTTTAATGAAGGCTGACTGAATTAATCTAACTTCAGCGATTGTGAATAATTAATCATGATAATTACTCTTTTAATAGGAACGCTTAAACCAAAGTGTATTTTCCATGCATTGCTGTGATTTGCTGCCCTTGTATTTTCTAACTACGTTTTATTTGCCTTGTGTTCGTTGAGTTCTTGAACTGGCTATTGATTGCATTGTTATTCCTTCTTGACTGTTGCACAATTGTTAGAAGTGGAGTTTGGCTACTACGATTTTGATTGTGAGTGAATTTTGAGGATATTACATGAAGAGTGGTATGTTATTAGAGTTATCCCTTGGAATTTCATGATCACAAAATATAATTGGAGGAAGATGGGCTGGGCTCATTGTTGGTCTGAATTGCGGAGGATTGATATCTACTAACAAAACACGCTGGTTGCACTATCTCGTTGGGTGCATCCCAAGTTAAGTTGTTTAGTATGATAGATAGATCCCAATCCCCCCAATCCCAACTTGTTTTGTTCGGTATGATAGAATCTATACCCATCGGTACGGTTGAGGCCACTCCATCGTTCAAGTCTTATTGGTCCCTTTCATCTAGTGGTTAGGACATCGTATTTTCATTTCAAAGACACGGGTTCGATTACTATAGGGGATAGATATTCTTTTGCGCAGCCCTGCTTCACCGTATATAGATAGGGGAACAAATTGACCTTGGTAGGTGCCCCCTTGACTATCAGACATGTTCCTTACCATACTATCAAGAGACTATCAGGATGCTATGTGTAGAAATTAGTAGGTAGAGAGATCTTGACTAGATTAGGGTTGAACTAGGGCTCACTAGAGGCTATAGGACTAGATTGGACCAGGGCCCAACCCTATATCTAGATAGGGGCCAACCCCTACCTAGAATCTCAATCTCTATATGGGGCGGTGGCACTCAGCCGCCTATCTATGAAAACCCTCTATATCTAGATAGGGTGCCCCTATATATATATATAGGGCGATGCAAGTCCAAGTCATTTAAATAGGATAGTTGGGTGTGGGGGCTACTCTAGATAGGCCTCGACGGCCTCCATTATATCGCTGGGGGAGGAAGGTGGCTATATATAGAGTTGGCACTCGACCCACCTCTATATATATGGTGAGAGGGTTGGGCATGCATTTATGTGCTTCTTGAAGGCCCTGTCCCCTATATAGAAGGGGGAGGGCACCCCATATATCAACCCCTTATCCTATACATATATGGGGTGCCCTAGATCTATAAAGGCACTCACCCACCCGAACCACCCAATAAAGAGTTAGGGGCCCATCTCCATCTATATAGAAGGGGGAGGGGGATTAGTGTAGTGTCCCCATTTCAGCTCACCATGGTTTATGATTGGTTTAGCCTATCATTGGACTTCGTAGGCTAATTCAGATGGTTAGAGGGTCTTTTTTGGCAGAGCTCAGTGTGTTTTCTCTATCAGAGCTTAATATGGGTTTAGGTTTGACCATTCATTGGACTCAGTTCTTCATACTTACTATTTATAGTAAGTCATCATTTTAGGGAGTCAGAGTTTTCATTTATAGTAGGGCACCTAAACAAGTTATGATTGCAGTGTTGATCTCTTGTACAATTGGTTTAATCAGATAATGAGGGATTTTCTATTTATAGCGAGTCAGTGTTTGATAGAGAGGGACCCATACTATTTTTAGTAAGGCAGTTGGATGCACAGTGGACATAATGGTTAACTCTCAGGTTCAGACGGAATTGAGATATAATGATTATTTGTGGAGTTATGTTATTTTAATTATTAATAAAGTGATTACTTTATTAATAATTATTTATAAAGTGCAATTATAATATAAGGTATTAAAAATCACTTTATGTGCAATGGGACCATGACCCTCATTTAAGTGATTTTTAAGTACTTTAATTAATATTGACTTGGAGGTTGAATATTAAAATTATTTAATAAAGTCAATGTGCACATATTTAATATTATTTTAAATGATATTAAATGATTAAAAAGCTCTCAAAGGGGATCGACCAGCTTATGAAAAAATATATTAAGGGGGTCAACCGAGCTTCTTTTCATCTAGAATTTGATATTTGATTTGAAGTTTTTCTATGGAGAATGAATCAACAAGGGTTTTTGCCATTATTGAGCATTTGGGAACATAAACTCTCATAGGTTGTGCAATTTTGAGGTTGTGAAACTATCAACTGAGATTATTGTTGATTGTGGGCTTCACTCAGTTGTCCAATTTGTGCTTCATTGGGAGAATTATTGAAGACATTCAATTTTGCCAAATTTAATGACCTATGGCCAAATTTTGAGAGTATGGCAATGATCGATCTGGTAAAGACATCTTCATTGAAACCATTCCAAGCAAGCAAAACAAACTGAAAACACTAAACCAGCAAGTAAGAGGTTGTATGCAAAGTGTTTGACAATATTTCTTGAGGGTTTAAATTAGCTATTTGAAGTCAATTTGAGAAAGGGATATTACAGTGGTATCAGAATGGTTCCCTGCCATCCTACTGGGGTTGGAATTAAAATTCATTGTACTCATACA
This sequence comes from Torreya grandis, assembly GCA_037957365.1. Classification (NCBI taxonomy): domain Eukaryota; kingdom Viridiplantae; phylum Streptophyta; class Pinopsida; order Cupressales; family Taxaceae; genus Torreya; species Torreya grandis. Next base: position 1,660,217 of record JARHVA010000374.1, on the reverse strand, counting down.
GTTGATATTTGAGTGACCAACACTCTATTCTTTGTTTTAGTTATGAGAAAAACCTAGAGAAGAAATTTTAGTTGGGTAGCTAGATAGTATTCATAGTTTTCAATGTAGAAATTGAGACTGTTTACAAAGAGTGACTTGCATTTCACAAGGGATTAGAAATAATCAGTTATATGAGTAACCTTAAGGTTTATAGCCAGCAAAAAAAAAATCAAAGTAGCCAAATGTTGAGGGCATTTTGCAAAAACTTGTGCTTTCACAACGAAGATTAACTCGTAGCCTGTAGAAGTATGAAGATTCCATTTCAAGACAAACTTTATCACAAAGCAAAAATGAGAGACTTGGTGAAGTATCTAAAAGTCTCTATGATGAGTTTGGTTTAAAATGTGTTAAGTCAGTAGATAATGTTTTTCAATCTGCAAGTGAACATGGGGTTAAAACTGAAGTGGGTGGGGATAAGGAAATTTTACAACATGAAAATAGTATGATGGAGCCCCAGATTGTTACAACACAAGAAGTTGTTATCAGTCATGATAACAATTCTGATTTTGATGACAACAGTGTTTTGCTTGAGCATAATGAGGATTTAGAAGTCATGATGAGTGCAGAAAATGTTGTGGGAGAACCTTTGAATGTTGGCACACATGCTATAGGTGTCAAACACGAGGATAGCATGGAAAAATTGACTCATATCCATTCTGATTTTCATGACAGCAGTAAGGAATCTTTGCATCAATATGAGATGATAGTGATTTAACAAAGGAATGAAGTCTCTACAGAGTTGTCATATGTTGGTACTTAAGATTTGGGTACTAATGATGCAATTTATGATGAAATTTCATGTCACTATGAGTCTGATTTTTCATATCAGACCGTAGAAAACAAATCAAAAAATTTATATAATGGCAATGAATCCTAGGATCATGAGTCGGATAGATATGCAGATGCTTTGGAAGAGGAAGTGTGCAAAGAAACTATCAAAACAACAGCTTTTACAATCCCTGTTAAGCCATCTTTTGAGGTACATAGTAGCAGTACCATTGATGATATTGTGAGTGAAGTTAGTGAGCGATGATGATTCAACTACATATCATAGTGTAGATTTTAAATCAAAAAATTTGTATGGGAGTGATAAGTTCTAGTCCTCATCATTTGGTTGGGCAACTAAAGGTAAATAATAGAATTATTGCTACCGCCATAGGACATTTTGATGTTGCTCGTCAGACATTGGCCCTTTAGGGTTGGAGTACTCCCATGATAGATGAGCACGGAGATAGTGGTCCTTCCTTTGCAGAGTTTCATGCACTTCGAGAAACAATTGGAATAATGAAACAAAATTACCTACAACTACTTGTGGACAGAGATTATCTTTTTGAGTGGGATTGCATCTATCATAAGGCATTGAAGGGAAAAGAAGAGGAGGTTGATGAGCTCACTCATGAGTTTGAGGTGACTATGGACTCGTTGAAGAGCGCTCAGTTGGCTCTTTAAGAGTCACAGTCATGGATATAGGAGCTTATCGTGGAGTTGAGTTTGGCACTGTCTTCACCATCTTCCGATATAGTTCAGGTTTCCATGGCAGCAGTTGGTGAGGAGCATGTATCCATTGATTATGGTTGTAAGCAGGTTGAGGATGTGGTTACATCCATCATGGTTACAGGTGCAGTTGATACAGATAGGATGAGTGCATTGGTTGAGAGTTACAGGGAACCACATGTTGCACCTGGTTCTCTTGAGGTTAGTCCCATGACAGGTGATGCAGGGCAGATTATTGATAGCTCTTGTGACATAGTAGTTGATTCACCAGAGACTTGTGTGACAAGTCACAACACTACTCCATCGTCTTCACAGGAGATATGCAGAGTATCATCTAGTTGGGGGATTGGTTCTTATGTTGATTTGTTTCCCTCTCCTGGAAGCAAATTAGTTATTCCATCCCATGCAACTGATTATGATTGACAGTTTGTTGAGCCAGTTCAGGAGTATGAGTCAATTTATTGTTCCGAGAATTCAGAACTGGATGATTTAGATTAGCCTGGAGTGATTGTGCAGTTTGTGAATAATCCATTATTCAAGTTTGATGGTGGATCAGTCTATGATAATCCACTCTTCGAGTTAGATATTGATCATGCTCTTGATTCCAGTATTGAGATGAGCATTGATTGTATCGTTTGGGATCCTTCCAGTGCATCGAGATTTCAAACAGGGCTCGCAGAGGAGTTTTTTGGTATGTACATGGTGAGGAATGCATATAGTTTTTCATTTGATTCTCATGTACATGACATTTTTCGGATGCACAATTCAGTTGTGCATGAGCTAGATGATGTGTATGACAACTTATCCTATTCAGTGTTGGGAAGTAAGTATTGTCAGTCTTCAGAGTTGCTTCCACTTGATGTTCATGTTCTTGCGACACCTGTTGTTGAGTCTGATTCAGTTTGGCAAGACCTGGTGATGGTGTTGCAGAAATTATTGGAGACAGTAGGGACATTACACAGTTTTCCCATGGGATCCTGGTGAATTTGTGGTTTCTTTTCAGGGAGAGTGCAGTGAGCTTTCAGATGAGAGATTGCTTGGGGGCAAGCAATTTCAGGGAGGGCGGATTGTAATATCCCCATTTTAGCTCACTATAGTTTATGGTTGGTTTAGCCTATCATTGGACCTCGTAGGCTAACTCAAATGGTTAGAGGGTCCTTTTTGGCAGAGATCAGTGTGTTTTCTTCATTAAAGCTTAATATGGGTTCAAGTTTGGGCATTCGTTGGACTCAGTTCTTCATACTTACTATTTATAATAATTCATCATTTTAGGGAGTCAGGGTTTTCATTTATAGCAGGGCACCTGAACAGGTAATGATTGCAGTGTCGATCCCTTGCACAATTGGTTTAATTAGATAATGAGGGATTTTCTATTTATAGTGAGTCAGTGGTTGATAGAGAGGGACCTTTACTATTTTTCATAAAGCAGTTGGATGCATAGTGGACACAATGGTTAACTCCCAGGTTTAGACGGAATTGAGATATAATGATTATTTGTGGAGCTATGTTATTTTAATTATTAATAAAGTGATTACTTTTATTAATAATTATTTATAAAGTGCAATTATAATATAAGGTATTAAAAATCACTTTATGTGCAATGGGACCATGATACTCATTTAAGTGATTTTTAAGTACTTTAATTAATATTGATTTAGAGGTTGAATATTAAAATTATTTAATAAAGTCAATGTGCACACATTTAATATTATTTTGAATGATTAAAAAAGCTCTCAATGGGGATCAACCAGCTCACGAAAAAATATATTAAAGGGGTCAACCAATCTTCTTTTCATCCAGGATTTGATATTTGATTTGATGTTCTTGTATGGAGAAGGAATCAGTTAGGGTTTCTGTCATTATTGAACCTTTGGGAACGGAAACTCTTATAGGTTGTTCAATTTTGAGGCTGTGAAACTATCAACAGAAATTATTGTTGATTGTGGGCTTCACTCAAGAGTCCAATTTGTGCTTCATTGGAGGAATTATTGAAGGCATTCAGTTTTGCAAAATTTAATGACCTATGGCCAAATTTTGGGAGTATTGCAAGGATCGATTTGGTAAAGACATCTTCATTGAAACCATTCCAAGCAAGAAAAACAAACTGAAAACAATAAACCAACAAGAGGTTGTATGCGAAATTAGCTAATTGAAGTCAGTTTGAGCAAGGGATATTATAACTAGAGTCTATCTAGTTGAGGGTGACTACAACTATTAGTTGGAAAGGGCGTGCTACTTAATATTGGGGGGAGGGGGAGAGTACGACTAGATATCTATATGGAGTGACTATCTATAGTCGAGTCTAGTCCAATCCAGTCCAATAGGACATAATTCTATACATAGGGGACTAGTTGGGTATGTATATAGGGGGTGGCCATATATTTGTGATGAACTTAGCCATATATATAGATAGGTGGGCTTCCATTCTGGTAAAGAATGAACCTATCGCCATATAGTTAGATGGGGCCGCGAGTCATATATATAGATAGGGAGGGACTCCCATCGGCCCATTGGTTAAAGTTTGAGCCAGCCATGACCCATATAGATAGATAGAGTAGGCCTCTGTCCCGCCCCATCTATCTATATGGGACATTATCAAAGCTATATAGATAGTCAGTCCCGTGACTCATATATATAGATAAGGTGGGCCTCCCTTTTGTTCGGAGGAGCTATATAGATAGAGTATGCCTCGAGTGCCCCTTTTGTTTTTGGATCCTATCGCCAAATAATTAGATGGGGTTGTGAGCCATATATATATATAGATAGGGTGGGTCTCCCTTTGTTGCTATTCTATATGTAAGCAATACAATACAAATACAAGTTACTCTATTGATTGGGCACTCGTATGTATGCATGCATGTGTGTATGGATGTCCCAGTCTAGGTGCTCACAGACCGAGCTCCATATCGACTAAAAAATCTAAATCTATATACCCAACCAAACACTCTACCAGATCAGATTCTACTAGATTGGTGAGGTGAAGACAAGTCTGTATATAGATAAAGTACTGTTATAGCTTGGAATTGCACCTTTGTGAAAGAGTTCTTCAAGCTCTCTCACTTCCAGCTACAAGCATGGGGATAACCTCAGGATGTGGGTATTCTATGGTGAGGTTGAACCTCTAGGATTTTTAATGAGGCTAGTTCCTCAGGTGCTTCATTTTAGCTCCTTGATTCCCACATTAAAATCTACTAATGGCTAAGGAAAAGGGATAGGAGGATTACTTGAAAAGAAATCTAAGCTAAGGGAGGTCATGCACCAAAAGTAAGTGATCCATTTGGTCTAGGGAATGACATTAATTCAGCATAAGATAAGTTTGCCTACACAACCTCCTAACTAGCTAACTTGCATAAATATTTCGTAAACTAGTCTCATTGAACCATACGTGAAGCGAAGAGGGATTTCTAAAACCACATTAAGCGTCCATTAATGGCGAAAAAACTCAAGTTCAGACCTGCAACTAACTAGGAAACCCCTGAAAATAAGCAAGAAAGGACAATAAGGCTAGAAGGATGCTTCTTCACAATGCTATTGTGCACAAGCTAATTCAACACAATTTTCAGACAAAGAGTTAGGTAAAATAATCTTTATTGCTTCAAAGGTCTATTACACAGCGATTTTTGTAGAGTGATTCTATCACCAGTCCGAGGAAGATTTGCTTGGCTCCAAGGCCTCTATTTATATAGAAAAATGGGGGATAGAGAAGGGGAAGAAAGAAGTTGCTGATCGCTGGAACTCTGATATTGTCCTTCCTTGTTGTCCATAAATGCGCTGCTCAGGATCACTAAACAATCCTCTCGAGCCCCTCCCGTCTTTAAGTTTTTCTTTGGCGTATCTGAGAAGCCATGTTGTGAGTAGCTGGAATGTCTCTTCTTGGCACGACACATTTAAACAACATGACGTCTTTCACTTTTGCGTGCCCTGTCTGAAAGACGCGGGTCTTCATGTGTTTCAGCCATGTTGCATTTAAGCATCGAATGACAATTGTGTGGAGCGAACTATGGCGGATGAGAGCCTTTATAATTCTAGCTACCAGTCATGTGGACTCCTCTTGCTCATTGGTCATCCTTGTGCCACTTGTCCTTTACTGATTGGCCCTTTCTTCTCCGGAGAAACCTGATTTACTCTATGTAGAGTAATTCGGGTTCTCTAAGCTTACTTCGGACTTGTCTATCTTGAAGTCTTCGGGCTTTTGAATCTAGAAGTCTTCTTTATTTTGCGGGTTCCTATTTGTCTCGGGAAAATCTCCCGAAGGAATTCCTTCGGACTTTTTGTCCGAAGCTTCCTTCGGAAATTACCTTTTGGACATTTCAAAATGAACTTTCCTGAAGGGTGAGAGACCCTTCGGGCTCCTTGTCATTTCGGACTTCCGCAAATGATCCTCTCGAAGGGAAAGATACCCTTCGGGAATTTTGAAATGGTCCTTCCGAAGGGTAACATACCCTTCGAAAAACTTGCAACTGTCCACTTAGAGAAGGAAAAGCCCTTCGGATTTATGAAAGTGACCTTTGAAAAAGTTGACTGATCTTTCGAAAATGTTGAAAAGATCCCTTTTGCCTAAAAAAGGCCCTTCGGCATTTTGAAAATGCCATTTTGATTTTTGAAGTGTACCTTTGGGTTTTTGGAGAAGACTTGTCCCTTGAAGAACCTGAGAAGCACTATTTTTCAAGGCCAAATCGGGATTGTCAAGCCCTTTTATTTATTTCAGGATTCTGACTGCTTACAACTTATGAAGTAATCAAGTAGTGCTCCTTGGAGAACCCGAAATACACTGTCCATGAGTAATTCGGGTTCATAAACCTGAATTACTTCTACTTATAAAACATTTAGAAGTCAAGCACTGTTGGAAACCCGATTTGCACTGTGCTCTCAAAAACCCGAAATTGTCACTACTGAAAAACCTGAAATCCTCCCAAAGACTTGCCATTTTTTTGCTTGAAAGCTCCCTTTTTCTTACTTAAGCAAATTTTGACACGTGGGCCAAAAATGGCCAACATTTTTGGCAACTCGCAGGGAAGCATGCCTGTTATGCTTGAGAGCCCAACTCATTTGCTTTATTCGATCCATTGGGCTTAGAGTCACTGCTTTTGTACAAAGCTGACTCTATCTGGAAATTTCCCTTGAAGCAACAAGAACAACCAAAACGAAACAAACTGTGTCCAAGGCACTTAGGGAAGGGAAATCACTTAACTGAAATGGATGTGCACAAGGCACTTAGAGAAAAACTTGAAAAGTTATACAAAATGTACAATAACATATAATGGCTGCAAACTCTTCTAATAACATGGCTTTAGATGAATCCCGTTGACTGGGATGGGTAATACCTTTTCATTTAGTTGGGCCAGTTGGAAAGCGTTATGTTGTTTACGTCTGTGGATCAAATAAGTGCCACTCCACAAGCTGTCAAACTTGGTATGGTTGCCTGGTTTGGCTTTTTTTGAATCCCATTTGAGGACCAGGTCTCCCTCCTTGAAGTCCCTTGTCGTGGCTCTCTTGTCAAAAGCTTTCTTGACCTGAGTCTGATGCAACTCTAGCGTCTTCATTGCAAGGTCCCTTGTCTCCTTAGATTTTGTGAGTTTTGCCAATCTCACATTCATGGGTTCATCTTCTAGTAGCTCTAGCTGATGGGCTAGCTCTAATGCAGGCAGCTCAAGAGAAATGGGTAACTTGGTCTCCCTTCCATATACTAGAACATATGGAGAATTGCCAACAATAGTTTTGGAGTTACCTGGTCAGCCCGCAACACTGTCTTCAACTTGGTGTGCCACATCCTCTGATTCTCCTCCATGGTCCTCTTGATAATCCTCAGCAAATTTTTATTTGTGGACTCAGCTAGCCTGTTGCCTTGAGGATAATAGTTTGAGGAAGTGTTGAGGTAGATGCTCATTTTGAGAGCCCATTCACTTGTTTTCAAACCAAGGAAAGCCAAAGCGTTATCAGATATGATAGTGGGTGTAACACCAAATCTGGTCACAATGCTGTCATAAAAATTTAAGATTGTGCTTTCATTGGCTTCCTTCAATGCAATGGCTTCCACCCACCTTGTGAAGTAATCAATTGCAGTAAGCACCCACTTATGCCTTGCACTTGATGGGGGCTTGATTACTCCAATCAAGTCAAAACCCTACTGCATGAATGGTTGCTCTACTTGAATTGGATTGAGAGGGAAAGCTGCTAGCTTTTGCTTACCCGAGAAGAGAGCACATTCCTGACACATCCTCACCCATGCATAAGCATCCTGGAAGAGGCTGGGCCAGTAGTAACTATTGTCAACCTGAAGCTGCAACTTGATTGAAGACGTGCTGAAATGGCTAATCCTCTCTCCAGTTGAAACAATGGGATCTTCTCAAGAAGGTGGGTGCCTCAATGGTGAGAAGAACCTCCAGAGGAGGTTGGTTCGTGTAAGATGTATCTATGAGGATCTCAACTTCTATGCTACAAACTGCCTGGGAAAAAGTGGAAAAAGAACTTGAAAGGAAATCCTAGCTAAAACGGTGATACACCTAATTTGCTTGATCCACTCAAATCGAGCTTCTAAGAACACTGATTCAAACAAGAGGCAGAACTTTGACTCCAATTGATCAATACACATAAGTATTTCACGAAAAGGTTTTGTCTAATGATCTAAGCTTGAGGGAAACGTAGAAATAAGCCTGATGAAAGGCATTAAATAGCCACTAATATCCACCGTAAACTCAGTAAAAAACATTCAAACACAGAACATGACATGCATAAATGACCAGCTAGTAACTAGGTACGAATCCAGATTTGACAAGAAAGAAGGAAAATCTATCACTTAGGCAAATCTGTAACAAAAGTACACTATACCAGCTGCTGGAAATTAAAAAAACAGTGCTCTTATTGATTTTGAAAAAGGTTACAACACAATCTTTGGAAGAAATTTTCTTGTCAAAAGAGGGATAAAAAATCAAACGCTGAAAAGTCACTAATATAGAAAATTACGAAAATGCAAGAGATTGGCGTTAAAAAATAGCAGAGGCTAAATCCGTCTAACTCAGCGTTTACAAAAGTCTATTTTGTCTTCTTCCTCTTTGCATGAAAGTTCCTTGGCGCTAGAATTGGATGGTGGAAACATACGTTTGACTTTGTTTGAAGACTGAGCTGGAGGAAGAGATCAACCCACTTTGCATGTAAAGCCCCGTCAAGAGTCAATAGATGAGCTCCACTCAGACTGTTGGAACATTTGGAGAAGCGTGACTTTGACTAGTCAAATTGTGGGTTAACTAAAACTTAGCAATCCGTCAAAAATAGCCCTTGTTCGCATGTATTTTCTCTTATTTTGGTCTGCTTATTAGTGTCTATTTTTTGCAGACTCCTACTTTTGGATTATCTTATCTATATTTTCTCCATTTGACTTGTTTCAACTCCCTGTCGCTTAATCTGAGGTCAACTTCCCATGGTTTAATTCTTTCAGAATTATGGGTTTACCTTGGTCTTGGATTTTCTTCGGACTTATTTCCTTGTATCTCCTTCGGATTCTTTCCTGACTTGCCCTTTAACCTTCATTTCCTTCGGCTTTTGTTATCTGGCTTTACTTTTGATTTCCTTCAGATCTTTTGTTTTTTAATTTCCCATGGACAAAAAGTCCGTGGGATTTGTCTCCTTGCTTTCGAAAGACAGCGTTCGGGTCTTGTCTTAGTCCTTTCCTGAAGGGCAGGTGCCCTTTGGGCTTTTTGTAAAAGACTTTAATCTTACCAGATGGACATTCCCGAAGGGTAGGTAACTGTCAGTTTTTTTGCAAACGTCCCTATCAATCCTAAAATGAGCCTTCCCAAAGGGTACCTGCCCTTCGGGTTTTTTAAATAGCCCCTTGGCCTTTTCAAACAACCCCTTCCTGTCGAATAACCCTTAAGAAAAAGGCACCTGGGTTTTTTGAAGGGCCCCTGAGTTTTTTGGAAACATCCCTTTTGAAGGGTATATTGCCCTTTGGGTTTTTTGGAAGTATCCTTCGAATATTTTGAGTTGTCTTTTAAACTTTTCCGAAGGAATTCTTTTAGGCTTTTTGTCTGAAGTCTATTTGCTTGTTCTTCAATGCCTGCAACTTCGGACTCTTCACTGGCACCTACTTCGGATTCTTCATTGCTTGTCACTTATAAAAAGAGATAAGTCATTCACCCTGAGAAACCCGAAATGCACTACTCTGAGTAATTCGGGATTTCCAACCTGGATTACTTTTGCTGATAAAATTTTTATAAGCAAAACACTTCTAAAAACCCGATTTGCATTGTCGAGTAATTTGGGTTTTCCAACCCGGATTACTTTTGCTGATAAAACTTTCATAAGCAAAGCACTTCTCAAAACCCGATTTACACTATCAAGAGTAATTGGGGTTTTCCAACCCGGATTACTTCTGCTGATAAAACTTCATAAGCAAAGCACTTCTCAAAACCCGATTTGCACTGTCAAGAGTAATTCAACTACTGATTACTCATAAAGTGAAATAAGTTCTTTTGTAAAATCCGAAGACTTCTCCTTCCAAAAACCATAAGTCTTCTGCTGTGTAAAACCTGAAGTCTTGCTTGACTGCCCACCCTCTCACACTTAGGCAAAATTTTGGTATGTAGGCCAAAAAATGGCCAACATTTCTGACGACTCGCAGGGAAGCATGCTTGCTATGCTTGAGAACTCAGACCATATAGATGCTATTTGAACTCCCAAAACAATACCCTGATTTTTGAATGAAAATCTCCTCTGATCATGGCTGAAGTAACCTTTCTCCTATAAAATAAGAAGGGAAACACACAAAAACATGGAAACTAAGAAACAAATGTGCAAACAAGTACTTATCGGAACAAAACTGAAAGAAACTATTATCCCTGAACAACACTTGGAGGAAAGCAAAACAAATTAACTATGTACATGGAGCTTTGCTCTTCAATAACAATGTTTTAGATGTATCACATTGACTGGGATTGGAAGCACCTGGCCATCCACCTTTGCAAGTTGGAAAGCATTGTGGGATTTGCAGTTGGAGATCGTATATGGGCCACTCCAAAGGGAATCAAACTTTGTGTGCCTTCCTAGTTTGGCTCGATCCTCATCCCATTTGAGGACCAAATCTCTTTCTTTGAAGTTTCGTGAGGAAGCTCCTTTGTCAAAGGTTCTCTTCATCTATGCTTGATGACTTTCCATGGCTAGCATGGATTGATTTCTTGTCTCTTCCAACTCTATAAGCTCTGCATACCTGATTTCTGTAGGCTCATTCTCCAACAATTCAAGCTGATGCATTAGTTTCAAAGCTGAAAATTCAAGAGAAATAGGTACCCTTGCTTCCTTACCATATATACCAGCTTGTATGGAGAGTTGGCTATTGACCTCTTGTAAGTGATCCAATTAGTCCATAGAGCTGACTTCAGCTTGAGATGCCATGACCTCTGATTGTTTTCAATAGTCCTTCGTATGATCCTTAAGAGGTTCTTATTTGTAGATTCAGCAAGGCCATTGCCTTGTGGGTTGTAGTTTGATGAAGTGTTGAGGTAAACTCCATGTTAGACAGCATTGACTGATTTTGAATCCCACAAAAGCCATTGCATTCTCAGAAATGATTGTTGAAGGAACTCCAAATCTAGTAAGAAAACCTTTGTAGAAATCAAGAAAATTGGTTTCGTTTGCTTCTTTCAATGCTATCGCCTCTGTCCAACGTGTGAAGTAATTCGTAGCTGTTAGAATCCACGTGTCTTGAACTTGAAGGAGGATTTATGAGACCAATAAAATCCAATTGTCATTGGACAAAAGGCTGATCCACCACAATTGGTTAAAGGGGCAAGGCTGCAATCTTGACTTTTCCTACAAACATAGCACACTATTTGCACTTTCTAACCCATGCATGACAATCACCAATTATAGTAGGCCAAGAGTACCCACCTCTCATGATTTTAAGTGCTATAGTTCTTGCGAAAAAGTGTCCACCATCCATCATGAAATTCTTCAAGTAATCTTTGAGTTTGGCTTGGTTCTACACACTTTAGTAACATTCCATTAATATCCTATTTTAACAAAACACCATCAACGAGCAAGAATGGAATTGATTGCAATTTGAAATACCTTCTTTTTAAAACACCTAGGTGAGAAGGGTAAATAACATCTTGTAGATAGCTTACCAAATCACGAAACCAGCTGGAAGGTGAGGTGTGGACAACAACAATATATTCATCATTTGACACTAAAACAACTTCATTAGTTTCTTGCAAGCCCTGAGCTAGATGCTCACAAAGTCCTTTGCCTCTAACCAGCGTTGTAACCTTAATTTCCACGTCATATTCCATTACCTTGGTTATCCAACCAGCTTTCTTCTCATTAATATCTTTGTTCAAAAGAAATTTTTTGATGCTTGGATGGGGAACCATTAGATGTATCTTGTTATTAGATAACTGTTGACGTTGTGGATTGCACCCTTGACAGGAGACTGAGCTCCTGTCTTACATGCATCACAATGGAAACTCCTCTCTTGCCTGTGGGTATGGTAAAACTGAGAGGAGAGTCTCTAGATAAGGGCTAGCTCCCTTTGATGCATTTGAGTTATTCCAGTGAGTTGCTAATAAATATATATATAATGTGGGGGTGAAAAGGGAGAAGGATTACTGAAAAATAGAACTTAACCTAAGAGGGTCATGCACCAAACAAGTTTGATCTACTCACGTTCACACTCTGAACCATAAGAACACATACATACACTTTAACTGGTAAAAAGGGCCAGACTGTAGGGAGCTTGACAGGGAGGCTTTAATGAAAACACAAAAAAAACTTACCATAGGCGCTGTAGGAAAAACACACTGTCTAGTAACTTTCTTCTGCCTCTGCACTCTAGATACAACTCTTCTTGTTACTTGCAGGAATGATGTTTTGTATATACTAGGTGTGTTGGTATCAAGCCTGTGAAAGCATTGAGAAAGAAATGACTGAACACAAGTTTAACACTCAGACACACTCAGAGATATATCCAACCAGAATAGAGGTAAAAAAAAACATATTTTATTGATTCCAAGTGAAAATTAGCAGGGCTTCGCCTTACAACATGAGAGATCTTTTCTCAAATGAGAGATTACAATATATATATATATATATAGAGAGAGAGAGAGAGAGAGAGAGAGAGAAAAGAAAAACAAAAACGCCCCTTTGGAAAAGACTTTGACGCCTTTTTTTGCAAGTGGCCATGTGCGTTGAGAGCATTGGGAAGAGGAAGCCATTGAAAGAGAATGCTGTGTTGGCTCCGATTTTGACTTCAGGTGTTTAAAAAACATAGGGCGCGCCGTTTGTCTACAAACAAGACCGCTCCTTAAATGCATTTATGCGGTTTGTCTGCTCATCAATGTAAAGTGGAGAAAAAAATAGGTCGCACCGTTTACTATTTGCACTCCTTGATGACCACTTGGCGGAGACTGTTCCAACTACAGGAATAACTCGCCTCCCCGTTGCCACTTGGGTTGTTTTGTCTGTTTCTGCGCTTGGCTCTTTGGGCTCCCTTTTTGGTGAGTTGCTGAGTTCACTCTTGACTTTTGTCCTTTCCCAGCTTTGTTTCTTCCTATTTTTGTCTTTTCCTGGAAATTGAGCTCTCAGGGCTATCTTCCCAGCTTTGCTGGCTCCTTGTGCTCTTCTCTCAGCGGTTCTTCCTTTTGGCCTTAAGGCCTTTGAATGCATTCGGGTCCGCGCTCAAGCGTTTAAAGATCAACGTCTATTTCATTGCTGTAAAGTTGACGTTCGCACACCCGTTGTTATATGAAAGCCAACGGCTATTCCATTGCCCTGAATTTGACGTCTGCGGGGACGTCATCGGACGTCTAGATCTCAACGGCTAGTTCGTGATGCTTAATCTTGACGTCTTCGGGCCTGTCACCCTCCTTCGCAATTCCTTCGGCTTTCTTGTTTGATCCTTCCCAAAGGGGAGATGTCCCTTTGGCTTTGGAGAAGTGTTCATTTTTGGCCGAGACTCTCCCGCAAGGGTACCTGCCCTTCGGGGTCCTTCGGGTTCCTTTTGGTAGTCACATCCTTCGGACAAAATGTCCGAAGGAATTCCTTAGGACATTTTGTCTGAAGGATATGTTTCCTTTATGCCTTTTTCGCTTACCTTTTTTTCGTCGGGCGAATTTATTCGGACAAAAACCCTGAAGGAATTCCTTCGGACTTTTGTCTGAAGATTTTGCCTTGTCTTTTTATTGCCGCAGGATTTTCTTCCCCTTCGGACATTTTGTCTGAAGAAATTCTGCCTTTGCTTTTCCTTCTATCTTTGCCTTGCGGAAATTTCCTTCAGACAGAAAGTCCAAAGGAATTCTTTACCTTGGTCTTTCTTCCCTTTGAGTGCTTTCCTGCCCTCTGCAAGGGTATTTTAAGCCCAAAGCTACCCTTCAGACTTTTGCAATGGTCCGTTTTGCTCATCACCTGCCCTCCGTAAGGGCACTTTGGTCTCCAAACTTGCTTTTTGGAAAAGTTACAAAGGTCCTTTTGTCGCCTAAGTGCCCTCTGCAGCCTGCTGGAATGGTCCAGTTTGTGCCTGACTGCCCTCCGCAAGGGCACTTGTCCTTTGGGCTTTTGGAAGACTCCTTTGAACTTTTCGATTGAACCATTTCTTGAACCATCCCTTTGAACCAAACGTCGAACCAACTCATTGAACCAAACGTTGAATCAAACCGACTAAACCAATCACTTGAACTCACTGATTGAATCAAAATCGATTGAACGAACTGAGTGAACCAACCGATTGAACCAACTGAGTGAATGGTTCAATGGTTCATCGGTTCAATGGTCCGAAGAAGCTTTGTAAGAAACCTTGCATTCTTTGAACTAGTTCATCATCTGCCGAAAAACTTGTGCAACCAAAATTGAACTGGCTCAGAACAGCAGGGGAAGGAGATCGATTTTGCCTTGCTGGACCAAAAATGGTCAACAATAACAAGTGTTTAAACTTATTAAGAGATCTTATAACTAAAAGGACATGCTTTTCAACAAAAGAATACCTTGTTTCGTACTCTTCCAAGCCTTGGCTGTAGAAAGCTATTGGCTGCTCTAAATCTTCATAATTCTGCTGCATAAGAATTCCTGAAATGGTGTCCACGTTAGCATATGTATATAGAATGAAATCTTTCGTAAAATTTGGATTTAAAAGCGTAGGAGCACTTGCTATGGCTTTTTTAACATCGTCAAACCCTTTTACTCCCTCCTTGGACCAGCTGAAGTTCTGATTTTTCTTTAGGATGGCTGCAAGTGGTTTAGCTATAGTAGCGAAATCTGAAATGTATCTCCTTATAAAGTTGATTTTTCCAAAGAAACTTTGCATAGCTTTTTTGTGTTTAGGCAAAGAGAGTGCAAAGATTGAATCTACTCTTTCAGGATCAATGTTTAAACCATGCTTTGAAACAATATGTCCAAGAAGCTTACCTTCATAAACCGAAAAGACGCACTTCTTTGGATTTAGAGATATCCCAAATTGTCTACACCTTTCAAACACTTGTCTGAGATGAGCTATGTGATCATCTGCATTTTTTGAGAACACAATTATATCATCTAAATAAACAAGTATGAATTTATTAAGAAGGCCTTGGAATGCCATATCCATGGCTCTTTGAAAAGTCGCTCCAACATTAGATAATTCGAACGGCATCTTTCTGTATGCAAAGGTTCCCCACTTGGTTGTAATGTTGTCTTCAATTGGTCCTCTTCTTTGACCAAAATCTGATTGTAACCACTATATCCATCCAACAAGGAGAACCTCTCTGAACTTGCAACAAGCTGTAAAATTTATTCTATTGATGGCAATGGATAGTGGTCTTTAAGCGAAGCCCTGTTTAAATCATGAAAATCGACACAAATGAATCTCACCATTCTTTTTTCGTATCGAAACAAGGTTCGCCACCCAAGTTGAGTGTTTGATTGAAAATATGATAGCTGACTCGATGAGCTTGTGAAGCTTAGCTCTCATTAAAGGCTCAAGTTTAGGATTGATGGGCCTTTGTTTTTGCCTCACTGATTTAGTTTCAGCTTCCGGCTCAATGGTATGTTGAGCCAAACATGGATAAAATCTCTTGAAATCACTATATTGCCAAGCAAATACATCAGCAAAACTTATACTTAACTCAATGAAGGCTTCTTTTTGTGAAGGAGCACATACCTTTCCCAATTTCAAAACCTTATCCGTGCAATCTCTACGATGGCATAGTGTTTTTTTGTTAACAAGGATGCTTTCTCCCTTCTTAAATCATCATCACCACTGAAAATATTTTCAAGTGTGACCAATCCCGTGGGCAACTTGTTCATTTTAAGTTGTATAATTTGATCACCATACTGCTCTAAGTGCTTTGACTGATTTTTTGAAAAAAAACTCAGCGTCTTCTTGTAAGAATCTCACAATTTGATTGTCATCTTCAAACTCCTGCCAATTATCATTGTTATCCGGATTTTTTTCATTTTTTACACCAGCTGGGATACTAAATTGTGCTCCAACAGCAGCCAACCTATCAGCATGTTTATTCTTATCTCTCGATATTCCCTGAATATTAAAAGCTTGAAAATCCTCAAGTAAATCCCATACTCTATGTTTGTAAGATTTGAGCAACAAATTTTTACATACATTCAGACCTCTTACTTGGTGAACAACAAACTCACTGGCACCAAATACTTGTAAAGAATTGACTTTCATCTTTCTATCCCATTGCAAATCGTGAACTAGTGCTTCATATTCAGCAACATTGTTTGAACAACCAAACTAAAATTTAATGGAAGAGAAATACCTTTGTTTAGTTGGTGAAACCAAGATCATCCCAGCTTCGGTTCCATGCTTATTTCTTGGTCCATCAAAGTGCAATTGCCACAAAGCTTCATTAGATTCGTCCTCTTTGACCATGGCTGGAATTGGTGCATCATTCTCATGAAAACAATACACACCAAGACCCTCCTCTTCAATCAACTTGTAGGAATCATGCTCATGCAAGGTAGAAGCCCACTCATCAAGAAACAAATCTAGAACTCCATCCAAATGTGAGTCCTTTTCTACATCACTAGTTTGTAATATTTCATCTGAGATGATACAATTAGCATTGACAACACTTGGCGTATATGGATCCATATGAAAACGTGCAATAGGCTCTGAATGAATTGTTATCTTTGTACCATGCTTGGTTCTGAACAACAAATAGGTCCAATCAACTAATAAATATCCCCCAAACTTTGAGGTGAAGTCCCTTGAAAGGCACATAGCAAACTAAGGAGGCAAGTCCACCACTACAACATCTTGCTGAATAGTAACTCTACGGCAAACATGTAATGTCAATTTCAAATCTTTGATAATGCCTACCGTCTTTGCTGGTGAATCATCCAAGTGCAATACCTCTTTAGTATTTGGCTCATAAACAAAGTCGTGCTTGTCTGCAATCTGTTTGGGCATTACTATACTGCTAGCTCCACTATCCACCATACAATTATGAATTAAAGTACCATCCACTATCAAAGAAAGATAAAAAAGAGTTTTTTTTTTTTTTTACCTCAGTTTTGTCCACCCTTGACATCTTATCTCTTTGCTGTACCTGTTGCTTAGTTAGCTGATCTAAATTTGTCAAGACAACACCTTCTTTCTCAACCGGTTTTGGAGACAATTCAAGATCTGATAGTTCTTGAATGAATTTATTCTTTTGCCCTGAAATTGAAAGAAAATCCCATATGCAAATGTTGATGTTAAACTTCTTCATTTGATCTACAATACTGAACTGAGATGCACTAACCTTTGATTTCACTTTCTGAGCCACTTGTTGCTCACGAATTAGAGGTATTTGCTACACTATACTAACCTCTATATTCTGATTTTTCTGGGTTGTAGGGGCATCAAACTGCTTTTTTGTACTCTTAGCAACAATACTTGGAGTACCTGAAGTATTTGCTATCGCTTGGGCCTCATCAACTCTTCTTTTAGTTCTCTGATAGGTTATAGCTGCAACTTGACCACTTGTATCATTAGTTTTAACATCCTAAGTAAAAGCAACATGATCATCTACCTGCCAATTTATATTAATAGCATCAAGCTGCCCTTAAACTTGATGAGTATCTCCTTGTGATGTCAACCCTGTATCTTGATATTGACCTTCTTGAAAAGAGAATTCTTTTTGTGTCATTTGTGGCATGGTGATGTTCTGTGATACCAAGGCTTGGTTTTGAGCACTATTGAGATTTGAGGGTTGCCAACCTGAATCTTGCACCCAATTATTTTGAGGTGGGGTTGGAACAATGGATTTTGAGGTGGAAGGAGCATTCAGATCAAGAGCAACATATGTTTTAGCTGGAGTTATGGCTCCTTGTGCTTGATAAGTTGGTCTATTTACTCTGAAACCTAGATAAGGAGGCCTTTGATTTTTGAAGGATTGATAGATGTTCTGATTTTGCTGTTGATAGGGTCTATTTGACTGAAATTGCTATCTTTTGAGCTGTATTATTTCATTTCCAAAAGATTGTAGCAAACTTTTCAACTCCCATCTCACTAGCTTGACTAGTAGGGGCTGCAATAAGAACTTGAAGTGCTGGAATTACAGCCAAGGATGGAATTTGAGGAACTTGAGGGGCTGGTATAGAACTTATTTATGAAAATATGGGCATTGGAGGTCTTGGAGAAAGCGTACTAGCTTGTATCAAACTATTGTCAGCCTTAATTGCAACCTCATAAGCATCCGACAAAGTAGTACCACCCATTGACTGTATCATCACACTAATGTCAAAATTAAAAGCTTTCAAATAATACATAAATGCATATTGAGAGGATGGCCTAATCAACGCAGGTATCCTAGTCCATGTTTTTTGGACTCTGAAGTTAAAATCAGATATGACCTCATGAGGAGCCTTTGTTAAGGTGGTCAATTGCTCAACCAAAAAGAGATGATCAGATTTGTCCTCAAATTGTTTGACCAATTCTGCATCCAATTCATCCTAGGTGGCAATGGAATTAAGTCGTAGATTTCTATACCATTGCAACGCTTTTCCTTTGAAGGAGTTATCCAACAATCTAACAACATTATGGATTGAACAAAGATTAACATCTTGGATATGCTCAATGTAATGTCCCCTTTTTCCTAGTCATCACTTGTTTGACGGAATTGGCCTATCATTGACATTCGTAGGCCAAGACAGGATGATTAGAGGGTCACTTCCGCAGTTACCTGGCCTTTCGAGGGGTTTTCTCTACCACTCTCAGTTGTTTCCCATGGGCGTATTGGCGTTTCGACACCTAGAGAGGGTATCTTTATAACTTTATGTTATAAAGTTACTTTATGAGTTATAACTTTATTTTATAATAAAGTTATTTTATTAAAAGGGAAATAAATTAAATAAAAGAAATAAAGTTATTTTTTTTAATTCTAGAAGCTTCCTAAAGAAGATTTGGAAAAGTATAAATAAAGGGGTTGGATAAGCTTCTAGCATTCATGTTTATGTTTTGATATTGACTTGTGGTTGAGGAGACCTAGGGTTTCTGCAGAATAGCCATTGGAGACGAAAACCTCCATTGGAAGCATAACTGAGGGTGTGAAATAACATCTGGAGGGTTGCACTTTGAGGAGGAAGCATTCAACTTCTTCATTTGGGCATCATCGACAAGCTTTGGTCAAGGGTTTACATTGCATAATCTGAAGACTTTCATGGCAGCCATGGCAATGAGTTCTAATCTTTCATTCTAGGTGTTTGTTCAAGCAACAAGAACATCCAATTGAAGCGCCCTAGCTGGGAGAACATTCTCAAGACAATGGAGGTCTATTTTGGTGAGTATGCAAATATTTAGGGTTGACTGTAATTTTGTTTCAGTCCCATTGGAATGGTTTGATTTCAATATTTAATGAAGTGTTTGCAAGTGATAGTGTTACCAAAGGGATTGCCCTTCCTTAGGGAAGATTTGGGGCAAGTTTGGAGACCTTTGGAAGGCCATTACAGCTGTAAATAAGGAGGAATATATGACTGTAATTTCTGGGGACAGCCACACTTCCAAGTTCGTTTTGGTCACCTAAGAGGGTTTTCAACATCAAGCATAGTGCCATTTGGAGTGCCCAAGTCCAAGGAACATTTTGTTTATGCCAAAGAATCCAAAGGTTGTGGAGATTATTTCAGATTTGAAGGTTTATCCATGGCAGGTCTGCAACTTTGAAGTGGGGCAATTTTGCATTAAAAGGGTCCAAAAAAATATCAAATATCATCCAAAAGGGGCACCCAACATTTCCTAACACTTTGGCATTGACATATATTCATTTGGAGGTGGATTTTGGAAGATATGCAAGTCTGATCTGAAGTATACCAGTCTGAAGACAACTCAGAAATTCATATCATTTGAAGGCATTCATCATCCAGAGTTGAAGAGGATTCATCTACACTCAATTGTAATCAGGTTCCTCTTATCCTATTGCTTGTATGTGATCATTTTGGCCATTATTATAAGTCTGAAGCACATTTATATCAGACTGATTTGTACTCAGAAAATTAAATAAAAAGAATTGGGTTGGCTTCAATTTGTATTGTTTATCATTGCTATATTGTCTACCTTGTTTGCTTATCAATCTATTGTTCAAGACAAGTGAAAATCTCTTCAAAACATATTGAAAACCAATCAGACCAGCAAACTGAAAACACAGACCAGCAAGTGTTTGACAAAATTCCCAAGCACCAAACACTGAAAATTTGGCAATTTTCAGTCACTATTGGTTGGGGATTTTACACTCAATAGGGGTTGTTTGATTTTCTCCTGAGAAAAATGGAATGCTCTTGAAGACAAACACTGGAATATCATCTAACTAGCCTAAATTCAGTGGACTTCCCTTATTGAATGGGGCAAACACTTGGTTTTTGATGGCCATTTGAATAGTAGGGATTGCAGTGTTTAGAACAATAGGATGAGGAGGAGGTAAACATTCTCTTTGAGGATATGGATTTGCTCTCCTAGACCTTGCTCTTTTATGAGTTATAAATTCAAAAGGAATACCTTTACTTGTTGATCTTGTGGTAACCTTTGGCATGAACGAATTCCCTGATGATGCTATGAACTCTGCAACTGAATGTAGATGAATATCTTCTGCTACTGCGAAAACTCTTCAGATTTGCAAAGAATTTTTTCGTGGTCCCATCGAGCGTGCCAAAAATTGTTGTCAACCTAGAGTTGCACCCTGATCAAAGACGTGCTGAAATGGCTAATCCTCTCTCCAGTTAAAACAATGGGATCTTCTCACGAGGGTGGATGCCTCAATGGTGAGAAGAACCTCCAGAGGAGGTTGGTTCGTGTAAGATGTATCTATGAGGATCTCAACTTCTATGCTACAAACTGCCTGGGAAAAAGGGGAAAAAGAACTTGAAAGGAAATCCTAGCTAAAATGGTGATACACTTAATTTGCTTGATCCACTCAAATCGAGCTTCTAAGAACACTGATTCAAACAAGAGGCATAACTTCAACTCCAATTGATCAATATACATAAGTATTTCACGAAAAGGTTCTATCTAATGATCTAAGCTTGAGGAAAATGTGGAAATAGGCTTGATGAAAGGCATTAAACAACCACTAATATCCACTGTAAACTCAGTAAAAGACATTCAAACACAGAACATAACCTGCATAAATGACCAGCTAGTAACTACGTACGAATCTATATTTGACAGGTTAGAAAGAAAATCTATCACTTAGGCAAATCTATAACAAAAGTACACTATACCACCTGCTGAAAATTGAAAAAACACAGTCCTCTTATTGATTTTGAAAAAGGTTACAGCACAATCTTTGGAAGAAGTTTTCTTGTCAAAAGAGGGATAAAAAATCAAACACTGAAAAGTCATTAATATAAAAAATTACAAAAAACCAAGAGATTGGCGTTGAAAACTAGAAGAGAGGCTAAATCTATTCAACTCAGTGTTTACAAAAGTCTATTTTGTCTTCTTCCTCTTTGCATGAAAGCTCGTTGGCGCTAGAATTGGATGGTGGAAACATATGTTTGACTTTGTTTGAAGACTGAGCTGGAGGAAGAGATCACCCCACTTTGCATGTAAAGCCCCATCAACAGTCAATAGATGAGCTCCACTCGGACTGTTGGAACTTTTGGAGAGTCGTGACTTTGACTAGTCAAACTGTGGATCAACTAAAACTTAGCAATCCGTCAAAAAGAGCCCTTGTTTGCATGTATTTTCTCTTATTTTGGTTTGCCTGTTCGTATCTATTTTATGTGGACTCTATTTTTGGATTATCTTATCTATATTTCCTCTGTTTGACTTATTTCAACTTCCCATCGCTTACTCTGAGGTCAACTTCCCATGATTTAATTCTTTCGAAATTCTGGCTTTACCTTGGTCTTGGATTTTCTTCGGACTTATTTCCTTGGTCTATCTCCTTCGGATTCTTTCTTGACTTGCCCTTTAACCTTCATTTCCTTCGGCTTTTGTTATCTAGATTCACCTTTGATTTCTTTCGGATCTTTTGTTTTTTAAATTCCCGCGGACAAAAAGTCCACGGGATTTGTCTCCTTGCTTTCCAAAGACAGCCCTTTGGGCTTCTTGTCTTAGTCCTTCCCTGAAGGGCGGGTGCCCTTAAGGCTTTTCGTAAAAGCCTTTAAACTTATCAGATGGACCTTCCTGAAGGGCAGATGCCTTTCGAGTTTTTTGCAAATGTCCTTGCCGATCCTGAAATGAGCCTCCTCGAAGGGTACCTGCCCTTTGGGTTTTTTTGTCAATGACCCTTTCAAAGGGTACCTGCCCTTCGGGTTTTTTAAACGGCCCCTTAGACTTTTCAAACAGGCCCTTCCTATCGAATAACCCTTAAGAAAAAGGCACCCGAGTTTTTTGAAGGGCATTCAGGTTTTTTGGAAACGTCCCTTCCGAAGGGTACATTGCCCTTCGGTTTTTTTTGAAGTGTCCTTCGAATATTGACTTGTCTTTTGAACTTTTTCGAAGGGATTCCTTTAGGCTTTTGTCCAAAGTCTATTTGTTTGTTCTTCAATGTCTGCAACTTCGGACTCTTCACTAGCACCTACTTCGGATTCTTCATTGCTTGTTACTTATAAAAAGAGATGTCATTCACCCTGAGAAACCCGAAATGCACTACCCTGAGTAATTCGGGTTTTCCAACCCGGATTACTTCTGCTGATAAAACTTTCATAAGCAAAGCGGAAAACCTGAATTACTTTTGCTAATAAAACTTTCATAAGCAAAGCACTTCTCAAAACCCGATTTGCACTATCAAGAGTAATTCGGGTTTCCAACCTGGATTACTTCTACTGATAAAACTTTCATAAGCAAAGCACTTCTCAAAACTTGATTTGCACTGTCAAGAGTAATTCAACCGCTGATTACTCAAAGTGAAATAAGTTGTCTCTTGTAAAACCTGAAGTCTTGCTTGAATGCCCACCCTCTCACACTTAGGCAAAATTTTGGTATGTAGGCCAAAAATTGACCAACAGTATTCAGCCCTAGTGATCTTTGCTGCAGTAGTCATTGGAGCAAAATGACCTCCTGCAGGCTTATCATGGAAATGCTCCAAAAGCTTTGCTACTTGATCATCATCTACACACTTCAGGAGCACTCCATTGAGGTCTCTTCTGAACAAAACCTCATCAACTAAAGCATAAGGTATGGACTGAAGTTTGAAATACTTTGGGGGCACTCACCTGTTAGCAGAAAGTGCATCATATCATGGAGCCAACTAGTGTGAGGTGGAGGTGCATCTGCTTGTAGGTTATCTTGTGTTACCAAGATGACCTCTTTGCCTTCATAAAGGTCATCAACCATATGCTCACATAAGCCTTCATCTCTTACTAGCTTAGTGACTTTGATCTCCACATCATACTCCATGACTTTAGTAATCCAACCAGCTCTTTTTTCATTCAAATCCTTGTTAAGAAGGAAGTCTGTTACTCCAGGATGAGACACCATAAGGTGGGTTTTGCTGTTGGATAGCATTGGCCTAAACTTCTTGAGGCTCCTTACTGCTGCAAGGACTTGCTTTTCTACAAAGATATGCCTCACCTCATACTCTTCAAGCCCTTGATTGAAAAATGCTAATGGTTGCTCAAGTCCTTCACCATTTCTTTGCATCAGCATAGCTGATATATTATCAATGTTGGCAAAAGCATACAATATGAAATCCTTTGAGACATCAGGATTCATAAGTGTGGGTGCTTGAATGATGGCTTGCTTGATAGCCTCAAATGCTAACTTACCTTCATTTAACCAAGCGAACACTTGGTTCTTCTTCAACATAGCAGTGATGCGCTTGACCAAACTTGCAAAACTAGGGATAAATCTTCTCACGAAGTTTATCTTTCCAAGGAAACTTTGGAGTTCCTTCTTATGCTTTAGTAAGGATAAGGCCAAGATGGCACTTATTCTCTCAAGATCAATGGACAGCCCCTCCTTTGAGATGATGTGGCCCAACAACTTGCCTTCATGCACGGCAAACACGCACTTCTTGGGATTCAAAGAAATCCCATACTCTTTGCACCTTTCAAAAATCAACGTCAGGTGGTCCATATGCTCGCTGGCATTCTTGGAGAAAACCGTGATGTCATCCAAGTATACCAGCACCATTTGGTTAAACAACCTCTGGAAAGCCATGTCCATGGCTCTTTAGAAAGTTGCGCCAGCATTTGATAGACCAAAGGGCATCTTTTGGTACACATACATGCTCCATTTGGTGGCAAAGGTAGTCTTGTACCGATCTTCATCTTTCACCCAGACTTGGTTGTAGCCAGAAAATCCATCCAATAGAGAGAAGCGTTTTGATCCTGCAACTACTTGGAGAAGTTGCTCCATGGACGACAGAGGGTAGTGATCCTTCAAGGAGACTTTGTTCAAATCTCTAAAGTCCACACAAAGCCTAATCTCTCTACTCTTTTTTTTTATAGGCACCAAGTTGGCTACCCATGATGAGTGTTTGATGGGAAAGATGATTCTGGACTCGATCAACTTGGTTAGCTCGTTCCTCATCAGCACTTCAATCTTGGGGTTAACGGGCCTTTGCTTTTGCCTTACGTGTTTGGAATTGGCCTCCAATTCTATGGTATGTTTTGCTAACTTAGGATCAAAACCCGTTAGGTCGCTGTACTCCCAAGCAAAAATGTTTGCATATTCTTGGCAAAGTGCTATGAAAGTGTGCCTCTTAGCCTTTCTGCTTACCTTCCCAAGCTTGAGAAGTTTGTCTTTGAAGATGAGGACTCTCTCATAGTTCTCTTCGTTAGTAGACATTACTGTCTTTTCTTTCCTCATACGGTCTCCTTCATGAAAAAGGCCCTCAAGTGTAACCAGCCCCTTAGGAAGTTTGTTCGACTTCATCTGAACAATTTGATCCTCATATTGATGCTGCAATTTAGCTTGGTTGGAGGAGAACTCAACTTCCTGCTATAAGAAGCAAGCAATTTGCTTGTCACTCTCAAAAACCTGCCAGTGGGCTTCATTATCCGACACTGATGGCCTCACCACTACCTTGACATGTCGCTGAACCTTAGCTTCTTTTAGCGCACTTGGAATGTCAAACTGACCTCCCAAGGTTGCCACCCTGTCAGCATGTTGGTTCAGATTTCTGAGGACAACTTGAATGTCAAAGGCCTCAAAATCTTCAATCAGGTCCCACACTCTATTTTTGTAGGACCTCATCAAAGGGTTTTTTGTGATGTTCAAGCCTTTGACTTGGTTAACTATGAGCTCGTTGTCCCCATAAGCTTGCAACAGTTTGATTCCTCTTTTGGTGGCCCATTGACGGCCACGAATTAAACCTTCGTATTCTGCTGCTTTTGAAGAGCAGCTGAAATGGAACCTGTAGGAAGAGAAAAGCTTATTACCCGAGGGTGAAATCAACATTGTCCCAGCACCTGCACCGTTTTTGCCTCTTGAGCCATCAAAGAACAACTATAAACCATTGGGGTCTTCTTTAGGTTCAATGAGGGAAGGCATGGGTTGATTCTCTTCATACAACAGATAGATACCCATGTCTCTTTCCTCAACACCTTCCAAAGGGTTGAAAAATTGGTTATCTCCCCATAGCTCATCCAAGAACAAGTCTAGAACCTCTTCAGGATAAGTGTTCAGTTCTTGGTCAATTGTAAATTCATCCTCATCAAGGATAGTACAATTGAGGTTTATGTTGTCTGGCTGATGAGGTTCAATATGGAATTGTGCCATGGGTTCAGCCTTGATTGAGACCTTAGTCCCATACTTTGTTCTGAATGCCATGTAAGACCAATTTGCTGCAAAGTAACCCCGAATCTTGGCTATGAACTCCCTAGAAAGACACAATGCAAAGCAAGGAGTGACATAGCATGTCTTGCACCACGGATACGTTAGGACAAGCATGCAAGGTTAGGCTCAAATTCCTGATGATGCTTGATGGCTTTGTGGAAGAACCATCAAGCTGTAGGACTCCCTTGGTGTGCGGCTCATACTTGAGGTTC
Organism: Torreya grandis; assembly: GCA_037957365.1. Classification (NCBI taxonomy): domain Eukaryota; kingdom Viridiplantae; phylum Streptophyta; class Pinopsida; order Cupressales; family Taxaceae; genus Torreya; species Torreya grandis. The sequence goes on along the minus strand of JARHVA010000374.1, from coordinate 1,634,288 downwards.
AACTGGTCAACAATAGACTTTGACACGACTGAGGTGTTGGCCCCACTATCCACCAAGTAGTTGTGCACCAAGGAATCACTGATGATTAATGAGATGTAGAATGGGGGGGGCTTGGTCACGCTACTTGACCTTTCTCCCAAAGGACTCTTGGTTGCATTAGTGAAGACTTTAGCTTCCTTGCATGGTTGCTCATGTTAGATTTCTTCATTTGCTCCACAATGTTGATTGGCGTACCCTAGCTTTTTCCTGGGTTTTGGGAGTTACTGCTACTGGTTTTGTCAGTGAAGGAGCGGTGACAAGAGGTTCTTTGAAAGCTTCCTGATTGTCACCCATATTCCTTCTCTTGAACCTTGTGTTTGTTGAGACTGGGATGTGGGCCAAACTGGGAGTAGCCTACGGATTGGATGCATAACACTCCTCTTGCTCACTGATGACTATTGAGGCTTCCGACTGGTTTGACCCTTGATCAGAGCATTGTTCTTGTGGACGTTGCTCTTGCTTTGTCAGTGTGGGCACCTTTGTGCTTTGGGCCATAAGACCCTGGTTATATCCATAAGCAACAGCCTGCTGCCATTGATCATTGAACTCTTGGTTGGAGCCATTAGTTGGGACAATGGATTGTCCAAAAGAATGATTCCAAGGCATTGTCCCTTCAGCCTCCTGAGCCATATTGTTCTGAACCGGGACTAAGGAATTGGAAGGGCCTGCAGCATTTGGATTATAATTATGTTGTCTAGCATAGTTAGGCTGCCCCTGTCTATGGAAATTTCCTTTGTAGGGTGGCCTATTTGCTTGATAAGGCTACTACCGAGGCTGGTATGGAGCTTGATATGGCTTGCTGTAAGCTTGTTGACTCTTGACATTGGCCACATCATTCCCCAAGGATTGGAGCATACTCTTCAGTTCCAAGTAATTCTTCTGCTCTTGGGAGTTGTTGGATCCACTAGTAGAGGCCTTCTCTTGTTTAGGTGAAGGCACAACAACAATTGCTGGCATTGGAAGTATAACATCAAGTGGAGGAATGACTGCAAGAGGTGGTCTGATCTCTGGAAAAAGAGGCATTAGGGGTCTGGGAGTAAGCTTGCCAGCGTGAACTAAGCAATTTTCTGCTTTGATTGCCACCTCATATGCATCTAGCAGTATGTCTCTTCCCATATATTGAATCATTACAGCTATGTTGTTGTTGAGAGCCTTCAAGTAATATAAGAAAGCAAAATTCGGAGATGGTCTAACAGCTGCTAGAATTCTATCCCACGCCTTTTGAAATCTCGTATTGAAGTTTTGCATGACTTCATGAGCTCTCTTGATTGTGGTCAGCTGCTCTGCAATTGACAGATAATCACTCTTATCTACAAACCTTTTACACAGGGCTGTTCGCAGCTCGTCCCATGAGTGGATAGAATTAGGAGCTAGGCACCTATACCAATCTAATGCCTTTCCTTTGAAAGATACAACCAATATCCTAATAGCCATGTTCTCCACTGTGATATTGTGAATGTTGCAAAAGTTGGCTATGTTTGTTATGTGCTCAGTAGGAGTTAGAGCTTGGTCTCTTGTGTATTAAGGAACACTTTTGAGGGCTGCTACTGGCATAGGATCATACTATGGTAAATTTGAAAGACTGTGGCCGCTGAAGCCCACAAAAGCTCTTTGGGGGATCATGGTAGCAAGAGGAACTAACAAGGATTTTCTTGCGTAGGTATACTTTATGACTGGTTTAGGAAAGTAGCTTCCTACGTAAGGGTGAGTATGGGTGAACCTCAACCTTCTTGCTGAGTTTAAAGGTAATTCAACAAACTCAAAAGGAATACCTACAGAAGTTGATCTTGTAGTCACCTTTGGCATGAAAGATAGCTACTGCTTTGCCACCAGATAGCTGGGTGTTCTTTGGAGTCGCCAGATGCTGAAGGATGAATGCTACCATTGCCGTAAAATGATCAAAACAACATCAAATTTGACCAATCTTTCACAAAAATGAAAACAAAATGGTAGTAGTCCCATCGGGCGTGCCATAATTGTTATAGCTTGGAATTGCACTCTTGTGAGAGAGTTCTTCAAGCTTTCTCACTTCCAGCTACAATCATGGCGACAACCTCAGGTGTGGGTACCCTATGGTGAGGTTGAACCTCTAGGCTTTTTAAAGAGGCTAGTTCCTCAGGTGCTTTACTTTAGCTCCTTCATTCCCACACTAAAATCTACTAATGGCCAAGGAAAAGGGATAGGAGGATTAGTTGAAAAGAAATCTAAGCTAAGGGAGGTGATGCACCAAAAGTAAGTGATCCACTTGGTCTGGGGAATGGCACTAATTCAACATAAGACAAGTTTGCTTACACAACCTCCTAACCAGCTAACTTGCATAAATATTTCGTAAACTAGGCTCACTGAACCATACGTGAAACGAAGAGGGATTTCTAAATCCACATTAAGCGTCCATTAATGGCAGAAAAGCTCAAGTTCAGACTTGCAACTAACTAAAAAAATCTGACAATAAGCAAGAAAGAAGGACAATAAGGTTGGAAGGACGCTTCTTCACAATGCTATTGTGCACAAGCTAACTCAACACAATTTTCAGACAAAGAGATAGGTAAAATAATCTTTATTGCTTCAAAGCTCTATTACACAACGATTTTCGCAGAGTGATTCTATCACCAGTCCAGGGATGATTTGCTTGGCTCCAAGGCCTCTATTTATATAGAAAAAGGGGGGAGAGAGAAGGGGAAGAAAGAAGAAATCGCTAATGGTTGGAACTCTGATATTGTCCTTCCTTGTCCCTAAATGCGCCGCTCAGGATCACTAAACAATCCTCTCGAGCCCCTCCTGTCTTTAAGTTTTTCTTTGGCGCATTTGAGAAGCCATGTTGTGAGCAATTGGAATGTCTCTTCTTGGCAAGACGCATTTAATCTTTGCATTTAAACGGCATGGCATTTTTCACTTTTGCGTGCCCTGTCTGAAGGACGCGGGTCTCCATGTGTTTCAGCCATGCTGTATTTAAGCGTCAAACGACGATTGTGGGGAGTAAACTATGGTGGATGAGAGCCTTTATAATTCCAGCTACCGGCCGCGTGGACTCCCCTTGCTCATTGGTCATCCTTGTGCCACTTGTCCTATATTGATTGGCCCTTTTTGCTCCAACTTATGCCACGTGGCATCCTTTCATTCGTTGCATCATGATTCTCGCGTTGCTAGACCAAGCTTAAGTCAAGCACTTGAAGAATCCCGATTTACTCTATGCAGAGTAATTTGGGTTCTTTGATCTCTCCAACTTTAGACTTTCCCAGATCCTTTACTTATAAAGCTTTTTAAGTAAAGTACTTGGAGAAACCCGATTTACTCTATGTAGAATAATTCGGGTTCTCTAAGTTTACTTACTTCGGACTTGTCCATCTTGAAGTCTTTGGGCTTTTGCATCTAGAAGTCTTCTTTATTCTGTGGGCTCTTATTTGTCTCGGGCAAATCTTCCAAAGGAATTCCTTGGGACAATTTGTCCGAAGGAATTCCTTCGGACTTTTTGGCCAAAGCTTCCTTCTTGCTCTCTTCTTTCGGAAATTACCTTTTGGCCTTTTCAAAATGAACTTTCCCGAAGGATGAGAGACCCTTCGGGCTCCCTGTCGTCGTTTTGGACTACTGCAAATGATCCTCTCGAAGGGAAAGATACCCTTCAGGAATTTTGAAATGGTCCTTCCGAAGGGTAAAATACCCTTGGGGAAACTTGCAACTGTGCACTTGGAGAAGGAAAAGCCCTTCGGATTTATTGAAGTGACCTTCAGAAAAGTTGACTGGTCTTTCGAAAATATATTGAAAATATCCCTTTTGCCTAAAAAAGGCCCTTCGGCATTTTGAAAATGCCCTTCGGATTTTTGAAGTGTACCTTTGGGTTTTTGGAGAAGACTCGTCCCTTGAAGAACCTGAGAAACACTATTTTTCGAGACCAAATCGGGTTTGTGAAGCCCTTTTACTTATTTCGGGCTTCTGACTGCTCACAACTTATGAAGTAATCAAGTAGTGCTCCTTGGAGAACCCAAAATACACTGTCCATGAGTAATTTGGGTTCGTAAAATCGAATTAGTTCTACTTATAAAACATTTAGAAGTCAAGCACTACTAGAAACCCGATTTGCATTGTGCCCTCAGAAACCCGAAGTTGTCACTGCTGGAAAAACCGAAGTCCTCCCAAAGACTCGCCATTTTCTTGCCTGAAAGCTCCTTTTTTCATACTTAGGCAAATTTTGATATGTGGGCCAAAAATGGCCAACAGGTACCACCAACCAATCTATAAGAGATAGGGGCGGCCTAAGTCCAAACTACATACCCCATAGAATAGATAGGCTCTTGACCAGAGAAAGGACAGACCAAAGGAGAGGATTGGGTTGTCCCGAACCCTCGGCTAACTGCTTTAGCGGAATTGGGGCCTACTCTATAGGTATATAACTCTAGAAATAATTAATAATCTATCTATGGGGTCTAAAAAATATATACTATGCCAACTAAATTATATACTTTGGGGGGTATAGGGGGTTGGGGTGCCTTGCCATAATCTATATAGATAGACTTCTTGAAAGGGATTGGAAGGCCCCCTATGCCCTAGACCCTAGAAGTTTAAGCCTATGTATCTATCTGGGGAAGGCCCTATAGATCTCTCTAGGAAGGGAAATAGATCTAGTGACAATTAGATATAGGGTCTATCTCGAGCTGTATCAATTCGGTTCACATCAAAGAAGAGAACCCCATATATCTTCGAGCTTCGAGGAGAGATTACATTCTAGACATAGATATACATCTATGGTGAGATTAGATAGACATTGATGGCACTTCGAGGTTACTGATCTAGACATAGATCTACGTCTATATCTATATCTATATATTAATACAATCGGATTGGGAGAATTCAACTACAACTATCTGATTGGGCGAACTCAACTATGGGATTAGGATTCTCATAGATCTATCCACCCCCAATAGATATAGACCTCCTACCCTAGATAGATAAGATATATAGGGAGGCCCCCCCACCCCATATAGATATACAGGGCACACCAGATAAATCAATAGGCTTGGCCCATATAGAGATCTAGGTTATAGAGATCCACCGCCAAACTCTACGATTGGGATTTGAAACTCGGGGATTGGGATAAGGCGATTGAATCCAATACTGAGTGAATCAATCTATATCTATATTGAAGCCCTATCTATCTATTTGGCAATGGAATTGGGCGAACTCAACCCCAACCTCAACCCCAACTGATAGTTTGGGTCTGGGATTGGGCGAACTCAACTTTGGGATGAGACAACTTGGTGAGCATGCTTACCCCAAAGATGAGATACTTAGCTAGGTTGTCACTCATTGAATAGAGACCCTATCTATATATATGAGAACCACCAACCTATCTCTATCCCCGAGAAGAGAACTTGAAGATGGAGAAATAGATCTATCCACCCCATATACATATATAGGGCCTATAAATCTCCTATCGACCTCCCGCCCCATCTAGATAGATAGGCTATAGAGATCCATTGCCATCGACCAATGAAGACATTTGATTGACACCTTCTCTCTAGATAGATGAGATGGCACTCGACCCCTCATCTATATATATATATGTGTGTGTGTGTAATATGTCATGACAGATGGACATCACCAAATTTGCCACGTCTTCGTGTGACAGATGGAGAAGAGAACTGGTGGAACCTAGATCAGTTTGGTGGAACCTGGATCATCTATAGATCTCCCCAACCTCATTGCTGGATCAAACTCCCCAACTAGATAGAGAAGGAACCTGGATCATATATAGATCTCCCCAATCTCATCAGAACCTGGATCAGAATCTACCAGATTGGTGAGATAGACATTGGTGATTGGCACTCACTGAATATGAGTAAGATTCTCTTTGAATCTCAGCTTCCCTTTTTATATGCCCTATCTATCTATCTATCTATCTATCTGGCGATCCACTATACTCTGGATAGAATCTCAATGACATAACATCATGCCATGCCAATAGATAGATGGCACACGACCCATATTTACTCTCATTGACAAAACATAGAGAAATAGGTGGGTACGCTATCCTCATTGACAACTCTTGGTAGGTGGGGACTATTCTTTATGTTGACTCGGTAGGTGGGTACATGACTTTCCAATCGTATATAGACTCTCTCTATATATGGCCCAATCTAGAGTTGTCGGCCCTGATGGGTTGACTTGCAAGTGTGATTCTACTTGTTTGGCACAAACATGATGGCTTGCTAAGTTGGGTTGGGAGAGACGGAAGAGACATTGTCTTATGGGGTGGGGAAGCACAATAGATTCCGGGAGATTGACCGGATAGACTAGGGTGGGCTTGGCATAGTCCCTATATATCTCTTTGAGCACCCATATCTCTATCTAGCTAGTGACTAGGCACCCTAGCCTTAGACTCACGACCCATATATATAGATAGGTCAGTCGTTCCTCTTCAAAAAAATTTATAGTTAGCATATTTCAAGCTTTTTCTAGACGAGTCTCGAGGGAATATTTTATATTCATACCATCGTATATGTCCGATAGAAGTAGGCTAGGCATGTAGGCATAATAATTTTACTAAAATATCGAATTCGAGGTTCATGATCATTAAGAATGAAATTATCCCTAAATGTCATGAATTTCTTGTAAAGGACAAAAAAATCTTGATAGTAAAGATCTTCACCAGGAATCTCTTTTCCAGTAACTTTATATTGGCTTATTTTATCTTCAAAAAATAGATGTTCCTTAGAAATCTCTTCAAGAATATTTGGCATCCATAGATATTTAGAGAAGATGGGAGTTATATCGATTTCATTAAAAAAATTGCTCACAAAGTAAACCCTGTTTCGAAGAACGGACACTAAGAAGCAATTCCCATTTCGTATCCATGGTTTGAAGGAAAATATTCAACAAATAGTTAGTATATATATTTTTATCACAAAAAGCGATTTTCGTTTCGATATCTACATCCACTGGGGCCATATTTCCAATATATATTCCAACGAATCTTTCGGATAGATATTGTCAAATATTTTTGACATTTTAAAAAATGTCAGCGCATCTAAAAATGTTACTGTTTCTTGTTCTAACAAGAATATATGGATTTTATTGAGCCACCATTTGATAATAATTTCCAATTTATTATTTTTCGCTTGGACAAATTTATTCTTTTTTTCTAGTTAAACAATCGAACAATGCCAAAATCCCTTGGTAGAATGATCGTTCTTTGTTTTTTGATTTTTTTCAAATCTCTTGGTAGAGCTAGAGTCATCGTCCTCTAGAGGTAACATCCATAGTGATTGAAATTGATTCATGGCCCCACGAAATGGCCCGTTTAGTGAAGGATCATTTATTTATGGAAGGAACTCTCCACTTTTGGTTCTAAAAAATCTTGCTCTTTTTTCTATCACATTTCCAACACGAAATCATTTTCTTAGAGCTTTAACTTGGTCTTCAAGCTCTTTGCCTAAGTAATTTCTTCTTTATTTTTTGGTAACTATCCATCTATCAAAAATATCAAGAAAATCTTGATTTTTGGAAGAACTTCGACTACTTAAGTTGACCATTTTCACAACGAAATAAATATTGGCAGAACTGTGAAAAAAATTCTTTAGCGCCTATAATATACAAATATAGAAAAAATACTAAGCGACTTCGTTTTTCACAGGACTATGAAGAATTAAATCACTGACACCTACATACCATAACGATCGATTGAATCTTTGTGTCGTATCAAACACACGTATGGATGAGCATTAGAATCTTGTGATGGTTGTCTTAGAGCTATCATATGAACATTGCCTTGATCTTTAGATTGAGTGGCATGATTGGGAAGAGGATTTTAAAATATTTTCAAATGTTGATTTGGTTGAGTCACTAATCAATTCAAAGTATTTAGAGACCCTCTATTTGGATTCAATTAATTTCAATGAGATCTTGTATCTTATGTTTCAAAGTTATGCATCTATTTGAAGAATGCCCAAAGACTATGATAATCACATTATGCACCAACATCATAGTTCTTAGGCAAGGGTCTTGATGGATCCATTTCTTTTAATAGAAGGTAAAGTAATCATATTGCAATCAAGTAATTGTTTGAGCACATTCTGATGACTTTCACTGAATCTTGTAAATTGTCTTCATTCTATTTGTTGTGATAATACTACCTCGGTAGATGGTTGATCCGCCGCATTCAATACATTCTTGGCCTCATTATTAGGTTGAAAAGCATTTTCACTACTCTTAATGTTGAAAGTTGATTTACCTTGGAATTTAGCTCCACTAGAGGTAGCGGCATTGGTTCCATATTTAAGCATGTTGGCCTCTAAAATATTGATCTCATAATTCTTAACCACATGACAAAGATCATCAAAATATTGTTAAGTTTTGAAGACCACTTTGTCTTTGATGGATAAAATCAAAATTTGAGAAAATATACTTTGTAATTTACTATTGGGTAATTGGCGAGTCATTTTTATAACCCTTGTCTTGAATTGGAACACATACCAACATTCTCATTAGGCCCTTGTTTCAATTGAGCAATATGTGAACATGCGACCTTTATACTAATGTTGATTGAAACTAGGGCTAAAAAATCATTGACCAAAGCATTGAAAGAGTGCACATATTCAAATAGAAAAACATTAAACCAATCAAGAGCATAATCCTTAAGGCTTCTAAGAAATAGCTTTGTCAACAATTTATCATTATGTGCAAAGTCTAGACATGGAGCATAGAAAGCTTTGATGTGATGAGATGGATCCCCTTTACCATTGAACAATTCAAACTTTGGAGCCACAAAATCTATAGGAAAAGGATAAGCAATACCATTATAAGCTAAGGGGTTGATCAATATCATGTGATGTGACCCTAATACTTGGTTTTTGATAATCTTAAGAAAACAATTTAATTTGTTGTTGCATGTCATGCATAGTTTGCAGAAGAGCAGTAACCTTGGGGTTTGGAAGATAAGTGGTGGTAGAATAGGTGGGAATGGAAGCACTAGCCAATTGAGAAACAATGTGAAGAAGAGATGAGTGTTGGGAAGCATGTTGAGATGGTTGAGGAATTTGAGAAGCAATCAAAACCATTTTGAGAAGACAAATGACCACCAACAAGAGTAGAGGAAATAAGAGGAAAACAACATTAGAAACAAGTTGAGAAACAATCACATCATTAGGCATCAAAGGGGACCTTCTAGAAGGTTGATCTACATCAATGGCACTTAGATTATCATTATTCACCCTATAAAGTATATCTTCAATGTGAGCTTCTTGACAAAGGGTTTTACTTTGAAAATCTTTCAACACTTGCAACATTGCATCTATTTTTTTGTGATGGTCTAGAATATGTTTTCTAAACATGGCAGGTCTTTCAACTGTATCATTCTCATCTTTAGAAACATCAATAGTTTGTGATCCAGTCACAACTTTATGATTCACTTTTGCATCAGAACATATAGTAGCAGGAGTGTTAACATCATTGATAGATGCCATTTTATTTTTCAAATAAGCAAAATGTGAACCAAAAGAATTTCAACAAAATCAAGAGGTTTACAATTCAGTCTATCACTTCACCTAGTAGGAGTCTTAGATCTATTCTTTGTAGGTGGGATAAATTGGAAACATATATAACATGCAAATATATCCTAGAATTTGATTAATAAAACAAGCACAACAAACTAAGGTTTGCAAACAACACACAAGGGCTAGGGCTAATAACTTCAAACAAGATAGAATGAGCCTTAGAAAAATTAGATCTATCACAATGTAAGAAATATCTAAACCTAGAGGGAAATAAAGCACGCAAGGCAATGCGGGGGCACCAAAATTTGATATGTGAAAGTGGTTTTACATCAACATGCACTACACCTACCCATAAACAATGTGTAGTTCATATCTAATCAGATTTACCCAAATAAACATTGAAAATCAGACCTACTTGCAATAAGGAATATTCTAAAATAATTGAAATATGAAAAAATAGGGTTTTGATAATAATATTGAATTTGTAGTAAATCGATAGATGGTTTGAAGGTGAAAACAGGGCCAAACAACAATGCACACATAACCTTGAAAAATCATGGCAAACAAGCTTTCGGGTTTTGACTAGGACCGTACCACTCATATCATGGCACTGCCAGGACTGTACTTGTACATTCTTGACAATTGTAATATTTTGTGAAACAAATTTGTCGACCATGTTTTTGTGCTCTCAATCTCCGAAAGTCTCACCCAATTTTTCAAAATTCACTGTGAGTCATTGGGAAATTAATGTCCTTTCTTGAACTCCTAATCAGCTCACAACACCTTGCAAAACCTTAAAAAACATGGGAGTCATTGAGGGGCATGTGTTATCCCTTCATTATTATCAGATCCCTATTCTTAGGCAAGTTGGAAACCGTCACTCAATGCAATTCAACAAGCAACCATGGATGCAAACCTTAATAGCTATATAATTTTTCACTATCATGAACAAATGGCACAATGCAATACGAAGCCATCAAATCAAATTTTGTTCTAATCACTTCAATTCTGCTATTTCAATAAATGCTAGACTTTTGCTTATCACCCCTGACCTTTTCTTGGAACTTGTATTGCCTAGAAACCAGTGTTTTCTGGAAGAATATCCATTGTGATTAGGCATGTTTCATTCAAATCACCATAATATCTAATTTAAGAATTATACTTCATATCCAAATGCTTTTGCCATATCATATCAAATATTATAGTTTTGACAGCCAATATTGGACCAACTATTGCCATCTTAGTCGTTTTAAAAATTTCTTGTAGTAGAATACCCATTGACACTAAACTTATTGGACACATAGCTCAGTCTGAGCTGGTCCATTAAACCTCAATTATCCTACGTGGAAAGCATTATCAGACAATTGTAGCAGTTGATGAAATATGTATAACATGGATGCTACAAAACTTAGCCTCTATAGCAAACATTTCGTTGTCATAGCTAAGTTTGAGAGCAAGGTAAGATTGTTATCTTTAACTTTTAAAGTTAACTTTCACAAGATGGTGTGGCATTATATTTTGCGTTACTGATTTTTGGCATATTCAACTTTAAGAACTATATACTCAATCATGACTGTCCAACTTCCCAAACCATGCAATTAATGAGCAAAAAAAAATTCTAGCAAAATGGTTAGTAACTTGGATCTCACATATGCGATTTCCTAAAATTCAGTGTTTGAGAATTTGATTAGCTGACCAGGACCACCTATATCAACAACCTTTCATGTGACTTGAGTAGCTGGTAATGATGGCTAATAACGGTGCTGAGGTCAATAAAAGCATGCAATATTATTTTCATCACATAGCCATGATGAAGATTATACTTTATGAAATGGTGGGTTACTCTTTGGTCACTTTAACTTTTGATCTCCTTTGGCCTTGTGAACCCCCATCCCCCAAGCTGCTCCTCCCTTTCCATTTTGTTCATCTTTGGCTCAATTTATTAGTCACATTTTAATGGAAACTCTTCTTTCACATTTTGGAGTGAGGTTACTTTCTGTTGCTTTTGTTTATGATGTATGATTCCTTTCGCTTTTCTGGTTGATGTTCTATGTAGTGTATTCTTTATATTCTTTACTAGAGGCATGATGAGTTTCCTATTTGGCCATTGATCCATTTTCGTATAGGTGGATTCTCAATCATTTTTTGTTCAAACTCTTTCCTATTCATTTCCTCTCATTTATTCTGTTTCACATGTCTACGTTTGTGCTTCTTTCATTTGTTTTCCTTCCTTTGGTTTTGAAAAGCATACTCTATCTTATGGTTAGTTTTGATTCTAGTTTGTTCTGCCAATTGAGTTGCTTCTTGTAAGAAAACCATGTACCGGACACGGTTCAAGCCTAAGAACTCCCAATTGCACTTCAAGGGCTCTACTGCTATGTTACTAGTCCTCCTTATGTTTGAGACCTGACAGAGTGTGGTTTGACCTTCCAACACCTCATCCCCCTAAAGCTCCGCACAGGTTTGAACTCACGTAGCGTATATCCGATACAATGTTAAAACTTAAACGTTAGAAAAAAAGCTTAATAAGACCAGGACATAGCAGATTTACAGCATGCATTGTTATCATGCACATAAGTGGAAAAATGCATTCGAAATAGACAATGAATTGGAGGAATCACATAGACATTTTTTGATAAATACTCCCATGGTACAAAGAATATCAACCCTCAAGTGCACCCACTATGAATTCCCAAATCCCATACAGCGCATATATCCTTTATCATGCATTTCTTATGCCCCAATAATATTACTTGAATAGAAACTTTCCATATACACAGATGTTCCACTACTCTCATTATATTGACCAAATATCATAAATATAATATTTGTAACACTCCTCATCAATACATGAAACTATGAAAAAAATATTGTAATGAAAATGAGCGAAAATGCGTGACCCAAAAGAAAATCCATTTTGCACATCAGTCAATTCTTCATTAAGGTTGTTAGGGATTAGCTTTTACATTGTGTATTTAGAGAGGTAAATAGTAATAGGTTGTTTGGTAGTTATATTTGGTAGCTTTTTATAAACAATATTACGATATTAGGTTAGAATATTATAGTTATTGAGATATATTGTTAATGAGATATAACAAAATATCGTAAATAGGCGTTTGTTTAATTAGAGGGAATTGGGGTGAAAAGTTAGTGGAGAAATGTTCTCCATAAATATAAGAATAATGTTCCTATATATATGTGTAAAGTCTCGTATTGTTAATCAGAGAGTATGCAGAATATTATTGTGTGATTAAAATTCTCTGTGCACTGCAAGCTTATTTTTGTTTGGCTCTCTTATTTTCCAACAGTTGTATCAAAGCAGGTATTAGGGTATCAATTGAGATGGAAAACGGGAGTTTATTATGAATGATTGGGGGAAACTCCACCATTGTTGATTGCCCGATCCATGATTAAAATTATTTGAGTATCGTTCTTTCAATTGTAGTTGTTATTCAGTTTTATTATCACTAGTAATAGAAATAAGAAGTGTCTAGTTGTAGCATTGATGGCGTAGGAGTAAGAAGAAAATCATAGCGCAACCATACCTGTCACTAGCAGGGAGAATAAAAGGTATTCTAGAGTCTTGCACAGAGCCGTACACAAGGCGTTGTGATATTTCAGCTTGGATGCCAACTTGGTAGTTTTGCATAACTCATTTCGGGATTGACATCATTCTGCATTGATCGACAATCATAGATCTACCGATTTAGACCCTTCAGCATGCTCAACACAGATCTAATTCATTCTATTCTATGCATGTGGTAGTGCATTTTATTGAGGTTAATATTCTGATCAGTTAAATGCTTTATTCTATGTTCTTCGTTGTTCTATCCAGACGTCGTGTGCATGTTTAGTTACCGTTCAAACAGTCAATCAAATTCAAGATTCATTTGCCCAATTTGCGCTCCACAACAGTGGCATAGTTTGTTTTTGTGCCCAGCTCAAGGCTTCACTTGGCTTGACTAGATCCCGTGCTTGGAAGAAACGTCATACACACAGATCTGCGATGCCCACCATTGCAAAATCAACATAGTTTCAAACGGTTTTCATTAGTAGTATTGTTCATATTATTAGGTATTTATGTTTTTCTTTAGTTTAAAGCAACGTGTTTAAAGATAAGTCGTGTCATGGGTAATTTAGGTGAAAGTCAAATTAAAAAAAATGACATTAACTCGTGTCATTGTTTTCTTATATAACTTTTAGAGTCTTTTGATATTTTTTAAGGTTTGAGTTTGATATAGTGTCATTTTTATTTTTAAAACATTTGGTCTAAATATTTATAATTTTTTATTGTGAGTCAATTGAGTCTATAGGGTTTTTATATTAAAATTTATGTTTTGTATTAAACTTGTATTAAGTCTTGGTAATTAGGTAGTAAAAAAAAAAAAGTTTTTTAATGGGTCATTAGTTGATATCATTAATGTCATATTGTATAGTTGAGTCGTTCGTATATTGTATGTCAAAAAGAGTCATATCAAAAAGTTAAAGTGTCAAAATAATGTTGTCATCTGTTAAAAGTCTTTTATTTTTTTTTAGTGAGTCATTAGTGTCAAAAAGTCTCAAAAATAAAAAAATGTAAAAATAAAAACAATTTGCCTTATAGACGCATTTTCGGACGACCTCGACGTCCTGAGTCAAATCTTGTGGGCGGGCGGGGGGCTCTATTCCCTTCAAAATCATGCCCCTGAGCTTCAATGACACTTCATCGGTTGAGCAAACAACAACCTACTAGACGCTGGAAGATACACAGAGGAAGGAGGTCTTTTAGCGACCTCTCGTCAGTCGCCAACAAGGGGACGCACCAATGTTTTGGTAACATTTTGTGTGGTGTGTTTTTCATAATTTCCATTCTGTTTGCAAAATAAGAACAGACGAATAATGCTTGTTCAAGATATGTAATTTGTGTGCAAATTCCAAACATAATTCCCTTATGTGAAAACATTGTGAAACGACATAAAGCACCAATGTAAGTCAGTTCATGGATCTTGAAGGGGTTTGTGGTAGAGATTCAAAAAACCATAGGAGGTGAACAATGTTTTGACATTAGTTAGGAGAGCAGCTACTGCAGAGATCCCGCGATTGCTTTACTTCTTTATGGAGATGACTCATAGGGACACATCCGTTGCGGTCATGTAAAGTAAATGCGGGATGTATTCTTTCGCATAGTAGTGGTCATGTGCAGCAAGATTGCGTCAATAGTATACAGACCTAAGAGTATGCAGTGGTATACAATTCTGTTCATGCTCATTCTTGAAGGTAGATGGTGTTCCTGTTCATGTCAAGGTTTGTGGTAACCCTGTAAAACCATGGGAGGAGTGAGACTCTCTTTATAGCAAGGTCATGAGCCAAATAGGGCATGCTACAATGGATGAGCATACTGCAGATAAGAATGTGAATGTTTTTGCATCATGTAAAAACTATGGGGGGGAATGTTAGGGATTAGCTTTTACATTGTGTATTTACGGAGAGGTAAATATAAATAGGTTGTTTGGTAGTTATATTTGGTAGTAATATTGTTATAAACAATATTACGATATTATGTTAGAATATTATAGTTATTGAGATATATTGTTAATGAGTTATAACAATATATCGTAAATAGGAGTTTGCTTAATTAGAGGGATTTGGGTGAAACGTTAGTGGATAGATGTTCTCCATAAATATAGGAATAATATTCCTATATATATATATATAAAGTCTTGTATTGTTAATCAGAGAGTATGCAGAATATTATTGTGTGATTAAAGTTTTCTGTGCACTGCAAGATTATTTCTGTTCGACTCTCTTATTTCCCAACAAAGGTGTCCTCATTGTCTAATACAAAGGCTGCAACTAAATTGAGCTGGACAAATTCCAAATTTGAATCTCCTCATCCAATTCTCAAACTGGAACATTTTATTTTGGGAAAGATTTAATATTTGTTTTATAAAAAGGGATTAGTACAACGAAGGTAAGAACCTAAGAAAGCAGGAAAGACAGCTATCTGCTAAAACAAAGCATACATATATGATTTAGGACAGGAAACAGAAGATTTACAGGAGAGTGCTTATTGCTGCCTGTTACGTACTTGACCACATTTGCATCAGCAAAAAAGTGGATTCAAACAAAAAAAGAAAATGACGGTCATATCTTATTTAGCCTTTAAGTTTAGAGGACCACTATCCCGGTATTCATAACTTTGGTTTCCCAATCACTTTAGAGGGCTGCTAGTTCCTTCACCATTATTCTGAGTTTCTTGAGTTCTACCATTGTGAATGTCAGATTCCATCCAGTGAGGAGTAGGGTGCCTTGCTTGAGGCCATTAAGGAACCATTGGCTATTTCCAGATACTTAGGAGCAGGTTGATAGTAAACTCTCAGCATTCGCTCCTCTCATTTTCTGATGAGAAAGATACCCAAATAGAAGCTTCTCAAGAGTATCAATCCTTTTATGCTACTGTTGAAATAAATTTGCAAGGTAGTGAATGCATTTGTCCATATTGGCAATTGTTTGGTCCAGCTGAGGGCTTTGGACACCATGAATATCAATGTTGTCATGTAGAACTTTTATACTCGTGAATGGTGAGCAAAGCCTTGACAGTGAGTAGTTGATTTTGATGATCTTGATCACCATAAGGGATATGGGTGATAGACTGAGTCCTTTGTTGTGGATGAACAAACTGAGGAACATAGGGACTGGTATGAGGCCCGGAGTGCTGAGGGATAGTCGCAGGGCTCTTCCCATTTTCATGGATGAAGTTTCTCGAGATCACAATTGTTTCAGGGTTAACCAGAGGCTGATTATTCAGAATATTCAGGGGACCCAGGTTTTCAAAGCCATTAACTTGCAGGCGATCTCTGGGGTACAGTGGGGGACAATTGGCAAAATAACCGTGAAAAGTGTTATTAGGGGCAAATCTCAAACTGTAACATTGAGCCGGATAAATCCAAACTGAGATTTTGTCACACCCACAAACCTGCATGATTGCAATTACTGACCTGGACAAACGTGACAATATTTTAGCAATGTTTCCTCTATTTCCCATGCTCTCTAGCCTATCTGCAAGAACATCAGCTTCATGTTGCCCCATCATCTTGATGTTGACCATGTTGTCACCTGCGTAATCTTTTCAGGTCTTTATTGAGGAGAATAAATTCTGCTCCAAATGTCATTCTTTTTTGAGAGGAGAAGTCTCCACAACTTCTACACCACAAAACTTCAACTACACACAACATCCAACTTGGTGATATCCCTCCACAAATGCATAAATATATATTTTTTCTCTTGCTCTTACAAAGAAACTCTGAAATTACACCTCACAAGCACACAGAACCACTATTGACTCTGATATCATGTAAAAAACCCATGGACATGCGAGGGTTCAAACCTAGGGCCTCCAGGATGCACTTCAGGGGCTCTACCACTAAGCTGCTGGCCCTTATGTTTAAGATTTGACAGAGAGTGGATTGATCTTCCAACACTTCTGTATGCAAGCTGAGAAATATGTACCATTTTATAAAAAGGGAACATGACAATAATTTGAAAAACCCATGAGCATTCACAAAACCATCTATTGCTTGATTATCCTCCTCTCATTTGGATTGTTATTGTTGGTCTAGTATCGCCAGTCTCACATCTTCTCTTTATCACATTGAATGAGAATTATCATGATAACTAAGTATGAAAATTTACTGAATGAATTACGGCCACTTAATTATTTACTTGGCTATTATTTATTTATTCCTTCTTTGATATTCACGACTATGATGATCCCCTTGATGTGAAGAAATCAAATTCGTTACCATAAAATTTTCTCCTGTTTGATGACATCTCAATTTATTTACAATTTTTTCCCAATGAAAAACGATGGTTGTGGAATGGAAAAAAAGCAATTTTTGGTTATGTAATATGCTCCACTGGAAAACGAAAAGGAAGAATGTGTTCAAGAGTGTCCCTCAATTTAAAACAAGTTTCAAGCTGGCATTATAACTTATAGTCTGTCTCCAATGCAAATAGATGGTTTTCATAATATTGATTGTTTGTCTTTTACCTGATAGTTTTTTGTTGTTAAATCTTCAGTTGGATTCGTGAGCAACAAGAGTCTCGAGTAACACCTGGAGAAAATGTTTACATAATCTTACGCCTGGATGGCCGTGTTCGGAAATCTGGCCGGGTATGTATATTGTAGCAAAGTCTTCTTTAAAAATAAGATTGGTAATACTGCTCATGCCATTTCTCATTTCATGTGAGCAGGGTAGTAATGCTTCCATGGATGAATTTACATTCCAAAATAAAAATAAAACAGTGACGTTTATGTTTTAGGTCAACTATGTATTAATATTCAGATCAATGATTTCACATTATCAAAAAGTGTCCCAGGGTACATTGGCTTTGAAATACAAGTTCAAAATCAATTACTTGATTTGATGGCCTGGATCTTACAATGCTTTGTAAATAATTTTAGACCTTGAAGTAATCAGGATCATTCTTAACATGCAGACTGTTGATTTTGTAATATTGGTAAAGTATATACACGGACAACAATGTCATTATACATTATATATAACCATGAAAAAAGCACCAAGGATCATAATATAAAATCAGCATATATGTCATTCTGATGACTTTGTGAATATGTTAATTAAATAGCATATGCCAAAGGTCATCTCATAAAACTTTTGATATGTCCTCATGTAAGTTTTGTGTCTTTGCCTTCATCTCCATTCGTTAGCACGTTTACAACTACCCCTGCTGCTGCTGCCCATGCCAGGCCCGTCTTCACATCTGCCACCACTACCTCCTTCGGAGGCACCATTCCACCATTCATATCCAATGCCACTACAAACTTTCCAACTCCACCTAGCTCCCAAAGCACTATGACTAGTCAAGCTATGGAATCTACTCCATCTCAAACATCTACTACGAGTGCATCCCTTGCCCTTGGCTCCATTGCGCCCACCAAGCCATTAAGGTCCATTCCTCCATCTTTCACCTGGCAGCAACCACCTTGCCCCACCACAGCAGCAAGAATGATCGGGCCCCAAACATTGACCTCATTCATTTTAGACATGGGTCTGGCCAAAACATTGTTTGATTCATCGGGTCAGTTGGACCCATCTCAATTGTATATCCGTACTTCTGCTTTACCTTCTTCTTCCCAGGCACTCCCTTTGCAACTGCCCCCTACTCAACCAGCCACCGCAAATTGGGTGAGAGATATGGTGCAAACAATAAGGCAGGGGAGGACTCAGGCATCCTCCTCAGCACCTCAGATTGGAATGAGATTCGATGCATCCACTGGGACAATGAAAAGAGTAGTCAGAAGGCATGTAGAGCGACCAAAGTCGAGCTCGGCTGTAACTTATGAAAGTGAAGAACCCCTCTTCACTCTAACTAAGAAGAGGAAGGCAGTCCCTGGAGAAGTCCAAGAATATGAGGATGATCCTATATCCTCAGTGCAGGCACAAGCTGAATCGACTATTGCCATTATGCAGGGTATGCAACAAGAAATAAAGAGACTAAAGGAACAAACGCTGCCCACTATGCCTGAAGGCACATTGATCTCAGTAATCAATGTTGTAATTAATGTCTTCAACCTCTACAAGGTTATGAAGAAGAAACAGGCAGATGGAATCCAACAAGCAAAAGGGGTCACTAAACTGGACCAAAGTCTCATCCATTATGACACCAAGTTGACAAACTTGGCAAGGGTAGCTAGAAGTAGCAAGTTCCCTAACTTGAAAGTTTTGCCTCCCGAGGATATAGTGCCTGCGCAAACCATCATCATGAACAAAAGGAGGATCTTGAAGACATGGTTTGACAAGCTCAAAGATGCAAACACATCCTTTGAGACGAGTGAATTCAGAATTGCACACTTCCTGAAGGATGCCATGATCACCAAGGTGACCAAACCAAATGGCTCCTTCATGGATGAGCAAGAATTCAGAGCACAGATGAAGGTCTTCGTTGCTCGGTTCCAGCAGGATGTGGTGAGTGCCATGTCAGCAACAAAAGTAATTGACATTGTAGCATTTGCTAATCAAAGGCTGCAAAAGGCAGAGGCGATAGAAGAAGCCCTCATACCCATATTCACGGAGCATGGCAAATTGATCTAGGACATACCAGACCTATTTAGACCCATGATCCTAGACTTTGCCTAGATTGACAAAGATTATTAGGCCTGCACAAAAGTATGGACTCAAGAGGAGAATGAAAGGAAGCAAAGACACCGACAACAAACAGGGCAGCAATAGCCTCCAGCTCCATGAGGATGTTCGGTTACATCTTATTTTTCAAATATAGAATATTCTTTTGTATTGTAACAGTTTAGGCCACTTGATTGTATTTTGGGTGCCATCTGTGGGCCCATCTCAAACTAACCTTAAGCATTTTGCCTATAAATAGGGGTCTGCCCCCCATTTTGTAAATCAGAAAACACTTGTTGCAAAATTTAATACAAAGAACCAAAGAATTCGAAAGTCTGTCTGTAGCGTTCTCTTATGTGGTTTTGTGACTTCTAAATTCTCATGCTTTAGACTTCTGAATGTTTCCTTTCTGCAACCTAATTTGGCAACTACATTTCACATATGCATTTGTGAGTTTGAGCTTATGCTAGGCTGATTAGTTTGGTAGTATACTTGCTCTGTTTTCTCTCATTAGCAACTAAATGTGCTGTGCAATTATTGCAAGTGAGTTATCTTTACGCAATGTATGTTGTTGGACATATGCATTTTCTCTCCTCAGAAGCTTCAACTGCATTTATTCATCTTTGAGCACTACGCTAGAGTTGGTAAATGTTAGTTTCCTATATTTTGCCTTAGAAGTTAGCGGAGTTGGCATCTTCTTTCATCTTCAGCACAATTTCTTTTCTGCCTTACCCTACTCTCTTTTGGATCTACATATGAATCACCTTAGTTCAGATCACGCTGTATATATCCATTGTTAGTTTGTATTTCGGGCGTTAATTGGCAAATATTAATATAATTCGCAAAGATTAGTAGGAAATTGTGTCATTACACAACATCCACTGTCCCTACAGCAGGGTCTGCCTGCTGACTTTTAAAGTGGTGACTGCATCTCTACTATTTGTATTGTTCCAAGCAATAGTTTTACTAACAACTCAAGCCCCAAGTCATTCCAGGGCTTTAAATTGAGTTTTTACTTTCCCCTTGTTCCCTAGTGACACAGGGAGCACTAAAAGAACATCAACAGGGAGGTAAAAGCTAGCGCTAGAAGGAGGCCTGTGCAACTGTTTTCATACATCTTTGTTGTATTTTGATGTACTTTGTTTTATACATGCTTGGTTGTTTCAAAGTACGTGAATACGGTTAAAGAACACTAAGGATTTGCATTCTTTACATAAATCTTTGCATAAAGATTTCATCAAATTGGTGTTCATTTATGCAAATTTGGTAAAATAATCTAGATCTTGGCTTAAATTCGTGCAAAGATAGGTGAAATACCCTGTTATTTACACATATTAGAGGTTATTTTGATCATCTTTGCAAAGTTTGGTATAATTGGTCAAAGAATTGAGATATTCGTGCAAAGATCATTCTCTAATACATTGCTCATACTGAATCCAGGTGTTTAAGATCTTAGTTGCTCTGTTTCGTTTGGATTTGAGCAAATGTTTGCATAACTTTGTGCATTAAGGCATATTGAATCGCTCTAATGCTCTCTGATTGGTGAATAAACATGGATTTGCTTTGAAATGTTAGTTTAACACTGATATTTACAGGTTTTAATGCAAAGCTGACAAGTGTTTGTGCAGGTTTTAAGGATTTTGAGGTTTCTGAGCCCATATCTTCGAAGATCAAGGTAAAGATACTTGATCTAGTCTTCCCCGTGTTAGATTCATCAGTCTTTGTGGTACTTAGCATCTCTGGAGTTTGTCTTTGTAGTTCCCTCGCTCTTAGCACCCATTCCACATCCTGGAGTTGCCTAGGATTCGAACCAAGTCCCAATCTGAACCCTGAACCCCTTTAGCATCTCTAGAAACCCATAGGAAAGCAAGAGCAAACAAAGGTAGACGAAGAAAGTCTAGGACTCAGCCCAATTCGCCATCGAACCAGAATTTGCAACCCCTTGTGCTAGTCATGGCATGGTTACCTGGTTCTTCCATTAACGTCCCTAGAGTTGTACATGATTTGCCTAGAAACCTCGAGAAGTGCCTACCTCTCTTTACCCCCACTGGCAGAGTGACTGCAAAAGAACATATCAAGTCCTTCAAGGCATCTTTAAGATTACTCAACGTCATCCATGAAGACGTGGCTTGTGCCTCTTCCCCTTCACTTTTAGAGATGCAGCTTACGATTGGTTCCTTAATTTCACCGAAAATTCCATCACAGGATGGAATCAGTTTAATGACCTCTTTATTGCGTAGTTTGGTAGGGTAGTTAGCTTGGGAGTCACGTACCAATAGTTTACCATCTTAAAAAGGGACCCAAAAGAGCCAATCAGGGCATTCAATGCTAGGTTCCAAAAGATGTACACCCTGACGACCCCACCATATAAACATGCTGATGAATTAGCTTTGAAAATATACAAGAATGCTTTATATCCAATGACAACTGTCTTCCTAAGAAGGGCCGTAGGCATTGACACATTACCCTCAGCGTATTCTGAAGCAATCCACATAGATGAGCAAATGCATCCCCAAGGACATCTTGCTTTTACCTTTCCCAACTTTGATCCTACCATACCCGCTTTGAATGTCATTTCAAACATGAACCAAAACCAACCTGCATTAAATCAGTTACCGGTCCTCAACCAGTTGCCTTTGAATCATGTTGCACCCAATCAACAACTTAGATTCTTTAACCAAGCAAACATTGGGGCTCATACCCAAAATATCAGACAATGGTACCTGTGAATGATACCAACTTCCAAGCCACCACCCAGACCAAGAGCCTAGAACCTCCAAAGGGAGCGTTAGACTCCATTCAAAGGACTGTCCAAAAGCTTGCTAATGATTTCCTAGATCTCAAGAAGCAGATGGGAAATACTGCTGAGATTCTAACAGGTATTACAATTTCCAAAGATATAACATGCCCTTTCAATAGGTCTAATAACAATAGTGAGCCTCCTTTGAGTAAACTCCCTGAGAAACATTTGTGAGATGGCCTTGCCTAATTGGTGCCGAGTACATAAAACTGCTAGACATGGAGAGCTGGACTGTATTGAGTTCTGCCATGCTTTTGAAGCTATCCAGAGCCAAATGGAGGGGTTCAACATGAACCCCACTAATCAAAACAACGCTAAGAGCTTTGATAACTCTAATGATGCCTCCAGCGCACCCAAATTTGTCCTCATGGTGAAGACTTATGACTTTCCAAGCCAAGATGAGAATGAACCTGAAGAGAATATTGAAGAGGTACATGCATTCCAATAGTACCAAAGAAGCAACTATGCCTTAAGGAGCCAAGGTCAGAAACCACCTTTGACAACTTCCACCCCACCTAACAAGCCTAATACACCTCCTGATGGCAGGATAGACAATAACCCGCCTCACCCCAAGGGTAAGGAGAGTCAACCAACAAAGGAGGCCCCCCGCACATCATCAAACAGTGGATACAATATCGTCGAGGACATGAAGAAGATCAAGGCGAATATAACATTGCACGAGCTCACACAAATCATTGAACAACGTGATTTGTTGTTGAAATCCTTGAACAAGAAGCCAAGCTCTAGCAAGGCTAAGCAAGCTCATGCAAATGTGGTGATGTACAAAAGCAAACATGAAGTTCCACCATTCTTGTTAACTGTTAGAATATTTGGTAAGAACCTGCATAATTGTTTGCTTGATTCCGGTGCTTCTACTAATATTATGCCTCTAGGAATTTGTGAGAAACTGGGGCTAAATCCAGTCAAGTCCGAAAATGTGGTAGTACAGTTAGATAAGTAAAGGGCAAAGGTAATTGGTGAATCGTTGAATATCCATTTGCAGCTAGCTCATGAGCCTAGAATACAACAGTTCATCAACATTGAAGTCGTTGATATACCTGAGGCATATGCATTACTACTCAGTCGAGACTGGACTAAATCCTTAAACGGATACATGTCCACAGATTGCTCTCACATGTGGTTATTGTTGACAATTCTTCCACAGGTCAGATTGTCTCTTGCCATTTGGAAAGTACACGTCTCCAGCCAAGGAAGAAATAATACATTGGGTAGATGTAGACCAATTGAAATACTCATTTGCAAAGGCCTTGGCTACAATAGGATTTCCTTCGGACAAAGAAGGCTTGATTTCACATAGCTTCGGAAAAGTTCAAAGGACCGTTGCAAAATTTTGAAGGGACACGTAAGAAATCCAAAGGGTTTGTTATCCTTCGGAAAAGGTTCTCTGCAGGAAATCCAAAGGAATGAGCTTTGCAATAAGTCCGCGGGAAATTAGCCAAGAATAAAGAGAAGACAACAGATATCCTTTGGACAATACTTTGGAGAATTTGTAAACAAAGAACCCGCAGCCTCCCAAAAAAGTCCGCAGGAAAACATAAAGTCCGAAGGAATAAGGACCCCTACAAAAAGCCCGGTTGCCCTACTATTTTTCTAAAAAGCCATAGAGGAAGGATAGAAGCCCTTGCGGAGGGCACTTGGTCAGTGGCAAGACCTTTCCAAATAACTCGAAGGGCATTTTGGAAGGACAGAAGCCCTTGCAGAGGGCACTTGGTCGGTGGCAAGACCTTTCCAAAAAATCCGAAGGGCTTTCCGCTGGTGGTAAGACAAAGACAAAGGACTAATTCCTTCAGACAAAAAGTCCAAAGAAATTTGGGGCAAAGAAAAACCCGTGGAAAAAAGTCCGAAGGCAAAAGAGAAAACAAAGGATATCCTTCGGACAAAAGTCCAAAGGAATTCCTTCGGACTTTTTGTTCGAAGGATTAATTCGGGAAAAGTGCAAATGGAAAAAGCCCGCAGGAAAAAGACCGCAGAAATTCAAAGGGAAATAAAGCTGAAGGAAAAGAAAGGCCTAGGAAGGATAAAGTCTCGGACTTTTTGTCCGAAGAGCGAAGTCCGAAGGCAGAGAAGGACAAACTGTCCGTGGGAAAATGGACTAACAAAAGATTTGAAGAAAAATCCAAGACCAAGGAGATATCCAAAGGGAATAGACGAAGGGGAAAGTCTGAAGGGCTTGGAAGGAACAAATATGAGAAGACAATTTCATAAAGTCCGAAAGAAATCTAATGGAATGGATCTTCACAAAAAATCCTAAAAGGGGACTTGGAAAGACATAGGCACTTCAAATAGTTTTTGGAAGAAGGGTCCATAAGGAAAGCTTCGGAGACACAAAAGCTTGTGGGAAAGTGAGAAGGCATAAGCCGAGACAATTGCATGAGGAAAGACAAGTCCGCGGGAATAAACCCAAGAGCAATGCATGCACAGAAACAAAAACAGAAAATAGATAGCCAAGAAATAAATTCAACCTGAATTTATCTAACTCAGCAAGATAGTTTTCCATGCAAGCACTTTCGTCCGTCTCAAGCTTGTAACGTTCCAATAGTTCAATCGGAGTTCCAAATTCGGACGTCGAGTTGACTTTTCTAAATTTAGAATTGACTAATTGTTAAACGCTGTTGTCCCCGAAATATGACTTCTCTTTTTTGGGACAACATATGACTATTTTGGTCCTGCACAGCGAAAATAATCTCTTCCCTTCTTGAAATTTGTTGTGAGCCTTCAAATTCCTCATTTTTCACGCTCTTTTCAGTAAAGGGATTAACAGGTTCAACAGGTTCAAAGGCTTCTGCAGGGGAGTCCAATCGAAAGAATCAGTTTCCAACACTTGGTCATCTTCAGGATTGGGTCAGCGCCTTGGTTCAATCAAAAGTGTCCATCGGCAAGCATCTGAGCAATGATTGAACCATTTTGGTTCAATGGGTTCACGGGTTCATACGTTCAACGTCGTCAGCAAGAGCGAAGCGCATTTGTCAGAGGTTCAAAGTTCAACCGTTTCAAAGGTTCCTAGGCTCTGAGCACTTAGCGAGTTTCAAAGGCTTGAACCGTTGAACCATTGAACTTTGAACCATTTTTGGTTCATCGGTTCAACGGGTTCAACATCCAAACATTTCAACGTGCTTGGTTCAAAAAATATCAAAATGACTCAGCCAAGTCAAAAGAATGAACCGACTGAACCGTTTAACCTTGAACCGCTTCATAGGTTCAACGGATTCACGGGTTTAAAGGTTCAAAGGCAGCCTCAGTCAAAGAAAGAAGCAGCGAAACAGAGGGTTCAATGAATGGTTCAACCGAGGAGCGCGCAAAAGAAAAGGATGAGCGGAAGCCGACAAGTGTCATCGTCCGAGATAACCCAAATGAACCCCAAGCATTTCTATGACGCTACAAAAAGCCCGATAGCGGAAAGCGCCAAGTGTCGACGGCGGAGGGCTTCAACACGATGCAGTGGAAGACGCCACGTGACCTTGGGTTCGGCGGATGCTTCCACGTGTCCTTTCCTGTTCCGGCGGAAGATGCCACGTGTCACTTGTTCGAAGTAGCGGAACGTGCCACATGTCAAAGACGGAGCACCTTCAAACACAGAGGCACAGAGCCAAGGAAAGGTTTCCCTTGGACAAATTGTCTGAAGGAAATAAAAGAGACAGCAGTCTTCCGAAAGAATCAAAGCCCGAAGGCCACCCGGATGATCCTGAAGGGTGGGTACCCTTGCGGGGGGACACTCGACACTCAGAAATGGACCCTGTTCAAGACCCCAAAGGGCAAGTTCCCTTTAGGAAGGGTCGAGCCTCAAAGTGCAGCGGAAGCTGCCAAGTGTCACACGCCGAGACAGTTTCAAATGAAGCTTCAAAGCACAGAACTCGCCACGTGTCCCGTCCTAGTGCAGCAGAAGCTGCCAAGTGTCTGCATCCGTGCTTCCGAGTCTCTAACAAGTTTCAAAGCTTATTCTGATAAGCCTATTTCAAAGCTGCGGATGCCGCCACGTGTCTTCGCTCGCGTCACAGCAGGGAGCGGCCATAGCAAGCGAGAAAGACACGAGAGAGTTGCTAAGAAGAATGACGGGCCCACAAACGTCAAATTTGTTGCAATGAAGTGTGTTGATTTTTGCAGACTTAAAGCGCGGACCCAATGCATTCAAAAATCCTAAGGCCGGGGCCAAGAGAATGAAGAGACAAAGAGGGAAACTCAGTAGGAGTTAATTCCAGTAGGTGAAGCAGTTCGTCGAGTAGATATTTGGGGCCTACAAACATTGAAAGCGCAGCCTGTTTGTCCCCTTTGGAATAAAGGCAGAGTAGACAGTTGGGTGGCTAGTAGGTAATGGAAAGAGTGATTCGAGTTCGGGAGTAGACAAGGGAGATGAACCAACACGCCATAGTTAAGGTAACCGCCCTGCTCCAGCATGGCCCTTCCGGACAGAACCAAGAATGCATCGAAGGCATTGATTGCGCAGCATGGGTCACTCCATGGGACAAAGTGCCAAGCCTCTCTTTGTCTCTATATATTGTAATTTCTCATTCAATGCAAAAGAGATCTTCCCGTTACCAGAAGCAAAACTCTGCCCAAATTGAAAGGCAAATACTGAGACTTTGAGCTCAGATTGTTGTTCATATCATTTTATCTGAATGAGAAAGCAAGTTGTTTGCAGACTTTGTGCTGTCATAGCTTGTATCATTTTAGGAGATTGTTCTTATGTCTATCTTCTGAATGTGTTCTTGTTTATTTAATTTAACAAGCAGAGCTAGTGGAAGTGATAAGGAAGGTATCCTGAAACCAGTTACTTTCAGACTTTGTGCTGACATAATTGTTTTCAATGTGTGTTTTTAGTTTCTTTCTGTGTAAAGGACCTTGGGACGACTTTGTGCCCCCATTGTTCTTTGTATCTCACTCTTGGCAGTCAAGGTGGAGACTTTGAGCTACATCTTAGATTGCTAGTCACCCTGTATTCTGTTATCAGACACTTGTTACCAGAAAGATTCCTGTTGCCTGCAAGAACAAGCATTTTTGAAAGAAGAGAAGTGCCTTCTATTGCTTCACCAGGATTTCTACTATCTAGGAAGGGATCTGCTCTTGGTTGAATGTTACTTTTGAAAGAAGAGAAGCATCTTCATTAATCACCCAGGATTTCTCCTTTGAGTTGTGAGCATCATCTCTGAAAAAAGAGAGATGGATGGTTTGTTCTACCCCTGTGTGTTACTTTCTGCTTATTTATATAGTATATAGCCTCCGTATGTTTAATAGGGAACCTCCCCTTGATGAGAGAAGAGATTTGTCCCCTGTTGATGTAGTAAAATTGCACACCTGTACGATCAATCTCCCTATGCTGTGGTGATAGGAACTATTTTGCTCCCCAGTTAGCTGGTCAACAAAATATTCACCTAACAGTGTTTGGTGACTCCGCTGGGGATGAACGTGCAGTCTGAAGCCTCAAGTTTCAAATTGAAGCAGTTCTTTCCGTTATCCATTATACAGACTCTGGCGACTCCGTTCTGTGTCTTACCCATTATCATTATAGCCTTACCATTTTCCTCCATCTCCATTATTTTATCTGGTCTGCAAAACCAGAGTTGCTAGAAAAGAGTGTGCAGTTTGAAGCCTTAAGCCTCAAGCTGAAGCAGGGCCAGTTCTTTTCCATTTTTGTTCTGCAATCTGGCCACTCCACCCAGATTTGTTATCCCTATTTTTCATAATTAAATCATGGCAGTTCAAGGCCCCTGGGGTAACTCATTTGGCCCACTCAATCTTACTCCACCCCTACATGAACTTCAACACAGCTCAAGAAAAAAAAATTCCAAATTTTTTGGTGATGGGAGAGTTCACCCTGATGAACACATTGCAGCCTTTAGCATAGCCTGTGGAGTGATAGGCGTGAAATTTGAGGATGTGGCAGTCAGGCTTTTCGTGGAAACACTACAAGGTGCTGCAGAAGAGTGGTTCTACCATCT
This sequence comes from Torreya grandis, assembly GCA_037957365.1. NCBI lineage: Eukaryota > Viridiplantae > Streptophyta > Pinopsida > Cupressales > Taxaceae > Torreya > Torreya grandis. Next base: position 1,605,886 of record JARHVA010000374.1, on the reverse strand, counting down.
GCAGGCTCGATCAGTGACTGACTGGGACACGCTTAAAGCCATGTTCGAAACAAACTTCAATCCTGCAGAAGATGCACATGCCTTGCTAGCCCAGCTCACACAGATGGAGCCCCATGAACCTATGAGGGACTTCATTGCCAGGTTCGACAATGTTGAGGCATAGGATTCCCATGATCGCCCAGTCGACAACTCAGAATCTCAAGTGTTTCTTCATCAACTCAGCTACCTGAAGTGAGTTTCTTGATGAGACGGGCTAGACACATAGACCTTGTTGTTGCTCAGGACTTGGCTACTGAGCTAGAAGATGACCTTATCTTGGCAGGAAATATAAGGAGAGATCTTAACAGAGGTAAATCCTCTTCATCTTCTGAGTATCCACCTTCAGCCACCACTGATCAAATGGTACAAAAGCTAGCAAATGAATTGCTAGCCTTGAAGAGGCAAATGGCACAATGTATGTCTTTTGCTCCTCTATATAGAGATGTACCAATGAGAACATTCCCCAATCAGCCATATCAAGGCAACGCTGCCAGAAGTCAAGGGCAACCAAATCGTCTTCCTCCCCACAGAGGAACTTTGCCCTTGAAGCACCTCCAACCAACTCAGCAGTTGGATATCTGGAAACTAAACATGCTTTCTCTTTCCAACCTGAGTTTGAGCAAGAAAATGATATTGATATTTTCACTGAGGATCAAGAAGAATCAGCTGGCGACTCCCACATTGGTTTCCTGAATTACCAGAATGAACCTGGAAGTGAAGGTGAAGCAGTCGAAGGATCATACGCAGTATTCACCCGGTCCGAGAATCAGTCACCCCAGCAGGCTGACAAAGAAAAGATAGAGGAGCGACCCCAACCAACAATTTCAATTGCTAAGCAGAGAACTCTTTCTTTCTAGTCAAAGGACCCGGTGATTGCCAAAAAAGTAAGTACATCGAACATTTCTGCACCTTCTACTTCAAATTCGCAGACCAGTCCTCCCCCTCTCAAAAAACAAAAGGATGAACTTCCATCCTCTCATCCAAGTCCATTTCAGTCATTTGACATAATTGATCATGTCAAGAAATCCAAAATTCAAATGACTGAATTTGAATTCCTACAAGCCAACCTTGAGCAGTTAAACATTGGTGGAGAACTATGTAATGTCCCCTTCCAGTTGACATCTCTCAATACTTGAGATTAGCCTATTATGTGGCCCTCGTAGGCTAATATGGAGGATAGAGGGTCTTGTTGAGGCATGGCTTGGCTTCAATTGTCAGAATTTTTCAGTTTGGCTTTCGTTTGGGGTCTTTTGGACGCCATTTGCTTGACTTACTATTTTTAGTAAGTGGTGACACTCAGTGGAGCACCCCTGCTATTTTTAGCAGTATGGTTTGGTCATATGCAGATTCAGTCACTTATCATCCGGCTTCAGACGGCTTGTCATTTGGACATTTATTGAGGGAGATATTAATATTTATTTGCCAAAATAAATATTAATTTAATTAAAGCTTATATTATAGAGTTATAATTTAAATTTATGTTATAACTTAAGTGACTTAATGAAGGGGTCGACCATCATGAAGAAGGGGCCATATTTCAATTAATTATTATAATTAAATGGGTGCCCAAACTATTGGAAAATTAAAAGTGAAATTCAAAGTTAATTTAAAGGATGCTTTTGAAGGAAATCAACTTGCTTGAGGAGATATAAGGGTTTCTTTTGAAGAAATTCAGATTATGGCATTTTGGAGAACATTTTTTGAGGACTTTTGAACTTGCTTGGAGAACGAGGGTTTCTACCTGCAGTAGCCATTGAAGAATGTAGTTCTTCTGTGAGCAACCATCTGAGCTGGTGAAATACCCAGTGAACTTGGTGATTTTGGGGGGTCTCAATCAGAGGCTCTATTTGGGATTTCAATTGGATGAATTTGGTGAATTTTGGATCAGATTTAAGAGACTGGAGTTGCAGATTATTTTTTGATTGAAAGGGACTATTTTCAGAGGTTTTATTTGCTAATACAGTACCCGTGAACAGTGACGTGCTACAGTACTCGTGAATAGTGACGTGCTACAGTACCATGAATAGTGATGCGCTACAGTACTGTGAATAGTGACATGCTACAGTACATGTGAATAGAGGGGAATTGCTGGTCATATAAGACAAAGTGTTCGCAGCTTCTTTTGGAGGTAAACATATGATGTTATTTGCAGATCACAATCATATTAGGTTCATTCAATTATCGAAATTTATTTTTTCATATTGTATTTATTATCAATAAGGCCTTGGACTCTTATTCAGTGAATGGAATAATATATGGCAATAAAAGAAGTCTTAATATTGTTCAAAATTTATTCTCAATAGACTAGTTTTACTTTCAGTATGTGTTTTTTTATTCAAACCCCCTGAAAACACACAAAAACTCATAAAATCTTCAAAACAAAACAAAAAAAAGTGAAGTTCAGCAGTAAAACCTGTGAAGGGTTCTTACATTGGTATCAGAGCTAAATCCTGCCATCCTGAGGGTTTAGTTATTACATGCCGCCAGAGGAGGTTGGTTCACACAGGTATTATACACGCAAGGGAGCCTTACTTGAAGGCGAACAGGGTTTAGAACCACAGCGGGTCATCATGGGTGACAGGCATGAGGGTAGCCCACCCAGAGGCAACAGGAATAATGATGATCAGGATACCAGAGATTTCTTCTGTGCTATGTTTACAGGGCAGCAGCAAGGGCGCAGGCATTAAAGGGACTCACTACTATGGTAGAAAGGTTGAACCCACCTGTTAGACAGAATGAGGAACAGGGAGATAACAGGAGTGCTACAAGTAATCAGAGACCACAGCGGACCCATTCTAGAACAACTGATAGGCCTACACGCCCTAAATTTGTTCTGGAGGACCCAGAAGAAGCTCCGACAGAGGAGGCGGCAGGAGACCCCATATTTGCAGATGCACTCACGGCTGCAAATGATGAATGGAAATTATTAGTTCCTCAGGTTTGGGATAGGATGACCTTTGAACGCTTTGTAAATCAGAGGAGAGAGCATTACAGGTCACTCAGATAGGATAGGAGGCCTAGAGGTCAAAATAGTGCACTGAAGAGGGCTACAGGGAAGCTTTCTTTGACTACTTTTGATGGTAGTAGCAAGATGACAGCGCAGGCTTGGATTCACAAGCTTGACACTTTCTTGGCACTAAGACCTATGACAGAAGTGGAGGCAATAAAATATGCCACACTACATTTAGAGGGAGTTGCACATGATTGGTGGTACCATGGGATGGTTACCCTACAACATAACTAGGTGACTTCATACCAGGACTTCATGGACAGGTTGGTAGAGAGATTTGATAAGGACCCAGAAGTCTACTTCAAGGAGTTGGCACAGTTGAGACAGACAGGCTGATTGGAGTATTTCATTAGTGACTTTCAAAGGCTATCCGTTATGGTGCCAGATATCTCAGATAGGAGATTGGTTGTTTTGTTCACTGAGGGATTATCTGAACCACTGAAGGGTTGGGTAAAATCCTTTGATCCTCTTTCACTACAGGAAGCGATGAAGAAGGCACGCAGCATGGAACTTGCAGCTCCATCTAGCAAGTCCAATTCCAGGGGTACTTCATTTAAGGACAACAAGGGATTCAATAAAAATAGAGAAATCGGATTTTAAGAGTGATTCAAAGGGAAAATCAGCAGCACACTTGGATCGTGAGACTCTTAATGATTTGCGCAGGAAGAAGCTTTGCTTCTACTGCAAGGGTCCCTATGATGCTAACCATGATTGTCCTTTGCGGCCTAAGGGTAAGGCCCATAGAGTTATGTGGGCTTATTATGAGGATTCGAAATCTGAAAATTCCGGATAGCAGGAGAGTTTTGAGGAGTCAGAGTCAGAGGCTTCACAGCCTAAGGTGGAGGCAGAGTCAGAGATCTAGCTCCAGGAGGCACGGTTGTCTAGCATACAGCAGGAGGGATCTTTCAGACTTTGTCGAGTTTTGGCTGGTCAAAAGGTTATCACCCTTTTAGACACAGGTGCCACCCATAATTTTATTGATGCTAGATTTGTGGAGAGGCGTGGGCTTATAACCAAAGAGTTTGAGGGCATTCGGGTTAAGGTGGCTGATGGTTACACTCTCAAGTGTGACCGTATGATTAAGGATCTTCCTTTGTGCCTGAATAATTATGAATTCAAGGCTGATTATTATGTGGTAAATATGGGCGATATCGATATAGTTTTGGGCATGAAGTGGCTTCATTCTCTTGAGGAAGTTATACTTCGCCTTAAAGACATGGAGATCCGGTTCGAGGTGGATGGGAAGACTCATATACTGAAGGCCATCCGAGACAGTAACATCAGGACTATTTCCTTCTGACAAATGGAGAGACTTATGCGTCATGACATGGTTGAGTGGGCCGCCGAGTGTACTTTGATGCCTACACAAGAGGGACAACATAAGACCGAGTATCATCCTAACATTCAGTAGTTGAGAGTTAAGCATGGGAAGGTTTTCAGTGACCTTCCACCAGGGAGACCTCCAGATAGGGGTATTGAGCACATCATAGAGCTTGAGGAGGGCGCCAAGCCTATCATGATCACTCCTTACCGACACCCAAAGCGGCTTAAGGATGAGATAGAGAAGACTATCAAGGAGCTGCTTGCTATGGGTCACATTCGACCGAGTAAGTGACCATTTGCTTCTTCAGATGTTCTAGTGAAGAAGAAAGATGGTAGTCTTCGTATGTGCATAGATTACAGGGTCCTGAATAAGAGGACTACTAAGAACAGATATCCCATACCCCGTATAGATGAGCTTATTGATGAGCTCCATGGTGCCTGTTACTTCTCAAAGATAGACTTGAGATCGGGATATCATCAGATTAGAGTTCGTGCGCAGGATATTGAGAAGACCGCATTTCGCTGTCATTGTGGACACTTTGAGTTTGTGGTTATGCCATTTGGGCTAACCAATGCTCCAGCGACATTCCAGTCCACCATGAACAGGGTCTTCCACTCACAGTTGAGGAGATATGTACTTGTCTTCTTCGATGATATATTGGTCTACAGCGGGACATGGCAAGAGCACTTGGCTCATTTGGATACAGTACTCAGCATTTTGGATAGGGAGTCCTTGTATGCCAAGGAATCCAAGTGTGATTTGGGGATGACTGAGTTGTTATACTTAGGCCATATTATCGGTGCAGGGGGAGTGCGGATGGATCCTGAGAAGATCCGTGCTATCATAGATTGGCCTACTCCTGAGATCCTTACACAGCTGCGAGGATTTCTTGGGTTATGTGGTTTCTATCATAGATTTGTCAGTAGATATTCAAGCCATGCAGCACCTATGACGGATTTGTTGAAAAAAGGTGCATTCATTTGGACTCCTGAGGCACAGGAGTGTTTTGTGAGGTTCAAGGAGCTTATGACTACATGTCCAGTGTTGGCACTGCCAGATTTTACGAAGCCTTTTGAGCTTCAATGTGATGCTTCTGGCGAGGGCATTGGAGCGGTGCTTATGCAGGACAAGTACCCGATTGCTTATGAGAGTAGGAAGCTCAGAGGACCAAAGAGGGTTTACAGTATATATGATAAGGAAATGCTGGCCATAATGCATGCCTTGGCCAAATTCAGGCAATATTTAGTGGGCAGTAAGTTTTGTATTAAAATTGATCATAATAGCTTGAGGCATTTCCTAGGACAACGAGATTTAAATGACCGTCAGCAAAAGTGGGTAAGTTACAGGGATATGACTTTGACATCACCTATGTCAAAGGTACACAGAATGTTGTTGTTGACGCTCTTTCACGCCAGCCTCATTTGAGTTCTATGGTACAGATTGCAGAGGATTGGATGCACCTGATTGTGGCAGAGTATGCCAAGGATACATGGGCATCTAGCATTGTTGAGGGATCTATTGTGGACACCAGGTACACACTAGTAAATGAATTGATCATTTACAAGAACAGGATTTTCTTGATCCTAGGGTCAGAGATGAAGAACACCATTGTGCGAGCTTTCCATGATGTACCTATAGCATGGCATCCCGGGTACTTTAATACATACAGACAAGTTCGGGAGAGATTTACATGGAAGGGGCTTAAGGCAGATGTTCTTCAGTATGTGCGAGAGTGCCCTGTTTGTCAGTAGAACAAGCAGGAGAACACATATCCAGCAGGGTTGTTGCAACCACTTCCGATTCCTGATAGGAAGTGGGAATCCCTGTCGATAGATTTTATTTCGGGCTTGCCTAAAGCCCAAGGACGTGATTGCATATATGTAGTTGTGGATTGGCTGACGAAGTATGCCCACTTCTTTTCGATCACCACTACTTACACAGCTACACAGGTACCAGAGGTATTTTTCCGTGAGGTTTTCAGATTACATGGGTTGCCTCGAAGCATAGTTAGCGACAGGGATGGTTCCTGAGTCACTTCTGGCTTGAGGTGTTTAGACTTTGTGGGACCGAGCTTACACCGAGCACCAGTTACCACCCGCAGACCGATGGTCAGACGGAGACAGTGAACAAATGGGTGGAAGGCTACCTTAGGAATTATATAACAGGGCAACAAAAGGCGTGGGTTAAGTGGATATACTTATGTGAGTATTGTTACAATACCACTTACCACATGACCATTCAGATGTCCCCATTCATGGCATTGTATGGGTATGAGGCGACTAGTTTTCTTGATTTGCTACTGAGTGACAGTAGAGTGCCTAGTGCGGGAGACTTATTGCAGGAGAGCCAAGACATTATGAGGGCTCTTAAGGAGAATATTGCTAAGGCACAAAATCAGCAGAAGCAGTATGCAGATCAGAAGAGGACCGAGAGATCTTTTGAGGTGGGAGACATGGTATATCTCATGTTGCAGCCCTACCGACAGTCTACTCTCAGGGAGAGTGGATCAGAGAAGCTCAAGCCACGGTACTATGGTCCTTTCAAGATTGTTAGGCATGTTGGAGAGGTGGCTTATGAGCTAGAGCTTCCAGCGGATAGTAAGGTCCACAATGTTTTTCATGTGTCACGCCTCAAGAAGGTGTTAGGACATCGTGTGGTACCTTCAACAGTATTGCTTCCCTTAGATGATGAGGGAAAGTTGATTTTAGTACCTGAGTCTATCTTGGAGTACAGAGAGAGACAGCGACGCAGGAGGACCATCAGGGAATATCTAGTGAAGTGGAGAGATTTGCCAGTGGAGGATGCTACGTGGGAGAGAGGAGATTTTGCAGCATCCTGAGTTGAGATTGCTTGAGGACAAGCAATTTCAGGAGGGGCGGACTGTAATGCCCCCTTCCAGTTGACATCTCTCAATACTTGAGATTAGCCTATTATGTGGCCCTCGTAGGCTAATATGGAGGATAGAGGGTCTTGTTGAGGCATGGCTTGGCTTCAATTGTCAGAATTTTTTAGTTTGGCTTTCGTTTGGGGTCTTTTGGACGCCATTTGCTTGACTTACTATTTTTAGTAAGTGGTGACACTCAGTGGAGCACCCCTACTATTTTTAGCAGTATGGTCTGGTCATATGCAGATTCAGTCACTTATCATCCGGCTTCAGACGGCTTGTCATTTGGACATATATTGAGGGAGATATTAATATTTATTTGCCAAAATAAATATTAATTTAATTGAAGCTTATATTATAGAGTTATAATTTAAATTTATGTTATAACTTAAGTGACTTAATGAAGGGGTCGACCATCATGAAGAAGGGGTCATATTTCAATTAATTATTATAATTAAATGGGTGCCCAAACTATTGGAAAATTAAAAGTGAAATTCAAAGTTAATTTAAAGGATGCTTTTGAAGGAAATCAACTTGCTTGAGGAGATATAAGGGTTTCTTTTGAAGAAATTCAGATTATGGCATTTTGGAGAACATTTTTTGAGGACTTTTGAACTTGCTTGGAGAACGAGGGTTTCTACCTGCAGTAGCCATTGAAGAATTTAGTTCTTCTGTGAGCAACCATCTGAGCTGGTGAAATACCCAGTGAACTTGGTGATTTTGGGGGGTCTCAATCAGAGGCTCTATTTGGGATTTCAATTGGATGAATTTGGTGAATTTTGGATCAGATTTAAGAGACTGGAGTTGCAGATTATTTTTTGATTGAAAGGGACTATTTTCAGAGGTTTTATTTGCTAATACAGTACTCGTGAATAGTGACGTGCTACAGTACCCATGAATAGTGATGCGCTACAGTACCATGAATAGTGATGCGCTACAGTACCATGAATAGTGACGTGCTACAGTACATGTGAATAGAGGGGAATTGCTGGTCATATAAGACAAAGTGTTCGCAGCTTCTTTTGGAGGTAAACATATGATGTTATCTGTAGATCACAATCATATCAGGTTCATTCAATTATAGGAATTTATTTTTTCATATTGTATTTATTATCAATAAGGCCTTGGACTCTTATTCAGTGAATGGAATAATATATGGCAATAAAAGAAGTCTCAATATTGTTCAAAATTTATTCTCAATAGACTAGTTTTACTTTCAGTATGTGTTTTTTTGTTCAAACCCCCTGAAAACACACAAACTCATAAAACCTTCAAAACAAAACAAAAAAAAGTGAAGTTCAGTAGTAGAACTTGTGAAGGGTTCTTACAAACTAGGTGTGGACCTGTCTGAGGCAAAAATTGTGGTCACCCAAACGTCAGCCCCTGCAGCTCAAATTCTGTTTGAGCCTTCAGGCAAGGGTAATTACTTCTTGACCACAGAGGATGCTCATGTCTCAGATGATGAAAGTCCTGTAGCTGGCAATCCAGGATTCGATCCAAACAAGACATCAGAAGAATTGGTAGGGCGTAGTACAAATGAAGAAGGATCTTCCATCTCCAATGAAGAGAAATCTGATAGAAGATCTTCTGATGATGCTTGGATCCTGGAATCCGATGGCAGCAATTCTTCCACTAATGCTGGAGCTGGGATTGTGTTGATATCTCCTCAAGGAGATATTCTTTCTCCATGCAAGTTGCAGTTCAGCAACACCAACAACACAGCTTGATGCGAATCTCTGTTGCTCGGATTGAAGACTGCTCAAGATGAAGAGATCAAACTCCTTCACACCAAAGGAGATGCTGAACTGATGGTTTGTCAGGAGTTTGATGTTGACAAACAAAGCATGTGCTGGACTGGACCAGCAGAACAACAAGCTATGATGGTGGCCCATACTGTTGTACGCCAAAGTCAGCAAAAGGAACCCTTCGCCAAGAGAGCAAGGAGTTATGGTTTTCAAATTGAAGACCACGTCCTGCCATGGAGCAAGAAGAGAGCCAAAAAGAAGCAAAAAATTGGGTTCCTGGTGGAGAGTTCCATTCGCCCATCACCGTTTCTGGGGACAAAATGGTTTCCTGCTGGATTATCAAGATGGCATCCCCTTTTCTTTGTCTCACAATGGGCAGTATCTGAAGCACTTTAATTTCTGAAGTGTCAGATAAGTTCACATGTACATATGCATATCTGTATAGTCTTTGTTTCTGTTTTGTGTTGTTTGTTTTCGTTTTTTTTTTAGCCTTTCTTTTTGGGTAGCACGACTCCATAGCCCAATGGCATAATTCAAGGCACTGGAGATTTTGGTTTCTACTCCCCTCAGCTGTGTTTCAAGTTTCCAACTGAAGGTAGTTCCCCAACTGGAGCTAGTTGTTGTCCTCGAAAAATGACTTCTCATTTTTGGGACAACATATGACTATTTTGGTCCTGCACAACGAAAATAATCTCTTCCCTTCTTGAAATTTGTTGTGAGCCTTCAAATTCCTCATTTTTCAAGCTCTTTTTAGTAAAGGGATTAACAGGTTCAAAGGCTTCTGCAGGGGAGTCCAATCGAAAGAATCAGTTTCCAACACTTGGTCATCTTCATGATTGGGTCAGCGCCTTAGTTCAATCAAAAGTGTCCATCGGCAAGCATCTGAGCAATGATTGAACCATTGAACCATTTTGGTTCAATGGGTTCACGGGTTCATACATTCGACGTCGTCAGCAGGAGCTAAGCGCATTTGTCAGAGGTTCAAAGTTTAACCGTTTCAAAGGTTCCTAGGCTCCGAGCACTTAGCGAGTTTCAAAGGCTTGAACCGTTGAACCATTGAACCTTGAACCATTTTTGGTTCATCAGTTCAACGGGTTCAATGTCCAAACAGTTCAACGCTCTTGGTTCAAAAGATATCAAAATGACTCGGCCAAGTCAAAAGAATGAATTGACCGAACCGTTGAACCTTGAACCGCTTCATAGGTTCAACAGGTTCACGAGTTCAAAGGTTCAAAGGCGGCCTCGGTCAAAGAAAGAAGCAGCGAAACAGAGGGTTCAACGAATGGTTCAACCGAGGAGCGCGCAAAAGAAAAGGATGAGCGGAAGCCGACAAGTGTCATCATTTGAGAGAACCCGAATGAGCCCCAAGCATTTCTATGATGCTACAAAAAGCCCGATAGCGGAAAGCGCCAAGTGTCGACGGCGGAGGGTTTCAACACGATGCAGCGGAAGACGCCATGTGTCCTTGGGTTTGGCGGATGCTTCCACGTGTCCTCGCCTGTTCCGACGGAAGATGCCACGTGTCACTTGTTCGAAGTAGCGGAACGTGCCACGTGTCAAAGACGGAGCACCCTCAAACGCAAACGCGCAGAACCAAGGAAAGGTTTCCCTCGGACAAATTGTCCGAAGGGATTTCTTCGGACATTTTGTCCGATGGAAATAAAAGAGACAACAGTCTTCCGAAAGAATCAAAGCCCGAAGGCCACCCAAATGATCCTGAAGGGTGGGTACCCTTGCGGGGAGACACTTGACACTCAGAAATGGACCCTGTTCAAGACCCCGAAGGGCAAGTTCCCTTCAGGAAGAGTCGAGCCTTAAAGTGCAGCGGAAGTTGCCAAGTGTCACGTGCCGAGACACAGTTTCAAATGAAGCTTCAAAGCGTGGAACTCGCCACGTGTCTCGTCCTAGTGCAGCAAAAGCTGCCAAGTGTCTGCATCCGTGCTGCTGAGTCTCTAACAAGTTTCAAAGCTTATTCTGATAAGCCTATTTCAAAGTTGCGGATGCCGCCACGTGTCCTCACTCGCGTCACAGCAGGACGTGGCCATAGCAAGCGAGAAAGACACAAGAGAGTTGCTAAGAAGAATGACGGGCCCACAAACGTCAAATTTGTTGCAATGAAGTGTCTATTGATTTTTGCAGACTTAAAGCGTGGACCCAATGCATTCAAAAATCCTAAGGCCGGGGCCAAGAGAATGAAGAGACAAAGAGGGAAGCTCAGCAGGAGTTAATTCTAGTAGGTGAAGCAGTTCACCGGGTAGATATTTGGGGCCTGCAAACATTGAAAGCGCAGTTTGTTTGTCCCATTTGGAATAAAGGTAGAGTAGACAGTTGCGAAGCTAGCAGGTAATGGAAAGAGTGATTCAGGCTCGGGAGTAGACAAGAGAGATGAACCAACACGCCACAATTAAGGCAGCCACCCTGCTCCAGCATGGCCCTTCCTGACTGAACCAAGAATGCATCGAAGGCATTGATTGCGCAGCATGGGTCACTCCATGGGACAAAGTGCCAAGCCTCTCTTTGCCTCTATATATTGTAATCTCTCATTCGATGCAAAAGAGATCTTCCCGTTACCAGAAGCAAAACTCTGCCCAAATTGAAAGGTGAATACTGAGACTTTGAGCTCAAATTGTTGTTCATATCATTTTATCTGAATGAGAAAGCATGTTGTTTGCAGACTTTGTTCTTATGTCTGTCTTCTGAATGTGTTCTTGTTTATTTAATTTAATAAGCAGAGCTAGTGGAAGTGATAAGGAAGGTGTCCTGAAACCAGTTACTTTCAGACTTTGTGCTGACAATTGTTTTCAGTATGTGTTTTTAGTTTCTTTCTGTGTAAAGGACCTTGGGACGACTTTGTGCCCCCATTGTTCTTCGTATCTCACTCTTGGGCAGTCAAGGTGGAGACTTTGAGCTACATCTTAGATTGCTAGTCACTCTGTATTTTGTTATCAGTCACTTGTTACCATAAAGATTCCTGTTGCCGGCAAGAACAAGCATTTTTGAAAGAAGAGAAGTGCCTTCTATTGCTTCACCAGGATTTCTACTATCCAAGAAGGGATCTGGCTCTTGGTTGAATGTTACTTCTGAAAGAAGAGAAACATCTTCACCAATCACCCAGGATTTCTCCTTTGAGCTGTGAGCATCATCTCTGAAAAAATAGAGATGGATGGTTTGTTCTACCCCTGTGTGTTACTTTCTGCTTATTTATATAGTATATAGCCTCCGTATGTTTAATAGGGAACCTCCCCTTGATGAGAGAAGAGATTTGTCCCCTGTTGATGTAGTAAAACTGCACACCTGGACGACCAATCTCCTTATGCTATGGTGATAGGAATTATTTTGCTCACCAGTTAGCTGGTCGACAAAATATTCACCCAACAAACGCGACATCTACTAGGAGTTTTCCATGCAAAGGAGAATAATCTTTTCGTCCAACTCAGCGTTCCAATAGCTCATGAAGAAGCTAAATTTAGATGTGAGCTTGGATTTCCATGCAAAGAGAGGGGCGTTTCAATAAACCCAGCCGTCCACTTCCTCTAACGCCAAGGAGCTTCATGCAAAGACAAAGGAAAAATATATTTTATTGGAAGGCAAAGTTGGTCTTGAGTTAATCTAAGTTGATCTTCCTCTTCTATTTTTCAAAGCCAATTTTTTGGCTTTTGTAATTCTCTATATTGATGTCTTTTCAGCCTTAAATTTTTTCATCCCTCTCTTGACAAGACCAAACTCTGCCATTGGTGAGTTGTGTAACCTCTTCAATCAATAGGACTATACTTTCAGATTTCAAGCGCTGGCATAGTGTATATTCATTCAGCAATTTGCATATGTGGTAGATTTCTCTCCCTTCCCAAATTCCGATTTGTACCTAGTTGCTAGCTTATCATATTATGCAGGTCATGTTCAGTGTTCTTTGTCTTTTGCTGAAGCTGTAAGTGGATGTTAGATGGCTGCAAAGTGTCTTGTATCAAACCTCTCTCCATCGTTTTCCCCCATGTTTTGGTCATTAGATCGAACCTTCTCATGAAATATTGATGCATAGTGATCAATTGAAATCAAAGGTCTTCCTTTTCCCTTGTTTGATTCAGTGTTCAGGGTTCCGAGTAGAGTGGATCAACGTTTTGGTGTATCACCGTTATTAGGTAGGATTTCCCTTTCAAGTTTCCTTCTCCCTTTTCCATGGTAGTCCGCAGCGTAGAGTAGAGATCCTCATTGATACATCTTACAGGAACCAGTCTTCTCTGGAGGTTCTTCTCACCATTGAGGCACCCACCCTCGTGAGAAGATCCCATTGTTTCAACCGGATAGAGGATTGGCCATTTCATGCACGTCTTGGATTCAGGGTGCAGCTTCAGGTTGACAACGGTTTTTGGCATGTCCGGTGGGACCTATTTTTGTTGGTCTTGATGAAATTGCAATTATAGCAGTGTTCTTCAAGAAGTATTTGGTGATACCAAGCTCAAGCAATTGTTTCTAATAGTTTAGGACAGTTTCCATGTAAGTCTATTTTTATTGCATTATCGTGAATGAATTTTGATGGTTGTGTATGAAGAGAATTCCTATGCTATGTTTTCTTATCAGCCCAATGATAGATCATACCAGCTTGGTCATGATTCCTATGAGCTTCTTTATTAGCCTAATCAGCCTTATCAAGAGTATTATCAAAGCTATGTTGAGCCTTATCAAGTTTCTTATAATCAGCCTTATCAAGAGCATGAATCTTACCTTCCTTGTAAGCCATATCAGTCTCAGGACTGGATTTCATCTTTCCTATATGGCTATGATGTTGCATATGAGCAGTCTTGCCTTCAAGAAAGAATGAATGAAATAGAGCTCAGAATACGAGCATATGCAAGAAAGGTTTGTTCTAACTCTCAGTATGAGGAAGTGAATGGTCTATTTCAAAATTTGTCCAATGATCCAGAAGAGATAAACAGACTATGTATTCTTGTATGGGAAAAGATGGAGGCTTGGGAGAGACAGAAAATCGAGTTAAACCAATTGTCTACAAAGGGTTCTTGTGCTTCTTATTCTCATGAAGTTCTTAACCATGCCCAGTGTGTGCCGAGGGAGTGTCCTAGTTGGAGTCAGGGGCCTATTCAAGTGCCTATTCAAGTGACTATTCATGAGACTAGACCTTCCTGTAGTCCCCTTTCCTCACCAATCATCCCTCAAGCTCAAGTTGTCTAGGAAGACAAGCAGGTTTTAGACTTTGATGAGGTAATGGCCAAGTGGAAGGAACAAAATACAGAGGTCTTTAAGAGTTTCTCTTTCCCTCCTCTCCAAAACTCTCTAGATAATTCTATTACCCTCAAAATTCCAAATTTTGATCATGATTGACCTCCCATGCTCCATTTTCCCTCTCAAACAAATGAATTTCATCACCCTTCCGCCATCCCCTTTCCTCAGGAGGATCCTGTTCTTTGGAGTATTGAGAAAGAGGTTGCAGCTACAGGGCAAGTTCTTGCAGATTGTGGAAAAGATGGAGGCTTGGGAGAGGCAGAAAATCGAGTTAAACCAATTGTCTACAAAGGGTTCTTGTGCTTCCTATTCTCATGAAATTTTTTAACCATGCCCAGTGTGTGCCGAGGGAGCTTCCTAGTTGGAGCAGGGGCCTATTCAAGTGACTATTCATGAGACTAAACCTTCCTGTAGTCCCCTTTCCTCACCAATCATCCCTCAAGCTCAAGTTGTCTAGGAAGACAAGCAGGTTTCAGACTTTGATGAGGTAATGGCCAAGTGGAAGGAACAAAATACAGAGGTCTTTAAGAGTTTTTCTTTCCCTCCTCTCCAAAACTCTCTAGATAATTCTATTACCCTCAAAATTCCAAATTTTGATCATGATCAACCTCTCATGCTCCATTTTCCCTCTCAAACAAATGAATTTCATCACCCTTCCGCCATCCCCCTTCCTCAAGAGGATCTTGTTCTTTGGAGTATTGAGAAAGAGGTTGCAGCTACAGGGCAAGTTCTTGCAGAGTGTGGAGAGGATGCTTCAGGTGTGTTTGAGGAAGAATTTCCTATTGATACTTCACTTGAGGTTGTAATTGAGCATCTAATTATAGCTGACTGGGAAGACTGATCTTGATGTAGAGGAACTTCAAGAGGAGCTGATACAAATTGAAGTTATAAATGAGTTACAGGTATCTCCTATTGAGAAGGATCCAGATAGCCTTACAGCTGATTCAGTTCAAATAGATCAAAATGAAGAACAAAAAGATGATTGGTAGTTGTATTTTGAATATCTACAAGAGATTGAAGAGTTTTGTATGGATATGTTGGCTATTGAAGAGCATGTTTATGAGAAATTTGATCAAGAATCACCTATTCAAATTCACAGTACAGATTGGGCTGCCTACTCAAAGCTCCTTGAAGAACTGGATGAACTTGCAACAGTCAATAAAAAGGATGTGGGCACTCAAAAACCATGCATAGATGAGGTATCACTTGACAAGGTGGTAGATGACAAGCAATCTGAAAAAGATCAGGAGGTACATGATGAGTTTGTCTTTGTTGCTGTTGACGACTCATTTGAGAAGATGTTAATACAGTTGGTGGACAAGGAAAATGCCTCATCAAAGGTTATGATTAATAAACATCCTGCTTTGCAACTTTTACCATACCTTGGAATGAGTGAGTTCAAGAATTTCCCATTTGATCCAGGCGGATCATGCTTTATCATGGTTAGCTAGGTTCCTTATTTGTTTTGCTTTCCTCCAAGTGCTGTTCAAGCATAGTAGTTTGCTTCAGTTTTGTTCCAATAAGTGCTTGTTTGCACATTTGCTTCTTAGTTGGTTTTTCTGCTTTCAGGTGTTTCCCTTCTTATTTTGAAGGAGGTTACTTCAGCCATGATCAAAGGAGATTTTCAGTCAGAAATCAGGTTTATCATTGTTTTGGGAGTTCGAATAGCATCTATATAGTCTGAGTTCTCAAGAGTAGCAGGCATGTTGGGCCAGTTGAGTCACCATAAATGTTGACAATTCTTTCACAGGTCAGATTGTCTTTTGCCATTCGGAAAGTTCACGTCTCTAGCCAAGGAAAAAATAATACATTGAGTAGATGTAGACCAATTGAAATACTTATTTGCAAAGGCCTTGGCTACAACAGGATTTCCTTCGGACAAAGAAGGCTTGATTTCACATAGCTTTGAAAAAGTTCAAAGGACCGTTGCAAAATTTTGAAGGGACACTCAAGAAATCCGAAGGGTATGTTATCCTTCGGAAAAGGTTCTCTGCAGGAAATCTGAAGGAATGAGATTTGCAATAAGTCCGCGGGAAATTAGCCAAGAATAAAGAGAAGACAATAGTTATCCTTCGGACTTTTTGTCCGAAGGAATACTTCGGAGAATTTGTAAACAAATAACCCGTAGCCTCCCAAAAAAATCCGCAAGAAAACATAAAGTCTGAAGGAATAAGGACCCTTACAAAAACCCTGGGTGCCCTACAATTTTTCTGATAAGCCACAGAGGAAGGACAGAAGCCCTTGCGGAGGGCACTTGGTCAGTGGCAAGACCTTTCCAAAAAACCCGAAGGGCTTTCTGCCGATGGTAAGACAAAGACAAAGGACTAATTCCTTTGGACAAAAAGTCCGAAGAAATTCGGGACAAAGAAAAACCCATGGAAAAAAGTCCGAAGGCAAAAGAGAAAACAAAGGAAGGATATCCTTTGGACAAAAGTCCGAAGGAATTCCTTTGGACTTTTTGTCTGAAGGATTAATTCGGGAAAAGTGCAAATGGAAAAAGCCCGCAGGAAAAAGACTGCAGAAATTCAAAGGGAAATAAAGCCGAAGGAAAATAAAGGCCCAGGAAGGATAAAGTCTTGGACTTTTTGTCCGAAGAGCGAAGTCTGAAGGCAGAGAAGGACAAATTGTCCGCGGGAAAGTGGACTAACAAAAGATCCAAAGAAAAATCCAAGACCAAGGAGATGTCCAAAGGGAATAGACCAAGGGGAAAGTTCGAAGGGCTTGGAAGGAACAAATATGAGAAGACAGTTTCATAAAGTCCGAAAGAAATCTAATGGAATGGACCTTCACAAAAAATCCGAACAGGGGACTTGGAAAGACACAGGCACTTCAAATAGTTTTCGGAAGAAGGGTCCATAAGGAAAAGCTTCGGAGACACAAAAGCCTATGGGAAAGTGAGAAGGCATAAGCCGAGACAATTGCATGAAGAAAGACAAGTCCACAGGAATAAACCCAAGAGCAACGCATGCACAGAAACAAAAACAGAAAATGGATAGCCAAGAAATAAATTCAATCTGAATTTATCTCACTCAGCAAGATAGTTTTCCATGCAAGCACTTTCGTCCGTCTCAAGCTTGTAACGTTCCAACAGTTCAACCGGAGTTCCAAATTCGGACGTCGAGTTGACTGTTCTGAATTTAGAATTGACTAATTGTTAAACGCGACATCTACTAGGATTTTTCCATGGAAAGGAGAATAATCTCTTCGTCCAACTCAGCGTTCCAGCAGCTCATGAAGAAGCTAAATTTAGAGGTGAGCGTGGATTTCCATGCAAAGAGAGGTGGGCGTTTCAATAAACCTAGCCGTCCACTTCCTCTAATGCCAAGGAGCTTCATGCAAAGACAAAGGGAAAATATATTTTATTGGAAGGCAAAGTAAAATCTAAGTTGATCTTCCTCTTCTATTTTTCAACGCCAATCTTTTGGCTTTTGTAATTCTCTATATTAATGGCTTTTCAGCCTTAGATTTTTTCATCCCTCTCTTGGCAAGACCAGACGCTGCCATTGGTGAGTTGTGTAACCTCCTCAATCAATAAAAAGACTGTACTTTCAGATTTCAAGTGCTGGCATAGTGTATATTCATTCAGCAATTTGCATATGTGGTAGATTTCTCTCCCTTCCCAAATTTTGATTCGTACCTAGTTGCTAGCTTATCATATTATGCAGGTCATGTTCAGTGTTCTTTATGTCTTTTGTTGAAGCTGTAAGTGGATGTTAAATGGTTGCAAAGTGTCTTATATCAGACCTCTCCATTGTTTTCCCTCATGTTTTGGTCATTGGATCGAACTTCTCATGAAATATTGATGCATAGTGATCAATTGAAATCAAAGGTCTTTCTTTTCCCTTGTTTGATTTAGTGTTCAGGGTTCCAAGTAGAGTGGATCAACGTTTTGGTGTATCACCATTATTAGGTAGGATTTCCCTTTCAAGTTTCCTTCTCCCTTTTCCATGGTAGTCCGCAGCGTAGAGTAGAGATCCTCATTGATACATCTTATAGGAACCAGCGTTCTCTGGAGGTTCTTCTCACCATTGAGGCACCCACCCTCGTGAGAAGATCTCATTGTTTGAACCAGATAGAGGATTGCCCATTTCATGCACGTCTTCGATTCAAGGTGCAGCTCCAGATTGACAACAGTTACCTTGGTGAGGGATCCCAAATCAGATCAGGATAGATCGGGAGCCCAAGATGAAATACATGATTACAGAATACAACGCCAAGAATGAAAAGGTAAACTACCAGTCCCCTGACTTGGGTGTTTATACTTTAGAAATCACTAACATTGTTGTAGGTGATAGTGAGGTTGAAAAGGAAAAGGACAGCGGTCCATGGACATTACACTTTGATGGTGCACGAGCCAAGCAAGGCTCAGGGGTTGGAATTGTCCTAAGGAATCCCAAAGGCAAAGAGTATCTTGCTTCATATAGGCTACAGTTCGCTTGCACTAACAATTTAGCAGAATATGAAGCCCTTGTCTTAGGACTTCAGTTTGCAATTAGACACAAGGTTAAAGAATTGATAGTTTATGGTGATTCTGAACTAGTTGTGAATCAAATTAGAAGCAAATATTAGTGCAAACTTTCTTGTTTAAGAAAGTATACATTTAGAGCATGGGATTTAATTGAATACTTTGATTCATTCAACATTGTGTCATTGCCTAGGGAACAGAATCAGCTGGTGGATGCTTTGGCTTCGGCAGCAGCGAACTTGGTGCCACCAAAAGCCATGAACCTACAAGAATTCACTGTGGAGATCATCTCATGCCCCTCCATGCCGGACAACATCAATCACTTCCAAGTCTTTGATGATGACCAGCAAATAGTTGACTTACTATGCAATGCTGGTATATTCGAGTCTCATATCATTGATGAGCAGGATGAAAGTCTTGAAGAGAGCTCGAAAGACAATGAAGATGCAGTGATCTAGCTCAAGGAGAACCAAATTCCTTAAGGCATGATCTCCTTGGAGAGAATGTTTGACCTAGACAAGCAAGGAACTGAGATGAAGTAGCCCAAAGTAGGCGGGAAGGACTACAAGCAAGTGGACTTGGGAGATCATAGAAATGAGCAGAATATCAACATTGGTCTTGTTTGCACCAATGAAGAACTAAAGAAAGCAGCTGCCCTCTTGACCAAGTTCAAAGATGTTATTGCATGGTCATATGGTGACCTAAAGATCTTTGATACTAGTGTGATCATTCACACTATCCCATTGAAGGAAGCCTGCAGGGCTTTCAGGTAGAGGCAAAGACCGGTAAATCCAATGTTGGACCCATTGATCTACAAAGAAGTGAAGAAATTGCTTGATGCGAGGATAATTTTTCCTATAAGGCACTCAACATGGGTTGCCAACCTTGTCCCTGTTTGAAAGAAAAATGGAGAGATCAGACTTTGTGTTGATTTTCGGAACTTGAACAGATCTTTCGAGAAGGATAATTACCCTTTGCCATCTCTAGATGAAGTCATAAAGTTGGTAAGTGGCTCTGGAATGATGTCCTTTTTGGATGGATTTTCAGGCTACAACCAAGTCTTGGTGAACAAAAATGATAGAATGAAGACTGCCTTCACAACCAAGTGGGGTACATTTGCTTACAAACGAATGCCATTCGGGCTTATCAATGCAGGAGCAACTTTTCAACGAGCGATGGACCGTGTGTTCTATGGATTGATAGGTATTTGCATTATCATTTACATGGATGATCTAACTGTGTTTTCTGAAAACAAGGAAGATCATATAATGCATTTAGAACAAGTACTGGAGAAGTGTAGAAGGTATGGCATTTCCCTGAACCCCAAAAAGAGCATCTTTTGTGTGACTGAAGGTAAGTTATTGGGACATGTGATCACTCAAGAAGGTATGACCATTGACCCTGATAGGATCATTGCAATTTCAAAAGTAGTTCCAAATAGTACAAAGGAATTAAAATCTTTCTTTGGTAAAATCAATTTCGTGAGAAAGTTTATTTTTGGTTTTGCAGAAATAGTGAGGCCACTCAACGTCATGCTAAAGAAAGATGCCAAGATAGAATGGACCCTTGAAGTGAAGAAGGCCTTCCAAGACATCAAGGATGCTGTTGTCCAAGCCCCCATCTTGATAAGTCCTGATTTTAGTAAAGACTTCTATTTATATTCTTCTGCTTCTGACCATACCATTGCTACTGTCTTAACACAGAAGGAAGAAGACAAAGAGGACCCTATTGCCTTCATGAGCACCAACCTGAAGACTGCAGAGCTGAATTATCCTATTTTGGATAAACAAGCTTATGCACTGATGAAGGCTATAAAGAATTTCAGACACTACATCTTACAAAACAAGACATATGTCATAGTGTCTAACCCCGTTGTCAAGTTGATGTTAGGACAGAATGATCTCGGTGAAAGAAGAGGGAAGTGGATGACTAAGCTTGAAGATTATAACTTAGAGATTAAATCTGCTAAGTTAGTAAGGGGGCAAGGTCTTATCCAAATCATTGTAAACATTGATCCGCATATTGATGTTTTGCAGGTAAAAACAAACCAAGTACCTGGTGGAGACTGGTACAAGGATATTGTGCATTACTTGTTGCATGGGGCATGTCCCTCACACTTGAAGAGAGAACAGAAGAGAGCCCTCAAGCTAAGATCATCACACTTCATGATCAAAAGAGGTGTCCTCTACAGGGAGAACTACGAAGGAATCTACCTAAGGTGTGTTTTCAGAACTGAAGCAACAAAGATCATGGAAAATTTCCATGAAAGATTGGGAAGCGGTCACGCTTCAGGGTGCATCACCGCACATAAGATATTGAAGGCTGGCTATCACTGGCCAACTATGTTCAAAGATGCACATGCCCATGTACAAAGTTGCCATCAATGTCAAGTATTTGACCGAAGAGAGGTAAAGGCAGCCATGCCTTTACAACCAGTAATTGAGGCCAAGCCATTTGCACAGTGGGGCCTCGACTTTGTAGGAGTTATCAATCCAAACTCCTTTGCGGGAAACAAATTTGTACTCACAGCCACTGATTACTGCACCAGGTGGACCGAAGCCATAGCAACCAAGAACAACAGAACGATCGATGTTATCAAGTTCCTGGAAGAGAACATTATTACTCGCTTTGGGACACCTCTGTCTCTAGTGCGTGATAATGGCCCAGCCTTCGCATCTGTTGAGTTCACTGAATGGACGTATGATAACCAGATAGTCATCAAGTTAGCATCGAACTACTACCCCCAAGGTAATGGAGTTGCAGAGTCAACTAACAAGAACTTAATGAATGCTATCAAGAAGTCTGTAGAAAAGAAGCCAAGAGAATGGCAGTCCTTACTGAAATTCGCTCTATGGGCAGACAAACCTAGATATAAGTAGGCTCTCAAGGCGTCCCCATTCCTGCTAGTTTATGGGCAACAGCGTATATTTCCCATCACGTTGAAGCTGCCTACTTGTGAATTCATGGTTGAGTACATGGAAGATGATGAGAGAGTATAGTCCCGGATCCTAAACATCATCCAAATGGAAGATGCAAGAGATGAAGCCTTGAAAAACTTTAGCAAACATCAGGATGTTGTGAAAAGATGGTTCGACAAGCGAGCCGAAGTGAAAGCGTTCTGAATTTCAGACTTAGTCTTGTTGTGGGACAAGGCCCACGAGAAAAAAAGACTGCATGACAAGTTCACTCCCCTCTGGATTGAACCCTACCAAATAGTAGAGATCCTCGATGAGAACACATTCAGACTCAAAGCCCTGCAAGAAAAGGACCTTGCCTTGCCTGTCAATGGGCAATACATGAAGCATTACTTCTCTGTTGCTCTATCCCAAATTCCACAAGGAGAGTAAGACTTGTTTAGATTTAGAGTAGGTAGGGGTAGTTTAGTTTGCTTTCTTGCTTTGCATTCCTTTTCTGCTTTCCTGCTTTGTTTTCCTACTTTTTCCTTGCTTTCATTTGTTTGTTTGTTTCTTGTTGTGTGTTGTAGCATAGCAATAAGTCCTTTGGACGATAATTCTTTTGGCACAACTTGTGTTAACCTGGTCCCAAACGTGGAGAAGGGATTGTTGATTATTAGCATTAGTTGTCCAAAGCTCAGAAACCTCTAGCATTGTTTTAATTTAGAAAATTTGGGCAGAGCTAATCAGAAATTGGTTTTCATATAAAGATCTTAAGTTATTTTGATGTTGTAATATAGTTCAAATGACTGAATATTTGCTTGAACAAGAGTTTGAACCTATGTAGACCATTATATTGACACTTCATTTACTAAATGAATTGCTTGGGCAGAACTTGCTATCCAAAAGTGAATAACATTCAGATATTGTTTTGACACAATCCTTATACTTGGCTAAATCTGGGTCCCAACCATCCTGGTTTATGAATGCAAGTATAAAAAAAATAAAAATAAAAATATGATACACCAATGAAGTGAAATCATAAACTGCTTCATGTTCCATGAATGGTGATTTAGGCAATGTCTATCAGGGCTATGGACGCTTGATTGGCAATAGAGCAAGGCCCGGAGTGGAGCCAAAGGTATCTCTATCGAGGCTATGGATGCCTGGCTGGTAGCATAGCAATGCCCAAGCCATCCCCAATTAAACAAAGCATTATTATTACTTAAATCTAAAGAATGCTTAGACCATTTTGTATCTTAATGTTTTGAAGCTTGAAGGATTAACATTTCTGAACCTAGTGTCAATGGTCAAAGAACTGCAAAGCACACATGTAGTATGTATGCTACTAGATTTAAACTCTATTTCCAAAGCATGAGCTTTCGTTAGATCTGAAAAGCAGCTTTGATGTAATTGAAAATCATAATAAGGTGACTAAATTTTGATTCATCTTTGAACAGCAGATCTGGATTCTAACATTTTACAATGTTTTCCCTCAGAGGTCGCCATTTGTTGATACTCAACCACCCCCTATTCCTAGAATGGGGACCCTTCTATTTTAATCTTCCAAAATGCCTAAGTATCAAGTTTGATAACTCATTTGGTTGCGTAGAAAATCCGATTTAATACTTCCTGACAATTCTCTGTTCAATATTCATATTGGAATATGGATTAGCACTTAGAAATATTTGGATTATTGCAAGTTGCTTTGAGATTTCTCCAAGTTTCAATGAATTATTAACCACGAATTGATTTCACATGTGCAAATAGGCCTTGCTAAAAATGTTCCATTTGTTCCCTCAGTCGGCATGGACCCATCAAGTTTCAATTTATTCCATTGGGCTAACCTTATATATTGTTTAAAGTATTTGTTTACCAAGTCTTGCTTTAAACTTCTTTTATTGTGCTTACAACGAGCATATGACGTTTTCGAGGACTAACTTAAACTTCCCACATGACTCCACAGGGTGTCAAAGTAAATGTAACAGTTGGTGACGTCTCGCGAGACGTCAAATTGTGGACGGGCTTATAAAAGGGATACTTGCTCCACAGCATGCCACTTGTCACCACGGCGCTAGTCCTGGACGTAAAACTTTGCCATCAGAACCTCAAGCCACACCATTGGCCGAAAGAGAGGCGCTTCACTTGTGCCACTTGGGGCAAATCTACCGGCTCTGAGAAATCCACGATGCGCGAATGATCCCCGAAGTCAACAAGTCCCCGAATCAAGATTGACGATGCACATCCTCGCGTACAAATTCTAATCAACCATCCGCATTGAAGATTGGGGTCAATGAGTCCAGAAAGATCAACGACACGTGTTTAACCACGTGGCGTCATCCCGAGAGCTCGCATTTCAACTAGCCATTGGAATTCAAACCTACAGGCTACGTGTCAAGATCCTATTTCTTCCGAGTAAGTTCATTCAAATCTGAGCTGCCACATGCCCCCAAACAATCTAGCAGTCCGCGAGATGGTGCCGCCTATCCCGATCGCAATGCGAGAGCTTTCTGAGATGCCATGTGCTTCCTTCGGATGCACCTTAGATCAACATGGAAGCTATCGAGCCGTCGGATACAGGACATGCAAGAGCCTTTCGAGATCAACACGTTGAAGCATGCGGATCGTCGGACCCAAAGCTCATTGGTGTCCAGTTGTCCAAGGCCCCTTATGAAAGCGATGCGTGTCCCTCCAAAGGATGCATGTCATGCCCGCGCTGCTCCTATCTGACAATCCAAAGAACTCCTGCAAGAGCTCACCAAGACGACACATATCCCTTTTGGACTCGTGAGATGATGACACAAAGCCACACCCAGAGCACTTGAGACCAATCACGAAAGCGCCACGTGTCCATATATGAGCCAACTAAGCGGCTTAGTCACATTTAAGCCCCGCAAGCGTTCAATTGGAGCCGATGTGGCATGCCACATGTCAATAGGTGGCAATTCGTGGCTTTAAAGCTAAAATCTTGGCAAATCAAAGAAATCAGCACTAAGATTTGAATGCAAAGGTGACGGGCTCGCCATTAATGTGGCACGAACCAGAATTGCCATCCAACCTTGTATTAACCAAGGCAATCTTCAAAAGGGTACAACTCGATCATTGTCACCTACACGTGCATTCAAAGCCCTAAGTATTCACCCTCTTTGCTCTCTGCGTTCCAAGTTCAATAAAGCTCGAACTCTTCGCGAATTGCACTAGGACCGCCATTGTTAAGAGCTCCAAGAGTTGCAGAGAAGCACGAAGGAACGTCAATTGTCACCAGAGACACCGCAAAATGTCACGAGCAGGATCCTCCACCTCTGATAAAAGCACCACCTATGGTAATGACGATTTCTTATTTCAATTTGGCAATTCAGTAGTCTTTAAGGATACAAAATTTATCCCAGAATCTATAGATTCGGGGGATAAACATTACAACAGTGTATGCCATAATATTGAAGTAACCGGGGATCTAGATGATTCCAAAACAATGCCCCATGTTATTCAGCTTGCCTCTGATGTCCTAGCAATGCAAGCTGTTGGTCTCCATAAAGCTGTGGCGAAACCTAAGGTCATGCCCTGTGCAGACCTGGTTTATGGCATCTTTGGCAATACGAGATGCAAAGATGGACTGCTTAAGTCCATGCACCAAGGGCTTCCCATTGCCTTCATTGTCGAGCCCAGTTTCGAGAAGTATTATGACCTACCCCTACTGCAACTAGACTACAACCAGAGCATTATTGAAGGCTATTATGAGGCACACAAGCCAGATGCAGTCTTAGCCAGATGGGTGATGAACCCAAAAGGGGTGGTGTTCATGGATGACCAAGGGAACATCCCAATCCACCAATTCAGAAAGGGGGTCAGGATTGGCTTCACATTGTTGAATAGGATATTTGGTAATGCCTACATAGGATATGTGGATATTAAGACCATCCCACTATTGCAACTAATCCTGGAGGATCAATAGATCCCCTCCCTTGGAGATTCATTAGTATCAATTTGGTTACAGCCATGGAAGATACATGCAGGAATGGAGTGTCGTTTTATATGATGAGCTATCTACCGGATGCAATTTGTGCAACTGCACAACTGGGGCCAGACACATGGAATCTTGCAAGAGGCGAGGTCATGCCCCAATCATTTTCAGCGATGCATATTCACCGTTTTAGGTATCATATTAAGGCGATTGCAGAGGATTTTTATCCCCTGCCTACATGTCAAGCACAAAATGTCCAATGCAAAGGGTGCCATCGAAAGTCAGACAAGCATTGAGAGGTATAGGCAGCTATTGGCTCTATCTTGATTGTATAGTCATCCGGGTAGAGGGAATCATGGTAGCTCCCCTTAGGCTACCTAGGTACGTGCCAATGAAATTGGCAAAGGAATAAATAACATACTAGATGGTCCATGGGATTGACGGCCTCTTCAAGAGGAAGAAGAAGACTCTCCTGCACAAGGCTCCCTATTAGCTAGGGAGAGCCAAGATGAACCAATGGCAAGATGGACTAGTAGCAACAAGGCATAGAGACTCATATCTCTTGCCCAAGGATGAATGCAGGATGTGGGACTGCAATCAAGTCACCTCCAAACACCTCGCCAAATTCAAGAGAGAAGTCTCTGTTGTGGAGTACTAGCATCAGGACGAGGTACATCACTGGATATACCTTGATGCACTGCACAATGATGAAGTCCTGAGGAGATTTGCAAGGAAGAACATACCACTTGAGATGAGATTGGACCGGGAAAGGAGGAAGGAAGATATAGCTAGATCTTAGCCCCCACCAGCTCGTTGGGGTATGTTTAATGCATATTACAAAGAAAAGGAAGAAGAAGAAGAGGAAGATGACACTCCTCTGGTAAGGAACAAACCTTGCAGGCCCCCACTTCAGGCTACTCCAAGTGGGCAAGATGCACCTTCGAGCTTCGAGCAAGGGGAGTCAAGTGGCCAACCTTGCCCTTCACAAGCACCTGCAATTGCATTCGCATCTGTTGAAGAATCAACCCCAGAGGACTTGGATCAATCAAATCCACGATGTTACGGAGATTTCATTAGAAGAATTGCAAGCATTGACAGACCAAGCGGTTGAGAAAGTCTATACAAGAAAGAAGTCCCCCAAAGTTGGGATAAGTGGAGCAGCATCCCCTTCAACAGCCTTCGAAATTCCTCATGTAAGTTTTGTGCCTTTGCCTTCGTCTCCATTCATTAGCATGTGTACAACTATCCCTGTTTCTGCTGCCCATGCCAGGCCCGTCTTCACATCTACCACCACTGCCTCCTTTGAAGGCACCGTTCCACCATTCATATCCCATGCCATTGCAAACTTTCCAACTCCACCTAGCTTCCAAAGCACTATGACTAGTCAAGCTATGGAATCTACTCCATCTCAAACATCTATTACAAGTGCATACCTTGCCCTTGGCTCCATTGCGCCCACCAAACCATTAAGGCCCATTCCTCCATCTTTCACCAGGCAACAACCACCTCGCCCCACCACAACAACAAGAATGACCGGGCCCCAAACATTGCCCTCATTCATTTTAGATATGGGACTGGCCAAAACATCGTTTGATTCATTGGGTCAAGTGGACCCATCTCAATTGTATATCCCTGCTTTTGCTCTACCTTCTTCCCAAGCACTCCCTTTGCAACCTCCCCCTACTCAACCAGCCACCCCAAATTGGGTGAGAGATATGGTGCAAACAATAAGGCAGGGGAGGACTCAGGGGTCCTCCTCAGCACCTCAGATTGGAATGAGATTTGATGCATCCACTAGGACAATGACAAGAGTAGTCAGAAGGCAAGTAGAGCAACCATAGTCGAGCTCGGCTGTAATTTATGAAAGTGAAGAACACCTCTTCACTCTAACTAAGAAGAGGAAGGCAGCCCCTGGAGAAGTCCAAGAATATGAGGAGGATCCTATATCCTCAATGCAGGCACAGGCTGAATCGACTATTGCCATTATGCAGGGTATGCAACAAGAAATAAGGAGACTAAAGGAACAAATGCTGCCCACTATGCCTGAAGGCACATTGATCTCAGTAATCAATGTTGTAATTAATGTCTTCAACCTCTACAAGGTTATGAAGAAACAGGCAGATGGAGTCTAGCAAGCAAAAGGGGTCACTAAACTGGACCAAAGTCTCGTCCATTATGACACCAAGTTGACAAACTTGGCAAGGGTAGCGAGAAGTAACAAGTTTCCAACTTGAAAGTTTTGCCTCACGAGGATATAATGCCTGCGCAAACCATCATCATGAACAAAAGGAGGATCTTGAAGACATGGTTTGACAAGCTCAAAGATGCAAACACATCCTTTGAGAAGATTGAATTCAGAATTGCACACTTGTTGAAGGATGCCATGATCGCCAAGGGGACCAAACCAGATGGCTCCTTCATGGACGAGCAAGAATTCAAAGCACAGATCAAGGTCTTTTTTGCTTGGTTCCAGCAGGATGTGGTGAGTGCCAAGTCAGCAGCAGAAGTAATTGACATTGTAGCATTTGCTAATCAAAGGCTGCAAAATGTAGAGGCAATAGAAGAAGCCCTCAGACCCATACGGAGCATGGCAAATTGATCCAGAACATACCATACCTATTTAGACCTATGATCCTAGACTTTGCCCAGATTGACAAAGATTATCAGGGTTGTGTAGAAGTATGGACTCATGAGGAGAATGAAAGGAAGCAAAGACAGCGACAACAAGCGGGCCAGCAATAGCCTCCAACTCCATGAGGACGTTCTGTTACATCTTATTTTTCAAATATAGAATATTCTTTTGTATTGTAACAGTTTAGGCCACTTTATTGGATTTTGGGTGCCATCTGTGGGCCCATCTCAATCTAACCTTAGGCATTTTACCTATAAATAGGGGTCTTCCCCCCATTTTGTAAATCAGAAAACACTTGTTTTAAAATTTAATACAAATAACCAAAGAATTTGAAAGTCTGTCTGTAGCCTCTCTTATGTGGTTTTGTGACTTTTGAATTCTCATGCTTTAGACGTTTGAATGTTTACTTTCTGCAATCTAATTTGGCAACTACATTTCACATATACATTTGTTAGTCTAAGCTTATGCTAGGCTGATTAGTTTGGTAGTATACTTGCTCTTTTTTCTCCCATTAGCAACTAAATGTGTTGTGCACTTTATTGCAAGTGAGTTATCTTTACGCAATGTATGTTGTTGGACATATGCATTTTCTCTCCTCAAAAGCTTTAATTGCATTTATTCATCTTTGAGCACTACGCTAGAGCTAGTAGATGTCAGTTTCTTGTATTTTGCCTTAGAACTTAGCAGAGTTGGCATCTTCTTTCATCTTCAGCACGATTTCTTTTTTGCCCTACCCTACTCTCTTTTGGATCGACATATGAATCACCTTAGTTCAGATCACACCGTATATATCCATTGTTAGTTTGTATTTCAAGCATTACTTGGCAAATACTAATATAATTTGCAAAGATTAGTAGGAAATTGTGTCACTGCACAACATCTACTATCCCTACAACAGGGTCTCCCTATAGACTTTTAAAGTGGTGACTGTATCTCTCCTATTTGTGTTATTCCAAGTGATAGTTGTACTAACAACTCAAGCCCCAAGTCATTCTAGGATTTTAAATTGAGTTTTTACTTTCCCCTTGTTTCGTAGTGCACAGGGAGCACTAAAAGTGTATCAACACTTTCCTTTGAGATGTCCACAGGAGGATCCTTGCCTTGAAAGTTAGGTGGCAAAATAGAATCATTCAATCTCTGACTGGGGGCCACTTGGAAATGCCCCTAGTTTCTCCACATAAAATAAACAATTTGAGGATTAGGTTTAGCTTTTCAAACCTTCAAATGATGTGGGGGATATTTAGGACAGGAAGAACATGAAGATCACAAATGCCCTAATTGATGACATTTGTGGTATGGAAAAGGGATTTTCTCAACATTGATCTTTTGCAACCAAATTCCATTTGAGGATTGCAAGTTGCTTGAGCTTAGAAGGCGTGAAGACAAATCCATTGAAATGCATAGCCTTGCATAAGAAGTGAAAAAAACATTTGAGGTTTTGTTGTTGATTTCCAGATTCACCTCTAGAAAACCTCCAATTTCCCTAAGCATAACCTCATCCTAGCTTCGATTGGGAGGGCATAAAGCCTCACCTAGACTGGAGTGCTTTCATCTTACAATTGAGAGGGTTAAAGTTTGGCATTCATTCTTGCAAAAACAATCTGGAACCATCCATCAACCAAGGTCCCTCTTTTAAAATTTCATTTTCTCTAGTTTTGTTTAGAAATAAAGCCATGAAGAAGCCATTAGGTAAAATCATTAAGAGAGACCTATTGGTAATTTGGCCTGTCAAGGCCAAATACCAACCCTTGCAATTAAAAACTTTTTCCAGCCCTGTCAATAAGCCTCTGTAAGTTGGTCAAATAGGCTTGTTTGGCCTAAAAGAGCATTTTTTGACATATCAAGCAAGATGGCACCTTGAGATTGATTTGATGACATGTTACAAACCCTGTGATGATGTTTTAAGACAGGGAGAAGCAATAGAGAGGTCATTTTCAGTGCAAGGAGAAAATTCAAATTCTACAGTTCCAGACACCCTTCCAAGCCACTTGTTCAGATGCTCAAATGTTTCACCATGTGAGGAGTTTGGCCATACACTCTAGCATGATTTGAGGACCCCTATGTACTTACAATTCATGAAAAATTGAGGTTGGTTGAGGGGCTGTGCTTTATGAAAAATCTCCAAGGCCGTAGGCAATCTAGAATGCAAGGAAAACCCCACAGACAAATTTCCTCCACATGATCTATTCTCATATATTTTGCATGGGAACCCAATATTCTCAGGGATTTTGAGGGGGTCAGTATACTATACATTCATGGCAAGAAGTTTGGATTTGGAGGTCTGTGCTTCATGAATCATCAGAAAGAAGATTCAGCTCTAAAATCCTGCAAAACCCTCATAGTGATCAGTTTTGAGAAAAGTGATTTTTCTTGCCATCTAAACATCATGGATCAACCTAAAACCTTTTCAAACATCAAGTACACTAAGAGATGATTCCAGAAATGTCAATTTGTTGTACGGATCATGGCAGAAATCCAGTTTTTTGGAGAAAAAAACATGTAAAATGAGGTACAGGGCAGTTTACATGAAACCAATTCATGGATAGTGAAGATTGAGACTTGTTCTTCATCCTCAAATCTTCAGATGGTCAAAAATCTGCCTGGAAGTGCCCCAACCAGCTCCTCCAAAACAACCACTATAGGAAATGGGGCAAAATGGACCTAGTCAACCCTGTTGGTTGGGTGGCAAGAGTTTCTTCATCAAAATCACCCATCTCATGGTGTGAGAAGTTATTACAGGACTAATATCACCATTTTTGCGGGTTTTAATGGTTTTTGTGTAGCTTCAAGGTCATCACATTGAAGAAAATAGGCTATTAGGCCTAATTGGCCTAATAAGCCTAATTGGTCAATAAATTGAAGATGTTTTGGCATTGAAAAATCTATCAAATGAGTTAATTCTGGAGTTACCACGTTTCATATCTGATGTTTACATGGAGATATCATTCACTTCCAGCGTTCAAGTTTCCTTTCATGCAAGAGGAGCTCAAAGGGGTAGTTAACTAGTCTAAACTACAAATGACTCTAGTTGACTAGTCTTGAGTTGACCAAACATTTCATGCTTTCCATGCAAAGGAG
Organism: Torreya grandis; assembly: GCA_037957365.1. Lineage (NCBI taxonomy): Eukaryota > Viridiplantae > Streptophyta > Pinopsida > Cupressales > Taxaceae > Torreya > Torreya grandis. Next base: position 1,574,619 of record JARHVA010000374.1, on the reverse strand, counting down.
GACCTCACTCTAGTTTCAAATCACTTCAAGATGGAGGTAGCTTCCAAGTAATGGTATGGATTTTCATGCAAGGAAGGTTGACAAGTCAAAGTTGGGTCCACCACCTCCAATTCAACACCAAAGTAAAGGCCATGCAAAATTTTGAAGACTTGAAGAATTGAAGACTTTGTTTAATATTATAAAAGGACTTTAGTCTTGAGGAATGGGGTGGATTTTCATGCAATGAAGGTTGACAAGTCCAAGATGGGCCCACCACCTCCAATTCAATGCCAAAGTGAAGGCCATGCAAATTTTGAAGACTTGGAATATTTTTGAAGACTTTAATTAACATTGTAAAAGGACTTTAGTCTTGAGTTAACTCAAAGAAGACTAATCCTTCTCTTTTCCACGCCACATTGGCTAGAGTCTTTCATTTTGATTATATATGTAGGCTTTTGAAGCCATTTTTATGATCCCTCAGGCTGGTATAGGAATACTCTGCAGAAATTGTAACTTGCACCAGAATCAATAAAGAGAAGTTTGTTTGCAAATCATTCATGGTTGTAGTGTGTAATGCTAATTGTTGATTTGCATAGAAGTGTGATCTATATCTCCTTTTGCAGGGCCTTTCCTCACCTACCACTGTGATTTCATCCTTTATAGGGCACTTGAAGAGTTGGAACAGAAATTGAGTTGGAGAATGTTAGTATGCAGTGTCTCTAGAGACCTCCATTCACACACCTTTAATATGCAAGCTTCTTTCAAATCTCCATTTGAATTATTGATGTTTAGGACTGATATAAGGGAGTTTTGTTGACAAATTAATCAATCTTGATCTGTGTGTTTGCCAAGTTTCATAGTTTACAGAGGATAAATCAATATTCAGGTGCATCACCATCATAGATAGGTTTAATTTTCAGTTTATTCCTTACACTTTTCACCCCAACATCAATAGGTTTAGTAAATTGTGCCAAATGATACATCAGAGGAGCTAGCCTCAACAAAATCTAGAGGTCTGGTCTAAGTTCAGGGGTCCCACAACTCAGATCATTCCAATGTTAGTCCAGGGATAAAGGACTTTCTGAGCCAAATTTGTCAAGCCTTCAAAGCAGGATGTTGTCTGGGTTGCTAACAAGACCTTTCCCCAATTTGCCTCCACCCAATTTTCAATAGCTGCCACATCCAACCATTTTGCAGCGAATTTCCCAATAAGGGTTTTCTAATCTTTGAGCAAAGTTTTCTCATCATTGAGCATTGAGCCTTCTAGATCAAGACCAATTGGCAAAATTGTGGCCAAGGGTGGATTCTTAAGTTAGACACGAGAACCCTTGAGTGGAGATGAGTCACCTCTTCATTTGCCTAAAGTGACTTTTTTTCCTATGGGGTTCCTGTTTTCCCTAGAAGCCACCCATAGTCCTTCCTGATCTAGGTCAAGGAGTGGGTTTGCCTGGTTTTCCTTATCTTTGCCAAGTTCCTTAGGCGCTTGCTTTCACCGATTGTGTCTTTCACTTGGCTTTGTCCCTCTGCTCTTGCATGTTGTTGTTTCCATCACCTTCTAGTGTGGAAAACATTTCATTAGCATCTTAATTGATTGTAATTTTTAAATTCAATAGAGGGTATGGATTCATATTTAAACCAAAACCCCGCTGAGAAAAACCTCGCTGAAAAAGACCCTCCTCAAGCAAATCCTCCTACAATTCACAACAACATTTCTAGCAATGTGCAAAAAATTAATCAAATGATTGTAGGGTTAAAGGCTTCCCAATGTAGTTCTAATATTCAAATCCTAACCCAAACATTAGAGGAAATTGCGTGAAAATTGATGCCTTGAGTAATCATATTGATGCACATGAATCATGGAGGGCTGCCAAAAATGTATAGTATTTGTTGCATATAATAATTAATTTCATGTAATAAAATAATGTTCTCTTCCACTGCTCAGACTGTAATTTAGGCACCATCTCTATCACATATTGTTAATTGATTAATCTTCATATTCAATATATCTAAAGAGTCTCTGGTTGGATCTACATCACAGACATCCATTGCTTCTTTTCCCATCTCAGAATCGGTACCAATAGGTGAAGGTGTACAAGGAGGGGTCACAGGTTCATGGAACTTGTGACAAACTCAAAAAAATTCCACCTCTTTTGGTTCCTCCTTTAATGAATCAAAATTATGTAATGATTTTTCCAAAAAGTTTCATGCTTTATCTGGACTCAAATTCCTATACTGGTGGTTGAGAAAATCTTATCATAAGTTAGTTATGCCTATGTTGTACAATATGGGGTGGATTTTCATGGATTTTCCTTTCCTCAGGAACTTTTCCGGGGCTAGAAAAGCGGATTGAACAGGCATAATGGTTAACAGTCATTGATATAACACAAACTCACTCTAACTGGTAAAAACTTTATAGGTACTTACGCACTATGTGATACAATTGGTTCTGAATTGGCTGCTTAGAGTTGGACCTCAAGGCTTATCATCACCCTTATCTGCAGCTTTATTTTCAATTCATCTTTTTTCGTTGCCTTGATTTACTTGATACTAATTGGATCTCCCCTCTTATCATGACTATCAAATTGATATCTCAATTCTTCTTACTACGTAGCCAAAATTTCAATTTCTCCAATTTCAGGACCCATATGTGCCCATGTATCCTTTTATGGATTATGAAACCTTCGTGCATCCAGAAACAGAGTCACAGTTTGAGTTTATAAAATAAAAAGGTAATATTAGGTCATGGTTTAGTGGTAAAGGTGGGAGCCTTATAACTGTGATGAACCAGGTTCAAAACCCTGTTGACATCCACCAAATACCGGTTGTGCTTCATTCATCAACCGGGGATTTCAGAAACCCTGTCTGCACAAAACAGGCTGGCTAACATAAATTATGCAAGTATCTTCATGAATTTATCAACAATGTTTAGGATTTTGACTCCTCTAGCTTTATCCTTCTCTCAGTCCTGCTTGTTGCAAAATTACTGTATACAATTCTTTGATTTCTGGTCATCCACAGGGTCACCTTTGTTTACAATGAGGGTTGTAGGTACCATTCAGGTCAGGGTCTGTTTTTAATCATACAGGGCTTCCTATCTTTACTTGATGTCATCTTTTGCCCTTTAAAACTTTAATACAAAAGCAATGAAGTTGATTATAAGTGTGGTGTTTCTGTTTTTTTGTCCCAGGGGATGCCTGATTGGAACGAGATGATTAAGGAGTTGCCTCCTGTGGATTCCTTAATCAGCAAATTAGAAAAGTAATGAAGCTTTGTAACATCCACTTTTTGTAGTTTGTATAGAGTGCATAACTAGCAATTATGTTTCTTTTTAAGTGGAAAGCCATCATCATATCCATTAGTCAAAAAATAAATGGCAATTGTGTCATGAAATTATTCGATAGTAACTTTTTCTATTTCCTAGTGCTTTTGTGTGATGAATTGATAAGAACAACAAAGTAGCTCTAAAATTCACTTGAAGGTATTGCAAATATTGTTAAACTCCTCCTAGGAATGGGATAATATCATAATAGAGACTACCGCATAAACCCCTTCAAAGAATACCTGACAATAGTCTTCGAGTGAGATATCTGTTGCATTTGTAATAATTATACTGTTCATATTTAAGTGAACAATCATAGAGTCATCCTCTCTATAAGAGGACATAAACACTTGGATTATATATCAAATAAATAATCCATGATACCAATGTTGTGTAGCAATAATCAAGCATGCAATTAAATAACGATGTTCTCTAACTACATAAAATCTTTCATATTTCATGCATTTTCCTTCATTCCGAGAGGAAACTGAATTATAACATTAATATTAATAATGCACTTACTGGACTCTAATAAAGGAATAATTTGGAAAATTTAGTCCTATTTCATTTCAAAAAAAATATTTGAGTGAGTACCTGTAGACATTGGAGGCGGCCATCCTTTCTCAAGTACAAGACACAAACATTGTTTTGATACAAGGATTTTAGGAAAATACAATTGAATTTATCAATCTAACTTTTTGACTATATAAACATAGATTCAAATGAGTTTAAAATATGAAAAAGATGATGTCACTTGTGATTTGTGTGAGTGTAAATACCAAAATAAATTTTCCAATTGTTCTTTTTTAACCACTCCATGTTAATAAAATGGAATGGGGTTGCTCATTCTTCACAGTCAACATTCTAACTAGCAATGGTATCCTTTTCAAAACTTTTCTACTAGATCCCAAGTAGTTTTTTTTCTCTTGCAAATCAAGACTATGAGCAACTAATTAAGAATCCAATTACAAATTTGTTAAGAGTAGTGTAGATACCATTGTCGACTGCGCATATCCGAGGTGTGTCCAATTTTTGCAGCGTTGGAAAATCTTCTTCACCCAAACTATTGGTTCTCTTGAACTGCTTGTATGGAAGAAATCTTTCAATTGTCCCAACCAATCTGAGAGGGTTTTCAAAAGAATGTTTTGAAAATTTTGAAATAGTTCATGTCATTTAAAAATGTGCTGGGCTTTTGTTATCACTAGAACTTTTTGATAGACAAATTAGGTTGGTGGCAGCATGTGCAACACATTGTTCCCTGTCCATTGTGCGGACGAAGTAGTTATTCAATGTTCACAAGAAAGAAAATTGAAAAAATGTATCTTTACAAGATGCACACTTTACATGGATACGGATCCGTTGATTGCTTATAAATAATCTCTAATCTCCAAAGTGCAAAATGGCATAAAAGTAACTGCATGAATGAAGTAGTTGATCAGGGTTCATAATTTAAGTAAAATAATGAAGTGAATTAATAACAAATTGCCAAATATGGTTAATATTTAACTATGCAACTCGATTAACTTTTTCAAGACAAAATAACTCACAACTAAAGCCATAAAAAAATAGTCAATATGGAGTGGCAATGAAGATCTTCAAATTTCTATCATTGATATGCAAATATGAACCAATGTTCGTATGCATAATCAATTATTGGCATAAATTGGCAAAATTATCTATAATATTGTAATATCTCCATTCTGGGCAACAGTGTTTTTCATTGTATTTTCTGTTTTAATGCATTTCAGACATTTCTAGCCATGAGACAAGGTAGACTAGTTGAACTGATGAATAATGAGTATCGTGCTGTTGAAGAACACTCATTGTTTCAAACAATTGATGTTAAACATTGTCATAATTTGAAGATGATATCCAATTAGCAAACATTGATGATTGCTATTGATTCAACTAACTGCTGGTAGAATCCATGAAAAGACCTTGCAGAGTGGTCCTTATTTGATTTTGGTTGTGTAATAAATCGACTTGGAAGGAGTAATGTGATTTCTTGATTTTATATTCAGTCTATTGCACATATATTACATTAATATTGTCGGTTGTGTGCTACGATGGTTGGGAAAAGAAAATCATGTTTTCCTTGATGCAATTTGGTTTTCATTAAAGGTTAATTCATTGCAAGTGCTTAATCTTAAATAACATTATTTTATTATGTGAATTAACACTTGACCGCTATGTGGTTGAATGATTTGGGGTGCAAAAAACTTACGATAGATTCATATTAGTATGTCTATGAGAAGTTTCGTTAAACATGGTTGGCATAAAAAAAGGTTTATTAGGTTGTGTCGATATGATATTTAGTATATATACTTCTTGTATATTGTGATTGAAATTGTAAGGGGAACGTTTTGTGTGAAATTAAGTGCATTACTATTATGATGGTAAATTTTAATGCATGTGGCTTACTTTTGGATTCGACATTATTCTGATGACTTGGTTGTTTCTTGTATGATTGGAAAAAAACATTCTTAAGTGTAATATGAATTAGGTAGAAATTATGCTATTGTTGTCTATTTGGCTTTAATTTGATCATGTCCTTATGCTCTCTTGTGTGGGTACTGCATCATGATTATTTATCTAATGTGGATCATAGGTGATAAGAGACTGTAATGGTTGATTTGTACCATCATCTATAAATATGGAAAATAGTTGTGGCATTGAAAATAATCTAGTGAGATACAATAGTTCTGTTATTTCGTGTTACCTCATTATTTGTGCCAATTGATGTAAATTGTGATCTACGAATATTTAGATTGTTTAATTGTTGGATTGAATTGTTGTTGCAATTAATAAAATTGTTATGTTTGTTGCATTTATTGCAAACTGTTTCATTACTGCAATTCATGCAAGAATTTATTTGGATGATTTTGAAGTTGGATTATGAGAGTTTAGCCTCTGTATTTTGAATCTCTTCATTTGTCGAAGCATGATGAGAACGTGTAAAGTAATTGCATAAGCACTACTTGACAAATTGTCGACACATTTGTTGAGGCAAAGGAGCACAAAATAAAGGAGTTTGGATTTTAAACTTTGATTTACTTGTGTGCCACAAAACTACATTGAGCCCTGATCCCAGTTACAATTATGTATGGCCGTCGTAAGGCATAGGCAAAGATTTATTTGGCGAGGGTTTTTCCCTATGAGTCGGTTTGCGTGACCTTGAGTTCATTGGAACTCGAGTGTACTATATAATTGTTCACAATTTTACCAACGCGTGAAATAGTACTTGTAAAGTACAATGTTTAAAATTGAGGTGTTGTGGATGCGACCCAAAAAAGGTCTTGTAATGCAAAATCTTATATGTAACTTTGGAACTTGATAATAAATATGGATGTGTTGAAAGTTTGATAATATTTTTATTTTGACATTATGTTCCTGAATGTTAAAGTTGTCTTAAATGTTGATTAGCAAATGGATTAAATGAATTACTAAGTAATTAATGTCTATTTTGAACTTTAAACAAAAAAAAGAGATTTGAATTTAATGATATCAATAAGCAAGATAACCAAGGAATTGACTTCTTACTATTGTTTATTTCAATTGAAAGTTTTTAGTGAAATCAACTAATTAAGTGGAATAATTAGCATTAAACATATCATATTAAATGTGAGTGGACCTTGTCATAGTACATAAAGTTATATGGGTCTGCATTAAGAAACACATATTTTTATATATGTTAACATAATGACTAATACTCTGAAGTAAATAAATGTAACAACATTTGAAAACAACTTAATCAATAAAATTTATTTGCAATCTTAATTATCATGGGTTGGTAATAATTAATCTTAATGAATGCATGGTAAGGTGGCAATCATTGTGCTTGTTTCATTGCTTGTAAGACATTTGAATCTCATGTGCATGAACACAAGTTATGGGATAGCTTCCTTAACGAGAGCAAGAGTTAATGACTCTGAGAGCTTCGACATGCTTGAGAGTATTTACTCGTGCCCTAATTGGACGAGAAGCAATCTCATGATTGCATGAACGAACCAAAGCATGGTCTCATACAAATAACAAACAATTTAAGGGAAAATTGTGAGCTCAGTTGACTTCAACTATGGGTTTTGTCATATGATCACAAGGTGATTCATCTTTAGTTTAGACCTAATCAATTATAGTTAAGTCGACAAGTATCGTACTTGTAATTCTAAATCAAATCATTGTGGTGTACACATAGGTGAAAAAGGCACACTTCAATGTTTCTAGTGGACTTGAATTGTGCATTACATGCAAAATTATTTGGGGTAAAAAAAATTGAGGCTTAGTTTTGGGGTCTCTACATCTAGTATCAAAGCTCAATTGTAACATTTTGGGACTTTGGGGAGTCTAAAATTGTTTATTTACTTCCTTTATGCTAAGATGTTTGATGTCTTGAATTGTATCTTAACTAGGATGGTAAGGACACGGTCACGGGGTGTAGGTGTTGGGGTCAACCTTCGTGGAAGCAGAAGGGTTGATAGGATTGTTAGGAGCAAAAATTGATGCAAGCCACCTCCAATAAACAATCTTGAAGGCAACTTGGAGAAAAATCTAGAACTTAGGGTTGAAAATCCATTAGAAGGCATTTTGACATCCTTAGTGGCCCACGAGGATGACATAACACATTGCATTTGGCCCAATAATGACCATTGCAGAATACATGCAAGAGAAGAACACCACCCTCTTTTGCAAGTTAACCGTACAGGGCATCAAAACAAAATGGTTGCAGTCACACCCTTCTTGCATGACTTGAAGAAAAAACCAGCACCTTGTTTCTTTGGTGAAGGTGTTGGGGATGTTGCAAAAGCTTGGCTTGTAACCTTGCGAAGATATTTTAGATTACAACCCATGACCATCAATAAAAAAAGCTAGGATCATTATTTTTCGATTGGATGTTGAATTAGCGCTATGGTGAGAGAATATTGGGATGCAAAAAAGATATAGGGATGATACACACCTAGGAAGTGTTTGAACACGAGTTCAAAGATAAATATCTCTTTGTTGTCCACAAAGAGAAAAATAAATCAAAGTTTCAACTTATTATGCAAGGCACCTTATCGGTGTCTGAGTATGAGGCTAAATTCATGAGATTGTTGTGTCATGCTCTTTATATACAAGAAGAAGAGCTCAGGGTGTCTAAGTTCAAACCTGGCCTTAGAGACAACATTTAGTTTGATGTAACCCTAACAAACCCATCAACTTTTACGAGGTGATAGAATTAGCCTAGAGTGTTGAGGACAGTGCTTATTTAAAGCTAGGCAGGGCTTCAAAAACAAGAGTAAGCAGGACTTTGCTATAAACAACAAAAAAATTAATTTTTTTTGAACTATTTAAGTGGAATGTTGGAAGACTAGGGAATAGTGCCCAATTTCAGAAAAACAAGTATATGAATAAATTTCAAAACCAAAAGAAAGGTGTTGGGATCGCGAGTACACCAACTACTCGAGCAAATAAGATACTTGTTGTCAAGGGACTTGTTGGATGTTGTTGGTCTTATAAGGGTGATCATTATGAATGGGATTGCCCTCTAAAAAAGGAGAGAATTAGACGTATTTACACAACCTTGGACAAGCAACTTGCAAAACAATAATCCACCTTGGTAGAATTGAAAGGTAACTTACTAAACCATCAAATTTCAATTTTCGGTGTTACGCATAGTTTTATTTCCCTTGATGTAATAAGAGACTGTGTAAAACTTAAAACTTGAAAGAAAACTGTGAAGTCAAGGTGGACATGGGAAAATGATGTCAAATCACAAAAATGACTAGGTATGTTAGTTTAGATTTAGGGGAAATGGTCACAAATTTGAATTTATACGTGACTCCCATAGGATCTTATGATGTGATCCTAGGAATGGATTGGTTACAACAACATAAATCAAGGATAAATTGTTTCAACAAGACCATTCATTGTTTAAACGATCACAAACATGTGGTACTGTAGGGTACCAAAACACTGGTCAATTTACGTCTTGTATCAGTGATGCAACTAAAAAAAACAACCATCAAGGACTATTTATGGTATGCAATCCAAGTAGAAGAGATGACCAAAGAGATACAATAAAGTTTTGATGACCATCCCTTGTTGCAAGAATTTAGAGACGTGTTTTCGAGAGACTTGTCGGGTCTGCTGCTAGTGTGAGAATTCGACTTCTTCATTGACATTTTCCCTGGGTCAACTCTGGCAAAGCACCGTATCATATGAATATTGCAAATTTGCAGGAGATGAAAAATTAGCTCCAAGAGTTGTTAAGCAAAGGGTTAATAAGGCCAAGCGTGCCATCATGGGGAACACTGATGATGTTTGTAAAGAAAAAGGATGGAACCTTGTGTTTGTGCATTGATTATCGAATGCTCAACAAGGTTATCATTAAGAATTGGTACTCGTGACCCTGCATAAACAATCTCTTTGATCAACTAAAGGGATCAATAGTGTTTTTCAAGATTGATTTGTTATTTGGGTACCATCAACCCTACATTAAGGACGAAGACATCCATAAAACAACACTCAAAACTAGGTATGGACATTGTGAGTTCAAAGACTTGTCATTTGGGTTAACGAATACACCTACAACAATCATGAATATCATAAACAATGTTCTCATATATTTTTTAGATCGGTTTGTTAGTTTTTCTTGATGATATCATGTTTTATTTGAAGAACATGCAAGAGCACGAACAACACCTACGTCTTATGTTGAAACGATTACATGATTAATAACTTTATGGAAAGTTGTCCAAATACTCGTTAATTCAAGATAAGATTCATTACTTGGGTCATAACAAAGATTAAAACCATCATGGAATGCCTTGTTCTGAAAAACATGTAGGAAGTTATAAGTTTTATGGTGTTTGCCAGGTAATACAAGAGGTTCGTAGAGAACTTTTCTAAGGTTGTCAACCCAATAACTTCACTGAAGTGAAAAGGTAAAAAGTTTATTTGGACTGATGAGTGCAAATCAACTTTTAACAAATTAAAAGAACTATTAACTACAACTCTATGTTGTTGATTCCTGATCCAAATGGAGAGTTTTCAGTATGGATTGATGCTTCCAAGCTTTGGTTAGGTGGAGTGTTAATACAAAGAGTGATAGTATTGTTTTTTCTATATCAAGAATAGATGCATGGTGGTCTGTGAGTCAAGAAAGGAGAAAACTCGTGAGGTAAACTACCCCATGCATGACTTGTAACTTGCTATAGTTCATGCGTTAAAATTGTGGCTTCACTACCTGCACAGGGAGCACTTTGTGATCAACTCAGATCATCGAGGTCTTATTCACATCTTTTCTTGAGACAACCTGAATGCTGGGAAACAAAAGTGGCTTGAGTTTGTTAGTGATTATGATGTTGACATCGAGTACATCAAAGGCAAAGAAAATGGAATTGTTGATGCACTCAATAGGGGAGCCTATATTTCTACCATTTTACGAATTACCCCTGAATTCAGGGATTTGGTTCTTGAACAATAACCCAATGACCTTTTTTATGTTAAAATTTAGTTTGAAAATTTTGTGAATATCGAAGAAGGTAAAATTTCTGATTTTTTGTGACCTTGATGGCTTCCTGAGGTATGAAGGCAAAATTTGTGTGCCTATAATGAATGATTTAAAGTTGAAAGTGTTGAACGAAGTTCATAATGGAATTTATTGTGTGCATATAGGCATAACTAAGATGGTTCATGAATTAAAACTCTTCTATTTTTGACACGGGATGAAGAAAGATGTACAAATTTTGTGGCAAAGTACCTTGAATGTCAATGTGTCAATGTTGAACATTGTTATCTGAGTAGAAAGTTATACTCACATGATACTATTAGAGAGAAATGAGCATTGGTGTTCATGGACTGTATTACAGAGTTGCCTAAGTCCCTTAATTGTCATGATATAATTTTGGTCATGGTCGATAAGCTCATAAAAGTGGCACACTTTGTCTATAGAAATTTGAAAAATAATGGTCATGTACTTGTGACAAGATTTGTCTATAAGATTGTAAGACTTCACGTAATGCCAGAAGTGATAATATCAGATTGTGATAAACTATTCACTTCTTGTTTTTGGTAGATATTCATTGTTGCATTTAATACGAAGTTGAATTTTAGTTCAACTTACCATTCACAAACTAGCAATCAAACAAAGCACGTCAACCAAGTGGTGGAAGATATATTGTGTATGTACACAATGGATTAGCCTACTAAGTAGGAAAAATGCTTTCCATTAGTAATATTTGCCTACAATCAACACACACCACTCTTCATTGAATATGGTTGTATTTGAAGAACTCTATGATAGAAAGCGCAAAACTCCAATAGGTTGGGATGGATTGGACAATAGAGACAATCCTGGACCCGAAGTTTGTAAGATTATGACATTTAGATGTGAATTATAAGACAAAAGCTAAAGGAAGCCTTAGATCAACAAAAGAGCTATGCTGATCTCAAACGAACTAAACACGAATTTTAGATTGACATTAAGGTTTTTGTAAGAGTTCCTCTTGGAAAAAGCTCTATTAAATTTGGCAAAGCTGCAAATCTAGCTCCAAGAATTGTTGGCCCTTTTGATGTGATTGAAGTAATCAACCATGTGGCCTATAAGTTGTCACTTCGTGCTTCTCTTTCAAAGATTCATGCTGTGTTTCACATTTATGTTCTTAAGACATATGTTGTTGACCTTTCACATATAATTGATTGGAAAAATTTACAAGTGGAAGATGATTGAATTTTCCAATTGGCACTAGTGCTTGTGTTAAATCAACGTAATATTATAATGTGAAACAAAGAAATTCAATAGGTACCATTCTAGTGGGATCCCATAAATGAGAGGAACACTGCGTAGGAGCATGAAAACCTTATGCACAACACTTATCCTCACCTTTTTGAATAAATAATTGGCCATTGTTATTTTATTAGGGGGAGGATGTAATGTCTCCACTCTAGGCAACTGTGTTTTTCGTTATACTTTCTGTTTTAATGCATTTATCAGATATTTGTGCTCATGAGGCATGTTAGACTAGTTGAACTCAAGAATAAGGAGTGTTTTACTATTCAAGAACACTATCAAATTTTCAAACAATTGATCTTAAACATTGTTATAATTTGATTATGATATTTAATTAGTGATATTGATGATTACTATTAATTCAGTTAACTATTAGTAGAATTTGTGAAAAGACATTGTAGGGTGATCCTTATATATTTTTGGTCGGTACGGTGCTATTTAAATGTTGAATTTGTTGTAAGATGGATTTTTGGCATATATGGATAATTTCTTAAAATTATGTTAAACCACAACCAACGCTTAATCTTACATCAAGCCAAAAAATTAAGACCCATGGCCAAGTAGTATTTTTTGTCATGAGAGTATAAAATTATTTTATTAATATTAATTCCTTTGACAAAGGTAAATGTTGGCCATAGTCTATTATGATTAGAAAATACCATTAAAACTTGCATAGAAACAAGTTCAAGATCTAACTATCTATTGATAATTGTTTAAGTTTTTAATAAGTTGGTTGAACCTTTTAAGGGATAAGCCCCCACCACAATGACCATTGCACTTATGTATTAGATTTTCAAACTTGAAAAAAGACCCTACCAATTTGGGGGCATTTAAGTTAATTGATTTTTTCTTGCTAAAAAGCCATTTAACGCTTGGAACCCAAATCAGGGCGAGTTACGAAAAAATGGGGGAAAATGTAGTTATATGGTTGACTTTTTCAAAACATCATTTTTGTATATGGGTGCTATTGAGGAGGAGAACCTTGGATTTTTTTGGAGATCTACTGGATTTCAATTGTAGTCCACATTAACATGATTACTACGAATCTATGCATGCAAGCATGAAGGTAAATGAAAATTGGATTTTGTTTTGTTTTCCATGATTATCTGAGGTGATGTTTCCATGCAAAATCCTTCTTGAAAATAGTTTTTCCCTTATGATGTGAAAAATTTGCATGAATTAATTTGATATTTTTAAAATGGATTCACTGCAAAAATTTTAAGTGTGAAATGAGGTCTAGGGTTTGACATAAAACCCTAACCACACCAATATGTTAAATTATATACATATACATAGGTCCATGATCTAAATATGTAGATGGTGGCAAAGAACACAAATGCATAACATGAGATATGCGTGAGAAAATCACATAGGGAGGTAAAAATCCACAATGATTATTCATTATTTGAGAAATTAATTTACCCAATACAATCTTCTTTTCATAGTTCTTAGAAAATCTCCTTCACAAAACCAATATTTGAATATTTTAAATGTTTTAATACTTGTAAGCTTGAATTTATATTGAAATTTCTCAAATGTATTGATTTTACCATATAAAATCAATTATAAAAGGAGTGAACTATTGTAATCAACGAGTTCAACCTCTCACCCAATTCACACAATGCTAAATTTTATAACCATATATTTTATTATTTATTAACGTAAGTATTAATTCATGTAGGTTAAACAATAAAATATATTACTATTAATTTATCTATATAATTTTTTATTAATATATTAATTGTGTCATATACTAAATATCGTTGATTGTTACAACACTCTCCCTTAATGTTAAGTGGATGTACATGCCATAACCACCTTTATAAAAATTGAATTATACTCTGTAAACTATCTAGGATGAGTTTAAGGTGCATGTAACATTTGAAAGATTTATAAACCTTCATCATGTCAATATCACCTTTTGAAATAAAATGAGTTATAATCCATAAATTATTTAAATTAAGTTTAAGCTATCACATTCATAAGACTATATCTCGCAGTTTCTCATGAATAATTAACCAAGTATTTTGGAGTCTTTTATAACATAAAAACCTCTATTAAAACATATGCTTTTAAGTATTTGATACATTGTAAACTCACATATGGTAAAGTTTTTTTAAATCACATAAATTGACTTACTACAATGATTTTATATCTTAAGAAGAAGAAAGAAATATATTGTTGTTAGGAAGTGACATTGTCATGCACACTCTCCCTCAATGATAACTCTAAGAGGCCCAATATTGTATGAAACTGGAAAAACTTGGTAGCATTAAGTGATTTTGTGAAAACCTCTACCACTTATTTATATGTAGGACAAAATTGAAGATCAATATCACCATTGAGGACTTTCTCTCAGATACAATTCACATGAATTTCAATATGTTTAGTTATTTGGTGTTGCACTAGATTTTTTATTAGAGCTATATAACTTTGATTAACACATAGAAAGGTGGTAATATGAAAAGCATCCAAATGATGTTATTCTAAGAACTTTCACAACCACATGACTTCTTTAACATCTTTCATATCACTTCTATACTTGGCTTCTATAAAAAAATAAAAACAAATAATTATTTTTTGTTGCTCTAAGTGAAAACACCTACACCAAACTTAAACACATTCAGAAGTAGATTTGAAATCTATAATATTACTAGCATGGTCAGCATCACAATAACTATATAAATTAACATTATCAATAGAATAACAATATAAATTAAAATTTACAATTTTTTTGATATATCAAAGTATTTATATTGTTAAATTTTTTAATGATCCAAATATGAATCTTGCATTAATCTGAAAGCAACACCTACAATGAATAAAACATATGACCTAGTAATAGTTAGAATGAATTAAACTTCTAACTAGCTATCTGTATAGAGTGGGGTTAACTTTGTCACAAGAAGGTTTATAATCAAATTTAACACCAAATTCAATAAGGGTAGATGTAGGTTTACAGTCAAGCATATTAAATTTAACAAGCAATTTATGTGCATAATGAGATTGAGATATAAAAATTAATTTTTTATTTTACAATACTCCCATTCCTAGAAAATGATGAAGAATGCCTAGATCAGTCATTTTAAAAGATTGACTTAGTTTATTTTTATAATTAAGAATTAAACTATTTTGATTTCCAATAATAAGAAGATCATCAATATATAATGCAATTAAGATAAGATAATTATTTTCAACTTTTGTAAAGATATAATTATCAAAATAATAGTTAGAGAAACCCAGTTCTTTAAAATAACTTGTGATTTTAGAATATCAAACTCAAAGAGCTTGTTTTAAACCACATATAGATTTCATTAATTGACAAACATAATGTTCTTTTTTAGGTTTGATGAAACCTTTAGGTTAAGTCATGTAGATTTTTTCTTCTATATCACCATTTGAGAAGGTATTTTTGACATCTATTTGGTGTATAATTTGAAATATCTATTTGAAATAAAATATTTTTATTTATTTATATTGCAGTTAATTCAAAAAATTCATTCAAATACCAAAACAATACATACAATGCAAAAAACTAATAGCTCACACGCATTTTCTTTATTTCAGTCAATTACATATATAGAAAATATTTTGAAAACAATTATAAAAGATACAAATAAGATAATAAAATCAGATTATTAGTTTTTCCTTATTTTTTCACCAAATCCTAACCTAGAACAACATAAAGGTGAAATATCTCAAAACAGTAGGAAAACATCAAAAGGCATAAAGATTTAATTTTCTCTTAAAACCTTAGTTGAAAATAACACTTGAACAATATGACATCATCAAACTCTAATTGTAGCAGTATGATAGCATTCAAAATGGTATGGTAGCCCTTAAAAACTAGCTCAAGAAAATCAAATCTTAGCTTAAAAAAGTCAAGGTCTATGTACAATAATGAATAGTGACATGAATAGTAACAATATGAATAGTGACATCAAGTTGAAATTTCACTGTAGGAGAATATTTTCATAAATTTTTGAGCTATTACAACCCTATGCACAACCATAAATTAGTCAATATGTACGTATGTGAAGAATTTTCTATGAATCTGAAAGCTCTGGTGTAATCCTTGAATATGATTACCAGATAGGTTTGAGGATTTTCGTCCCCAACCCTATACACATGAGGGTTTTCATCATCTGTGTAAAATATTGAAGTTATTTTCCCAAATTTACAAAACAAGGGTTTTGTAAAAGTGTTTGAATGAATGAACGATTGACCCTTCACTTTTCCTAATCAATTCTTTTAATAATATATTTTCATCCAAAACCCTAAAAGTATTTAATATTAATTTTAATTGAATATTCATATTTTTCCATCCTTATAATTATTAAACCTTTTTGCCATGTATCCAATATATTTTTTTGGCCCCATTCAATAATGATACACTAAGTGTTTTTTTTAAGTTATATTTTAAAGTATATTTTTTGATAACTTAATGAATTATTATAACATTATTTCATTTTTTAAATCTCCTTAGCCCATGAGAAATAAAAATAGGCTTCAGATCCTTTGATTTAATTAATTCAAAAAAGGGGACATTATAGTCTACCCTTTTCAAAATTATTTGTTTTCAAGCAATGTCTAAACCATCCTACAAATACTAGGATCTCAAACCAAACTTTTTGTCTCTTCTAATCCTCCTTGTGAGGTGGTTAGTTTTTGGTGCACTTCTCTAATATAGTGAAGAATTAGAAACCTTGTACCCAATGGCACTTCTCCAACGATCTCCATGAGTGAACACATGATGGTTGAATCATGAATTAGTTGGGATCTAAAAAGAGTTTGAAAACCATCCCCATCGTAAACTTGAATATATCTATTGAAAGATTCATAAGTCTCCTTACATCCCTTGACATCAAGTCAAAGATCATAAGACAACTCTTTGCCAGTAGGGTTACAATTCGCATCAAAGCAATCTATGTAATTCTAAAAAGGCTCCTTTCTATTCACTATCAAGCCCAAAGGTTTATCATATGCTTTGGGTACCTCTGTTAGTTGGTTCACCAAATTTAAAACATGGAAACTACATGGCATGCCTAAGGACCAACCAAATTCATTAATAATCACTTTCTCATTGTAGACGTTTGCCTCTTCAATGTCTATATATTCGTTATTCACCTTGCAATCATCACCATTTTTTTCTCCAAAATTGTTTGCTATAGTTTCAAATTGTCCACTTGTACTTTAACCAGTGCTTGGATGATGCTCTTTGTACATTGATTTCTAAAAAGCATTCATGTTGCTAATATCCTAAATTAAAAGTGCCCAAATTAAGTATTGTATTTCCTATAGGCAATTCCAACAATGCACTTGAATACTTTATTCTCAATAGAAGGTTACTAACTTGATGACTTATGCTCTTAGAAACAAAGCTTGGGTTACCAGATCCATTACCCTATTCCCACCAAACTGTACCATGGTGAAATTTAGGTCTTAAAGGATCTAAAATTAATGGTTCTAAAATACAAACTTGTACTATGCAAAACTTAGGATACCCCAAACTAAATAAGCATTAGATCACAAGAACAACCACAATATTGGAACTAACCAAGCAACTCACATGGTTTCATGGAAGACTGAATGTAAGTATCTTTTTTTTGGGCTTGTCTTTGTTTCTATAATATCTATGGTTGCTAATGTTAGTGGATTTATAGGTTTCATGAGAACTCTATTCAGAATTTACATTTGTAAAATTTTAAACAAATTTCCTAAAAAATTAGGAGGCAAAAATCTTGTGATATGCTTATCTTGAATGAAAGTTATAAGTTCATGCATAACATATTGACATAAGCCTATGCTATTAAAACCTATCAAGCAAATAATAATTATCAAACGTCATGCCATCTCTGGAAAGTAAGTTTTGCTGTCAATCTTAGAAGTTTTGATCCATTCAAATGTTGTAGATTTAGAAGTTACTAAAAGTTGTAAAACTATATCATACATCAGACCATATAATTTTTCAAGTGTTCCATGGTGTCTTAGTTGAGATTTTGATTGAAGCAACCAATCATACGATTAATTACCTTGTTGCCTAGTCATAAAATATACAAAGAAAGACCTTGGCAAATACAAACCCCCTGATACTTTTGATAGATCTTAACATGAAGATGAAATAAAAAACAATTTTTACAAAAGAAAGAGAATATCATGCAGATAAATATAATCATTTTGATTCCCCTAGCTCTTAAAACTACTGGTTAAAGATGCTTGAAAGATTTCAATTAGACTCAATATTTTACCCTCTAAACTATTTCTTATAAGCATACACAACAAGAGAAATTCATTATTACATTAATGTTCATGGAATTGGAAATATTTAATAATTTCCTTACAATACTTTGTGACTAGATCCTTTGGCAAAAAGGGAATTAATACTTGCAGTCTTCCAATCTAGCCAAGGGTTGTGAAATTATGCATTTTATTTATTATATTAAAAATTGAATCTTTGAGAATCAAATTGCTTGTTGGATTTTCATGTAAAGAGATAAATTCCTTCACATTTTCATGTTGCATATTTAGTGGGAAAAAAACCCATGAAACGCTCTTCAAGATTTTCAATTTCAATAAAAATAGTTCCCTAAAAAGAAAATCTTTTACATGCATAGAAAAGTTTTGGATATTAATCTGCGCACATTTTCTTTGTCTCTATTATAATTCAACCCTCCTACCCCAAATCTAACAAGGTTCACTATTAAACATGATACATAATCTATTATTTGTGATCTTTACTCTCGTGCCAAAATATTCAAAAGCAAATTCAATATAGACTTTATCTTTTTCTCTTTCTTGACGCTTTTCTAGTTTTGAAAGTGAATCCATTGAGAATAATAGTTTCTCCTTCTATGCATTCCAGAGGAACATCATTTTTATTGAAAAGATTGTATTCTCAATCAAATTTTTGAAAGTTTCATCCCTCTTGAGGAAAATTCTCCCATTGTCATGCTAAAATATTTTGGCATCAGGATGAATGTGCAAATCAAAAAATTTATGAAGAGAAAGAACTTCAAGGTTGACATTTCCTGTCTTCTAGGTGACGATAATTTATTTTGTTGATTCACAGAGACTTTGAGACTGGTCTATAAGAATTGATTTAACTACTTATTCATATTTTCCTACCTTTTCCAACATGAAAACCTCACATAACACATCCCATTCCCCCATGCCACCTCTAAATCCTGTATGCAGTTCCCATTTGTCATTAATGCAATTTCATTTATTGTTTTTGATTCAGCACAATTGATCATGAATTTTTCTTTCTCAGTGATTGTTTTTACATTGCAGGTGTTTCATACATATCAAAAATGTTATATAAATATTTTGAAACCAATATGAAGACCCCACCAACACATGTATGACCTATTTTTCCTTTGCATTGATCTACCTAATATTTTGAAACACAAACCAGTTGAGATGCATCTTTTTGATGCTTCTATTACAAAATATCTCCAATGATCGACATGAGTCAATAACATAATGCAACCCATGAATGGTCATAGAATATTTTACAATATTTATTATGAGTATTAAATTTCTGTAAGTATCATGAATTTACATAGCACTTGTAGCTTCTTCAATATCACTATTATTATGTATAACATGGATCTTCCTTAGTGACTCACATGTGATTGTAACTTGCTTAAGTTTCTTTATATCCTACTTTTCGCCTTGAAATGAAACCCGGATATCCTTCTTACATCTCAAAATATCACCCAACTCCTTCATGCAAAAATAGTTTTGAACTTTAATCTCATAATCTATATGCCATATGCTAAAAATTGTATCTTTGACCCTATCACCATTTTTAGAATGCTTTCCATGATGACAAGATTCTTGTAATGGCATAATATGAAGCAACAAATTTAAAATATGACCATCCGTTTCATACCTCAGGCTATAATAGAAGTGTTCACCTTCTTTTACTGAATTAGAATTTGTTGAGAAACCCTCAACACCTCCATCCTTGTGACTCATAATTTACACATTAGGGTCAACATTCTCCTCAAGTGAAAGCTTATCAACATGGCTATCCTAAAATTCAATCATATATGACAATGACTCCCCTTTGGGAAGATTTTTGGGTAGCTCATGTATTGACACATCTATTTACATCTTTGGCTCCTTGCATTTAGCTAGTGATGCCTTTTCCAATAGGATCTCCTTACCTTTGTCTTGCATGCAAAATTACTTTTGCTCTTCAATAGGGTTTTGAGTTTTGGATCTTGACTTTTATATTTTCTTCAATTATTCCATGCCCTTAGATCCTTTTGATGTTCTTTCATTTATTATAACAACTCTAACATGGATTCTTGCATTATTCTCATGATTAACATGATGGCCAAATCATAACTTTGATATCATTAAAATATCTCTTTCAAGATAAAATAAGAATTCTATTTTTATTATCATTAATTCTAAAAACCATTCAAATACCATAATAATACATGCAATATGAAAAACTAATAACTCGCACATGTTCCTTTTATTTCAATAATTTACATATATAAAAAATATTTTGAAAACAATTATGGAAGATACAAATAACATAATAAAATCATATTATTGGGTTTTCCTAATTTTTCCAACAATTCCTAACGTGGAACAATATAAAGACAAAACCTTTCATTGAAACTCTAGCTAGAAATGTCCCATAAAAATACAACAACATCAAGACATAAAGATTATATTATTCCTAAAAAACCTAGCTGAGAATAACACCTAAACAATACAACAACATCAAACCCTAGTTACAATAGTATAATATCATTCAAAATGGTATAACAACCCTTGAAAATTAATGAGTAGCTCATCAAAGTCAATCCCTAACACATAAAAGTCAATGCCTAGGTACGATAATGAATATTGATGTGAATAGTGATGTTGTGAATAATGATTTGAATAGTAATGCAGTGGGTATTGATGTCATGAATAGTAATATCAATCTAAAATGTCATTGTAGGAGAATATTTTCATAATTTTTTAAACTATTGCATCCACATAACCATAAATCAGTGGATTTTTACCTATACAATGGATTTCCTCTGAATATGAAATCTCTAGTGTAATCCCTGCATGAAATTACTAAATGGGTTTAAAGTTTTTCATCCTCAAACTTGTGCACTGTTGGCCAATTTTGGCCCACATACAAATTTTTTCCTAATGAATCAATTTCTAGAGATCTTGGTATGGAGTGATCCATTGAGCAGAGTTCCTAGATGAGAACAAGATCAAAATTCACTTACAAAGATTTTGAAACACTTTAAGCAAGCTTAAAGTGTGTTTTGTTGATCTTTGAGAAGCAAGGCTTGGAAACAAGTCTAGGATTACAAAATAAAGAAGACCAACAAGTTTTCATAATATTTCAAACATTCAAGAGCATGAATCAGATCTCACAAAGTCTTAAACATTCATTAGAGCCTTCTAAAAGAGACAACAATTTCTTGTCCAAGTCTAGAGAGCCCAGACCATCATGGCATGTCATGTAGGAATAGACTGGTCAAATTTATTATGCATTTAATAAGTATGCTTAAAAATCCTCTCAAGGCTAAAAGACAAAATGGACATGATGTATTTCATGCCTAGATAGTCCTTTGAAAATTTAATAACTTGATGAGTTATCTATCTCATGTTATAAAGCTTCAAAGTTAGACTTACAAAGTGAAATGTGTGTAGGAACATCGATTTTAAGCTTCATGAACTACCCATTTTAATTCAAATGTTCCAAGATCAATGATCAACATTCGATCAAATCAAATCCAATGGTAAATGGTGATCTAATAGATGTCAGTGGGTCCCAAAGATCTAACGACATATATTTGATCATAGATTTGATGGTGAGCATCAAGTCAAAAGGTCAACATAAATGCATAAGTGACAAGTGTTCAAATCATAGGAGATAAGATCAAATCTAATGGTGCACATCAACTGACAGAGCTAGTGGGCCCAAATAGATATACAATGCATGTTTAATCATACCAAATCAAATCAATGATGAGTAATGATTTAATAGGTCAATGGATCTTGGGAACAAATAAGGAGCTTCTAGGTGTCATGACCATGACAACTGTCAGGCAAATCCATGGCTTGAATTCATTCATATAGAAAAAGATCAATGGTGCGCATCCAAAAAGATCCAATGGTGCTCATCTAATGCATTCATAGATTGATGGTCAAGATTAAAATTTGATGACTAAGTGGATTGAATATCAATGACATGTGTTCATTGAGCAAATCATAGATCGATGATCAAGATTAAAGGTCAAAAATGAAGAACTTCAATGGAGAGAAATCATGACCTAGGTTGAAAAGGAAGCAAGTCCTGTAAAGATCATCCCATCACCATTAGAGCTCAATCACAAACAAATGCAGTCATACAGTTAGGATGGTTAATGAAAAGGCTTTGATGCCATTAAAGATTAGGACCTCTGGTCAAATATTTAGAACATGTTGACCCCATTTTTCAAATTTGTAGTATTATTCTATGAATGTGTTCATTATTTATTTACATAAGACCTATATATACAATGAGATCTTGGTTATTTCAAGGTTCAAAGGTAGAATGAGTCTATTTAGACCTGATGAAGATAAATAATGAGGCTATGTAGCATGTAGGCTCTTTATCAATATATAGTAACTATGTGAAAACCAATAAATTATATTGATTTTCAATCTATAATATAGACCTACACCCATATTTTTTAGTATGGATAGATATGAATGGTTATGGAGAAGTGTCTCATCTTTAGACAAAGCTATAGATCTAACAAATAGCTAATAAAAGTAGACATGGTGATGGCTATGTTCAGATTCAAGGTATGAATACTTTGTCCATATAATGAAGTAAGTGGGAAGATGGTGTAGAAGATCAAAGCAAAGTAGTTTTAGGGATTGAAAAAATTAGTTAGAGCATTCAATTCTATTATAAAGCCTTGAATATTTTCTCTAAACAACATATATCATGGCTCAACACCTCCAACAAGTTATTATCTTCTAATATGTCTTCTAAAGCCAATTGGGGGCTTGAAGATTTTGGAGCTAATGAATGACTAGTTGGGGGGTATAATTAATGTTAATATATAAAAAGTGGTTGGGACCCCATCCAAGTGATTGGACTTCATTTAATGATCTTGGTACTCATATTCCCTCTTTGATGCAGAGTTAATTCACTTCTCTATCAAACTCTGCCTTTATCATTGATTTAAGATTCTCTTTGCTTCATTTGAAACTCATTCCCCATAGTCATTTTGGGGAAATCATGTAAACAATAACTATAATGTTATTTATAGTGATTCATGAGATCATGCTACACTATTTTCAAATGAATTATACACTATCAACAAATCATCCTTCAATAAACTAAATCATTCTTTGTTCATGTAATCTCTTTATCCTTCATGAAACTCTTACAAGATGTCAATGCCAAAGTAACCTTGTATGGGGAATCAAAAGACAAAATTTTTTAAATCACATCAAGATCTTATACCTTCTTATAAAACTCTTTTATTATCCCTACTTATACAACTAATTCAGTTTATCTGCTCACTTTCTTCAATCAAGCATCTTTCTAGCCTTAACCCTTACTAAGCCTACTTTGGGGTAAACCTCCTTGGTTTGGGAAATATAAAAAATTTAAAAACATTATGAGATTGTTTCCTAGGACCCATTTAAATTTTATATCTCTTATTTTCTCCATTTGATCAAACTTCACATGCATACCCTATTTCTCTACCATCCTAGACCTCAATTAGGCCTATCTAGCCCACAGTCAAAACCTACAGTTGATATTATATGGAATATTGGAGGTACCAACTTGAAACCATAAAAATATATTATATATAGACAAAATAGTCTCAATGACCAAGTTTGGGCCTTTTTGGCTAGTGAAAACTCATTTTATGGTCAAAACCCTAATCTAGGGTTTTTATGTCTTAGTACAAACACAAAAGACAAGAAATTTGCATAAAATGACCTACAAAGAGTTTAAAATAAAATTAGTGGTTGGAATAGTTTTTTTTATGCCTATGTCAATGTTTTTATTTAATAAACAAGTTATAACAACCCTCACCATGTTCACAACAAGGGTATCTCAGTCTCTCCACTGTATTTGCATGTAGGAAAATAGGGTAAACAAGGTTTCTCTATATTTTTAAATCCTAATGAATATTTGAATTACCATAGTTTGATATCCATATATATTTAACATTCCAAATTAATTCCAATATCTTTTTCATCAAACAAAACTCAATGTTAATGATGATAGGGTACAAAATTCTATCTTTATAAATTGTATGCATTTAATGAATAAAATTTTTGACCAAAGTGAAACTTATAGTCTCTTTTACCTTTGTTTTTTGTAATTATATTTATATTCACACTTAATACATGTTCCAATACTAATCCCACATAGAAATCAAGTGATAAAAAGATCAAAAACTCAGATTACAACTTGAACAAAACTATAAGATGCATTCCCTATTTGAAAGTCTTGACTATCTCCTTAAAAGTGACTTGTTATCAACCAATTTTTGTTCCATGAATAATATTAAATAATATTATATGATAATACACAATATCATTAATCATGAAATAAAACTACCCACCATTTTGATTATCAAAACACACATTAAACTCTGTCTATGATATAAATTGATTGCACATAGAAATATGATGTCATAAGCATCTTGATTCAATAGATTTCTTTATTTACATATCCATTACTTATCATCCTATAATAATATGAGAGGTTAATTCCTCCAAAAACTAAATCTCTCACACTATATAACTCCTATATATAATAAAAAACTCTTACAACAAGATTCATAATTGTTTCTTAATCAGGAACTTCTATCAACTTCCTACTCCAATGTATGGTGGTGGACTGCCACCTCACAACTCAACTTAAAATATGTATTTATTCACATCTTATGACATTCATGAGACCATAAAAAGTCTATTACATCTTTATTCCTCATTTATATATCTTCAACACTCTCTTAGACTAACTAAAACACTATGAAAAATTGAAAATCCTTTTTGATGAGAAAACTAACTTTGAATGCAAATTCAAATTTTCATACACTTAAGATACATTATAGACCATTTTGAGCATTCCTAAGATTCACTTGCATAATAATCCCAAGGGGAGAAAATTTTTGACACCCATTTTCTTCTCCCTTCAAATTCTCATATAGGTGTGTGTGATCTTGTCTACCATACTTGTACTTTGTCTTGCCTCTTGTTATCTTCTTCCATGATATACATATAATATACAACAGATCATTAAAAAAAAATGTTATTTCTCATTTCGTCAAGGCATTCTCTAGCTTACCTCTTTACTTTCTTGTTGTCTTACTCCCAAACACCTTCATGTGCTTTGTATGCTTCACTCTTCCTCTTTGCATCAGCCATCAATGCATCTTATTTTTCTCCTTGCATGTGTTTTTATTCATTTACAACATGTACTTCAACCTCAATAGCTTTAACTTCATAATATAGAGTGATTCCGTTTTCTTGACTTATTTTATCCTTCATTAATGCCCTTATCTTAGACACTACTGCTGCATTCCATAAGTCTATGTTTTTCTTGGCAACCTCCTTAACCATATCTCTATACATTTGATGAGGATCAAATCCATATTCTTTCTTCAAAGACTCATACAAATTTGAATATTCTTCATACATTTCCTTATGCTACTGTCACATTGCTCCTTTGGCTTCACTTGCATCCTCTTGAATGAGGATATCTTCCTTATTCATGTTATCTTCTTTCCAAAATGTCTGACCTGTTTGTTCTTGTTCCATCAACATGACTCTACCTTGATTCTCTTCTTCATCTTGACTTATTTTGATCACCACTTGGTCACATTCTTCCTTTTTTTGTTCTTTGAGCCTATGAATGGGCTCAACTATCTCATCCTTTCCTTCATCTCTCAAACCTGCATTCACACATACCAATACATCATTAGATTTCAAAACACGAGGCTTGATTACCTCCTTGTCCTTCATCTGGTGTTTTCTAGTTGATTTCAAGCTTGCATTTGTGTTCTTTTTGAAATTGGTGTAAGCTCTCAGTGAGTCTTATAACTCCTCTTTGTTTTCATCCATTGCTTCCTAAAACTAGTGTATGAAATACTTATGCAATTATATAGATTTTGAGATTGTGTAATCTAGTACTATCTTATGCTTCTTCTGTGTATATTTCATGCTTGTGTGAGTTCTCACTTAATTTGGTACATCACCCTTTTAGCTTTATTAGGAGCCCTTTTCCCCTTGATAACCCTTTTCTCAGTGCAAACATTAGTATAGGTGATCCATCAAGAGGAATCTGACCTTCTCCAAAGCTTCAATCCCACCATAGGTGACCCAAAACCTAGGATTGTCCCAATATAGTATCTCAATTGGAGAGAGCCTGAATAACTCCCCTCAAGGGTTCAAATTGATGCTACAATAGTTTTTGGTACACTTGGTGGGACACAGAGTTTAAATAATATTGGTCAAAGTTTGATGTTGGTTTGATCAATCTGTAGTATTTATAGCTTCTAAACAATAACATCTGGTGACTCCAAAAGAAGATTTAACATTTTGGTAGCAGACCAGTGACTACACCCATGCCAAAGGTAACTACAAGGTTAGCTTTTATAGGTATTCCTTTTGAATTTTTTGAACTATATTTAAATTTAAAAAAAAGATTAAGGTTTTCCTATACACACCCATCTAAAGGAATCTTTTCTCCTAGGTCAATTTCAAGGCCTACCCCTGCAAGAAGATCTTTGTTAAACCCTTTCATAGCCATGGCAGTCCCTAGAGATGTTATGGATTTTAGTGATTAAAGTCTTCTGGCCCTCCCTCAATATGATCCTATTCTAATAATATCTCTTAAAAGTGTCCCTTATTTTATTATAGACCAATCTATAACCCATTTTGAACACCTCATAGATATAGCCAACTTCTACAACATTCATGATATCAACGAGGAAAATGTGGCAACTAGTTATTAGCCATCTCTTTCAAAGGTAAATCCTTAAACTGGTATAGAAGCCTTGATGCTAATTCCATTACCACATGGGACCAATTAGGAGAGGCTTTGTGTAAAATATTTGAGGATAAAATTGACCATTTGTCACTTGTAGAGTAGTTAACTAAAATAAAAAGAGACCCTCATGAAGTCATGCAAGACTTAAATACAAGGTTCCAAAAAACTTGGGATAATATCCCAGTCTCTGTTAGGCTAACCCTAACTTTGCCTTCCTATACTATTTGAAATCCATTAATAGTGACATTTTAGTAATGATCCAGTCTATGGGAGGGAACACATTACCAAATATATATGAGGTAGCAATCAAGATAGAAAATTATCTAGTCCAAGCTGGCAAGCTAACACCTAGACCACCAATACCTTTATTCCTTGAGATCAAACCATATCCTATTTATATTCCTTCCCTTTATGTGATTCATCCTATCCCTAAAATTGTTGCTACACCCTCACTAAAGCAAGAAAAGGCTTCCACTAATCAATCTAGTGATTGCCAAGAACA
This sequence comes from Torreya grandis, assembly GCA_037957365.1. Taxonomy (NCBI): domain Eukaryota; kingdom Viridiplantae; phylum Streptophyta; class Pinopsida; order Cupressales; family Taxaceae; genus Torreya; species Torreya grandis. The sequence continues at coordinate 1,547,012 of JARHVA010000374.1, read as the reverse complement.
TAAGAACTTTCAAGAGCTTAAGAGCATGTTTTAGTCCTTGGGAAATGAGTTAGAGAATGTTAAGAGGCAACAAGCTTTCAATAGGCCTTATCAAGATTCATATCAACCTTAGTAGAAATATTATCAACTAAATAGGACACCTTAAAAAGGAAACTTCCAAGGCCAAGGCCAAGGTCAAAACCAAGGACAAGGGTAGCCTAATTATAATAGATAGAGAAACTATAATCCAAATGTTACAAGCACTTCCAACACCTTGGTCCATGTTCAAAAAAATGTTACCCAAGAAGCTAAGGGTAACATGCCTTGGAATTAGTCTTTTGGGAAATCCATTATCCCAAACATTGATTTCACTCAAACTTTCAATGATTAATGGTAGCAGGCTACTAATTATGGGTATAATCAAGCTCTTATGGCTTAAAATACAGAGGCTCCCATGATAAAAAAATTAGAAGAGCCTCAAAAAATTCAAGGCCCTGATCAAGAACCAAGCCAGTTTGGTGCTACAATGGTTAACTATGAGTAAGAAGAGTGTTATGCACTTAATTAGTAGACTAGTCCTAGGCATGCATACATTCTAGTGGAAACAAATACAATGTTAAAAATAATGAACATGGATGGTAACTGGAAAGTAGTCAAGAAGCCTCCTACCATTACTCCTTTAATATCAAATCCAAATGTACTTAATTCTACTCCAAAGGATCCAATTGCTCCAAGGAATCAAAATGAGAGGAACGCCTTTGTTCTCCAAAGCTCACAAATTCAAAGTATAGTTGTGGCTTCCAAGGCACAACCAAAGGTTTGTGGTTCACCCATCAACATTGTGTAATAAATGAAAAGATCCAATGTGAGTGTGCCAATGTGGGATATACTTTCCATGCCTGGTCAGGTAGACATCCTCCAAAAAGGGTTGTCAAGAATCAAGGTTCATGAGAAGGAACCAATCAAATAAAATGTGGTTCTCACCAATGCAACCAAAGAACTTAGTGAAGGGCAATCAGGTAAGATGGTCAAACCTCCTCCCTTTTACATTTCAGTGATCATTGGTGACTCTTTAGTACAAAATTTCTTGGTAGATAGTGGGGCTAACACCTCAGTAATGCCAAAGTCTATAGCAGACCAACTTGGTCTAAAATATGAGCCCCAGTCTAAAGGAGTTATAGAACTTGATGGTTCTTCTATCAAGCCATATGATATAATCAAAAATCTCAACTTGACCCTGCATGCTTATCCTAGAGTCTCAATGGTTTAAGATGTGTTGATACAAAATGTACCTCCTCATTTTTCCATATGTCTATTCAACAAATTGACTGTAAATATTAGAGGTTATCTTGTAGTAGATTAGTCATACATGACATTCAGGACAAGATATGGAACCAAGGTATCCATTAAGGCTAAGCCCATTACACAATTCTACATAGAACCTTATGGACCAGTTAACATAAAACTCAATTGCACCATCCTTGATGAGGATGAACATATGGTTGATCAAGAAGTAAACAATCATTTTGAGGAGATACCAAACATGTTCTTGGATGAACTATGTAATGGCAATCATTCAAGTGATCCCTTGGAAGGAGTTGAAGAAAGGGACATGGGTGTCTAATACTTACATAAAGAAAATTAGTCCATGCCATCCCTCATTAGACCTCAAGAAGATCCTAGTGGCTTATGGAAATTTTTCTTTGATGGTTCAAGGAGTAAACATGGAGTGGGTGTAGGTGCAATGTTAGTATCCCCCTATAATGACAAGTATTTCTCTTTTTACAGGTTCTAATTTAGTTCTTATAATGCAATAGAATATGATGGTCTTATCCATGGCCTTCAATGGGATAATAAGAGAGGAATCAAGAAATTACAAGTTTATGGGGATAGTGAACTAATAGTGCACCAGGTCAGAAGCCAAAATATTACCAAAAATCCCTTGATGAAGTCTTACAAACATAGAGTGTGAGACCTAATTGAGGATTTTGAGGCCTTTGACATCCAAGCAATACAAAGAATCCAAAATGGACATGCTGATCAATTGATAGATGTGGGAACTCAATTTGATATCTCAAATGAGTTAAAGAAGACCAAGGTGTAGCCACATGTCAAAGTGGTGGTAAGACCATCAGTGCCATATAATAAAGAGCATTGGTAGGTCTTTGAGAATGACAAGAAAATTGCATATTTCTTATAATAGGAAGTAGAATTCTCCTCTATAAACCAGAAAAAATTTCAACATCAATATGAAGCAAAAATAGTTTAATTGAGATCTAACAAACTTCCTAAAGGACTTGTCACCCTTGAAGGTCTTTTCAATGAGGGATATCATATGAGAAAGGACAAGACAATGATGTCAACCAATGAAGAGAACTACGAAAGAGTCCTTATCTTCAAGGACAAGCTCCTTAAGCTTGGGAAGGTAAGTACTAAAATTGAAAAGCATGCTTTCATAGATCTTTGTAAGGAATATGTAGACATATTTGATTGGGAATATAGTGACTTGAGAGGCTTTGATCCTAAGCTATCCCAACACACTATAGAACTAGAGGCTAATGCCAAGCCTATCAAGTAGAATCAGAGACTTATAAACCCTAAAATAGAAGAGCTTATGAGGAAAGAATTGACCAAGATAATTGAATCCAAGATCATATTTCCCATAAAGCACTCCTCATGGGTAACCAATTTGGTGCCTATCAAAAAGAAGAGTGGGAATATCAGATTGTATGTTAACTTCAAGGACCTAAACAAAGTATCCTTCAAGAATCCCTATCCTTTACCATCTATGGAATAAATTTTTCAGATGGTTACTAATTTAGAATGCTTTTCCCTTTTGGATGGGTATTTAGGTTACAACCAAGCACTGGTAAGAGGGGATGATCAGTATAAGACTACCTTCACCACTAAGTGGGGCACATATGCTTACAAAAAGATGCCTTGTAGGTTGTCAAATGTAGGGGAAACTTTTCAAAGAGCCATGGACATGGATTTTAAAATATTGTTAAATCAAATGGTGTTGGTCTACTTAGATGACATCACATTTTTCTCCAAGAAATCCAGTGAGCACATGGTACATCTAATGTTGATCTTTGAAAGATGCAGAGAGTATGGGATCTATTTAAAGCCTAAAAAAATATGTGTTTATTATTCATAAAGGCAAAATTTTGGGTCACATTATCTTAAAGGAGGGATTATCCATTGAATTTGATAGAATAAATTATAAAACCTAACTTGTCAAAGGATTTTATATTGTACACCTTTACCAATGTTGATAATATATCAGCTATGGAGATGTAGAAGAATGGTGAAGGACTTGAGAAACCAAATAATTTTTTTAGTCAAGGGATTGAGGGATATGAGGTATGGTATACTTTCATATAAAAGTAGGTTCTTGTAGATTTGAGAATCCTCAAAAATTTCAAACCAATACTCTCCAACAGTAAATTTTATCTTATGGTGTCTCATCCTAGAGTTAGGGATTTCATCCTCAACAAGGATTTGAATGGAAATAGAGCTAGCTGGATTATCCAGGTCATGAAGTATGATGTGGAGATTAAAGTCACCAAGATGGTAAGAGGAAAAATCTATTCAAGAAGAAAAAAAAAGTTATTTTGGTGACACAAGACAACTCACAGACAGATGCACCTCCATATCATAAAAATTAGTTCTAAGACATGACACATTTCTTGATGATAGGAGAATGCACCCAAGGTTTGGATAGGGAAAAAATAAAGTATTTTAGACTTCAATCCATACCTTATTCATTATTTGATATTGTTCTTTTTATAAATGACCTCAATGGAGTACTCCTTAGGTGCATAGGTGATGACCAAGTGACACAAATTTTAGAGAAGTTTCATGATGGACTTGCAAGAGGCCACTTTTGTCCAAGAACAATAATAGTAAAGGTAATGAGAGCTGACTATTATTGGTTTAGCCTTTTCAAATATGCCTATGCATGGGTCAAAAAAATTTAAAAGTGTGCTCTATTTTTAAGAAATCAGAGATTAGCTTATCTTCCACTCAACCCAATCCATGTGGAACAACCCTTCATGCAATGGGGGTTGGACTTCATAGGGATGATAAAACCACCTTCAAGTATAGGGAATAAATGGGTGATCACTACAACTAACTAATTCAACAGGTGGGTGGAAGTAATTGCCTTAAAATAAGCTAATGAAACAATATTACTAGACTTCCATGACAACATAGTGACTAGGTTTGGTGTCCCAACTACTATACTTTCAAATAATGCCTTAGTATTTATGGTCATGAAGATAAGTGAATGGGCATTCAAGCTAGGCATATACCTCAGCACATCCTCCAATTACTACCTTCAAGGTAATGGACTGGTAGAGTCCACAAATAAGAATTTACTAAGGTTTATCAAGAGAACCATGGAAGAGAATAAAAAATATGGCATACAAAGATAAGGAAAACCTTATGGGATAACATAATGACTCCCAAAGCTGCCACTGGTAATTCTACATATGTCCTTATATATGGAAAGGAAGCCAAATTTCCCATTTCTCTTGAACTTCCTACATTGGAGTTAGTCCATCAACTTGATTTGATAGAGAATGAGCTTATGAGCACAAGGATGGAAGAACTCATAGAGCTTGAATAAACTAGGGACCTTGTAATGAATACATTAGAGTCGCACCAAGCTCAAGTGAAGAAAGCCTTTGAGAAGAAAGCCATAGCAAGGAACTTTAAATAAGGGGACATAGTCCTCAAATAGGAATCAAATAAGGCCAATTTAGGTAACCATACCAAGTTTGACATCTTATGGAGTGGTCCTTATTTGATCCATGGATACAAATAACATAATGATTTTTATTATGCCCATCTGGATGGAGAGGTATTACCCATCCTAGTCAATGGAATTCATATAAAGCCTTGTTATTAAAAGATTTTTCAGCTATTGCATGATATTGTAACATGTTAAAATAGTTTTCTATGCTTTCCTCTAAGTTCCTTGAGCACATTTCCTTTCAGTTGTGTGTTTCCCTTTCAATAAGTGCTTGTGGCACATTTATGTGTCTTGATCATTTATTCCTTTTTCCTTCAAGAGGAATTTTCAAGAATGGTTAGCCTTGAGTCAATATCACATCAAGTGATAGGAAAGAATATGACTCCATGTACCTAATGGATCAATTTAAGACCACTAAGTCTTTACATAGTAGGCATGTAACCCTAGGATGTCACCAAAAATTTTGACCAATTTTGGCCCACATAAAGAAATTTTCCCAATGAATCAGTTTATAGAGGTATTCATATGGAGTGATCATCTAAGGAGAGTTCCTTGTTGAGAAGGAGATAAAATGTCACTTAAAAATGTTTTGAAATGCTTTAAGTAGGCTTAAAGTGTGTTTTATTGATCTTTGACAAGCAAGGCTTGGAAACAGGTCTAAGATTGAAAGAAAAGAAGACCAATAGGTTTTCATATTGTTTCAAGCATTCAAGATCATGCATCAAATTGCAAAAAATATTAGAAGTTCATTTGATCCTTCTAAAAGAGACAATAATTTCTTGTGCAAGTCTAGAGAGCCTAGACTATCATGGCATGTCACGTAGGAATGGACTAGTCAACTTGATTGTGCATTTAATAAGTATGCTTAGAAAGCATCTTAGGGCCAAAATACCACATGGACATGATGTATTTCATGCCTAAATCATCCTATATAAATTTAAAAACTTGATGAGTTGTCTATCTCAAGTTATAAAGCTTCAAAGTTAGACTTACAGAGTGAAATGTGCATGGAGACATTAAGTTTAAGCTTCATGAACTAACCATTTGAATTCAAATATTCCAAGATCAACAATCAATGTTTAATTGAACCAAGTCCAATAGTGAGTGGTGATCTGATAGATGTCAATGGGTTCCAAATATTTAATGGCACACATTTGATCATATATTCTAGATCGATGGTGAGCATCAAGCCAAAATGTCAACATGAACATGCAAGTGACAAGTGTCCAAATCTTGGGAGCTAAGATCAAATCTAATAGTGCACATTGACTAATAGAATTAGTGGGCCTAAATAGATCTATGATGTGCATTTAATTTTATCAAAGTACATCAATGGTGAGTAATGAGTCAATAGGTTAGTATATCTTTGAAATAAATAAGGAGCTACCAGGTGTCATGATCATGGCAACTATCAGACAAATCCATGACTCATGTTTCTTTCTTATAGATAAGATTAATGGTGTGCAACTAAGAAGATATAATAGTTCTCATCTAATGTAGATCATAGATCTATGGTCAAGATAAAAAGTTGATGATTAAGTAGATCAAATATCAACAACATACATTCATTGAGTGGATCACAGATTGATGATCAAGATTAAAGGTAAAAAACCAAGAACTTTAGTGGAGACCAATTATAACCTAGGTCAAAAATAAATGAAATCCTGTAAAGATAATCCCATCACCATTAGATCTCAATCACAAGTAGATACAATAATATAATAAATATGGTTAATGATAAGGCTCCAATGCTATTAAAGCTCAAGATCTCTGGTTGAAGATTTAGAACCTGTCGACCCCATTTTTCAAAGTTATAGTATTATTCTATGACTGTGTTCACTATTTATTTAAAGAAGACCTATGAATATAATAATCTCTTAGTTATTTCAAGGTTCAAAGGTATAATTGGTCTATTTATACCTAATCGAGATAAATAATAAGGCTATATACCCTGTAGGCTCTTTATCGATATATAGTAATTATATGAAAACTAATGAATTAGATTGGGTTTCAATCTATAATATAGACCTATGCCTAGATTTTTTAGTAGGGGTAGATATGAATGGTTATGGAGAAGTGTATCATCTTTAGACAAAACTATAGCTCTGACAAACAAATGATAAAAGCATACATGGTGATGGCTTTACCTAGATTCAAGGTATGAAGACTTTGTCCTTACAGTGAAGAAAGTGGGAAGATGGCAGAGATGATAAAAAAAATAGTTTTGGGGATTGGATAAAGCAGTTAGAGAAATAAATTATATTATAAGGCCTTTAATATTTTCTCCAAATAGTATAGATCATGGCTCAAAACCTCCAAAAAGTTCTTAGCTTCTAGTATGTCTTCTAAAGCCAATAGGGGGCTTGAAGTTTTTGCAGCTAATGAATGACTAGTTAGGGGGCATAATTAATGTTAATATATCAAAAGTGGTTGGGAACCCTTATAAGTGATTGGGATTAATTTAATTATCTTGGTTCTCATGCTCCCTCTTCTCTCTCCTTTTCTCATATATTACCCATTATTTCCATTTTGGTAAATTCTCTCTCAGATTTTAGAAGGACACTCTCTCACTTTTGATAAGAATTCTCTCTCAATTCTATAAGAATAGAGACTCTCATTTGATAAGGCTAGACCATATAAAAACTTGTATGAAATACCTATTGAATCTAATAAATACTTTCTTTGCATATCTCTTGCTTTTGAACTATGTTTAGTAAGCCTGTGCATGATGGCATTATGAAGGAGAATTTTTCATGCCCATTGTCCTTCTTTCTTAACTATTTTAGGGTGTTTTCTAGTTGATTTCAAGTTTTAATTTGTGTTCTTTCTTCCATTGGTGTAAGATTTTAGTGATTCTTAGAACTCCTCTTTATTTTCATCCATTGCTTCTTGAACCTAGTGTATGAAATACTTATGCAATTAGCTAGATTTTGAGTTTGTGTAAGCTAGTACTATATTATGCTTATTTAGTGTATATTTCATGCTTGTGTGATTTATCACTTAATTTTTTACATCATGATTTTAGCTTATTTAGGATCTTTTTCCCTCTTTCTAACCCTTTTCTCAGTGTAAACATTAGTATAGGTGATGCATCAAGAGGAAGACAGACTTTTCTGGAGGTTCAACCCCACCATAGGTGACCCATAACCTGGGGTTATCCCAATAATGTAACTCAATTGGAGAAAGCCTGAAGAACTCCCCCCAAGGGTGTAAATTGATGCTACAACATACACATGAGGGTTTTCATCCTTTGTGTATAATATTGAAGCTATTGTCCCAAAATTACAAAACAAGATATTTGTAAAAGTGTTCGAATGAATGAATGATTGACCCTTCACTTTTTAAAATCAATTATTTTAATAAGCTCTTTTCATCCAAAACCATAAAATTAATTAATATTACTTTGAATTGAATATTTATCTTTTTCCATCCTTATAACTATTAATTACCTTTTTTGGTCATGTATCCAATATTTTATTTTTGGCCCCATTTAATAATAATACACTACGTGTTGGTGTAGGATATTACTTTCCTACTCTTTAACTTATTTAGGTGTTATTTCATTGGATATATTTATCCCATATTCATGAGGATGATGGGTTTATGCCTTACTTCCACCTATATTGAGGAAGTTAGTCTCACATGCATGGGATAGTTAGGATTCTCTTATCTTCTACCTATGTGTACATCTCTATTGCAATCTATTTGATGTAGAGCACATAACAATTAATTGATTCTTTACATGCAATGTTGAAGATTATATGGTTATAGTAATGATATCTTGGAGAGATCTTGGTTGAGGAGTTTTGTTAACTCTTTCATGATATCAAATCCACCCTCCAACAATCATTGCTTAGTTTTAGGTTTATCTCATTACAAATCCATCAATATTTCATTTTTCCCTAATTGAGCCCTTTTTTTACAAGCTATTTCTATAGTATTTTGACCTATTTTTTTCATCCAACTATTTTATGGCATATTTTTAGGGCTTTTAACTTGTGCCATTTAGTACAGAAGGCCTCAAAATGCTAGGATTGCCTGTCAATTTATCAAAAACAAATAATTTTAAAAAAACTCATTTTTTAAGGTTTTTAGTGTTACCCAAGTACAGAGCCATACAACACATTTATTTATTATTTTTCTAAAAAAATATGGGTTTTCATATATATTTTTGAGTTTTTCAAAAAAATTATGGATTGTTTGTAGATCTACGTCTTTTATGTCTATTTGACAAATCTGAGGAGCTGAGGAAGTGGTGTTGGCATTGGATCTTTATCAGGGTTTTTTTTTTCTTGTTTTGAATAGTCTAGTTTCCATTGACCTTGACTATGTATTAGTGGCTGGACCCCTTGATCTACTCCACATAGGCATTCTACTCAGCCCAACTGTAGACTCTCCACCCCTACTCCCTACACAACTGGATTTGATCCAGTATGCTCTTTCTCACCATCCATTTTTTTAAGAACATTATTTTCCATGCATGTAAACCTTAGACATTATTTCAAAGATCCATACCTACCAACAAACCATATAGTGTTGATAAGATAGTTTTTGGTGCTATGTTTCTCCATTTTATCAGTGAGCATAATATCATATCACATGGGATGTAACATAATGAACACCATGATAAAACATAAAAAGAAGGTGACTTTTAGCTCCTTTATTACATCCTTTATGCTTATCACTAGGTTTGTGTATCCATTGATGAAGTGGTAAGCTGATACTCACTAGCCATTTTCTCATTGTTTGGGCCTTCAAAACCTCTTATTGTCTACTACAAATAATACAAATTTGTTCTAAGCTTCTACCACCAACACCTTCAAGCCAAGATTGAGTGCACTGTTATTTGGCATCGACCTTCATTCTACAAAGCTAAGTTATTGTTACTCTCACCATCCTCCTAGAGCTCACTTAAACTCTTATATCTAGCTAAAACTATCTCATCGACAATCAAATTCCGTGGTTTTACCAAATGAGCTAAGTTTTTGTCAAAACCAAGAAAACATGGCTTTTTATGAGACTTTTCAAAGTTAAAGTTAAAAAAAAAACACCCCTAATGATAATTTTTTTATTACAATAGAAATGAAAGATGATAAATTGATAAGAACATAAATGCTTATGTAAGAAATAAATAGCATACCTATTCTAGAAAAGTATAGCACGGTGGGTTAATACCATGCACAAGTGGATCGAGGTCAGGTCTAGAGTATGTGAACAAGGTCTATAGACAGGCCAAAAATAGAGATAGGCTCTGATTGGGTGTGAAAGGGGAGGAAGTAAAAACCTATTATTTTCATTGATAGTGACCATCAGTGGTTAGGTTCATCGGTGATGGTTGTCTTGATCAGTGACGGTTAGGTAATTGACGATGGTTGATATAACCAATGATGGTTGCAAAAATTGGTGATGGTTGACTGTGAAAAGTTGTAAGGAATTGAAATGGAGTTGGGGGTGAAGTGGCAAGTGGAAAAAGGTTTAAATATGGGTTCTATAGGTAAGGGATAATGTGCAGGTGATCTGATTGAGATAGAAATATTTAGTTAAAAAAAAGCTAAAAACATGGGAAAAATACCTATATGAGACTAGGAGAAGGATAATTACCTATAGAAAACATGGCTTTTTATGAGACTTTTCAAAGTTAAAGTTAAACCCAGAAAACATGGCTTTTTATGAGACTTTTCAAAGTTAAAATTAAAAAATAGTAAAATGCTACTTTTTTTACTATGTATATGTTTTAAATGCAGATTGTTGGTTAGTAACATAAAATTTTAATAAGACTTTATATGGTGGAGGCATTTTGTACATAGTGATTGCCACTTTAAAATGTGGGGACATTATTTTAGGATGAAGATTGTGTTCCACGAGGTGGAGATCATTTTTAACAATGGGATTTATTTCTTTTTTGGTGGATAACACTTTATTAGTGCATGGGTTAATTTCTTGTTTCTTTTTGGGGGAAAAAATTCAAGTGGCATTAATATCACTTTGTGAGGGTCATTATAAACAAAGTTTTTTTTATTGTTTTTTTAATAAAAATAATATTATTGAGAGTTATTATAGTGGAGACAATCACTGTAAGGATAATTTTTATTATTTGTTTGATCTTTTCCTTTTTTTCTCATTTATCAAAGATTGATGGGTGAGGTCTGGTTTGAAAGGAGGCCAAATGCCCTCACAAGCAAAAAAATCATTTTCTTCTTCTTTAATTTTCTCTCTCATTATAATTTTGGTTGCATTTTCATCTTTGACTGATGTGTTATTTGCATGAGATTTAGCCCACATTGCTCTTTCTTGGACCAAATTATATTGTTTATGCCACTATTACAGTTTGCATTATATTAGACACATTTTTGGCTGAGTTTGATGTACTTTGCACATGCTTTTATAGGTTGTCATTTTTAGTAGTTGACCATTTCAGGTGTGATTTTTACATACATGCTATTTTTTTTTGCCATTTACCACACTCTTCCATAAGCCCATGACATGATCTATTCTAGTTTTTATATTGACACCTTGACACACTTGTAGTTTGTGTCATGTCTCTATCAAGGCCCCTTTCTTAGTGCCTTGCCTTATTCAATGGAGACACTTTTATGCTCCCTTGTTTTTGGATCATATCTCATGATAATTGATGGCTTTTTTGATAGGTTAATAGTCTCCTTGTTTATAGATATTCTAGTGAAGCCCAATGTCTTCCTTGTTTCCATTTAATATTTTTTATGTATGATAGATTGTATTCACACTGATTTATAACTACCATGGGGTTTTGTTGATTCATCCTTATCTACATTCATGCATTTGTGTGATTTATTTTGGGTACATTTTCACTTTTATAGTTACTTGTCTCTTCCATCACCACCAGAGCTATCCTTTTTGAGAGACCTTATCTATATTTTTGACACCACTTTTTTGACATTTAACAGTCTCTCACAACTTGAAGTGTATTTATTTTAGTGAATCCTAGTGTCATCTTGTCTTCTTCAATAGTCAAGTAGTCTCTTTTAGTGTGATATAGATCTATTCTAATGTATACAATGTCATCTTGTTAAGTGTTCGAGTAGTGGATTCATACTAATTATGCATACCTTTTTCATCCACTCCACCCATTTAACATTATGAAAGGTGTTCATATAGATTTTTTATCATCACTCCACCCAATTAGTAGTATGGGGGGGGGGGTGTGGTGTAGATTCATACTTCTTAAGTGTTGAGAATTCCTTGCCCATATGGTATTCTTTTACACTTTCATCACTACTAACAATTTTATTGATTGAAGCTATTCTAGTGAAGCTTAGTGTCAGTTATTTTTGTGATCAAATAGTGGATTCAGACCACTCATGCAGATTAAGTTCTTTAGTGACTTTTGATTACTTAGAGTGTAGACTACTTCAACATCATCTTTGGGGGGATTTCTATCTCTCTCTCTTTCTCTCTTTTTTTTGGTGGGAGAGTTTTTCCTATGGGTTTTCTCTCTTTTTCCCACTTTATAAGAGTTATATGTATATGTTGTAATGTTTTGGGTATTTTATGGATTATTTTGTACATGTATATCTTATCCAGGAACTTTGTTTGCCATAATCCATACGAAGATTTTTTAGTTAAATCCATAGCCTTCTTGATGATTTTTATAATGACACCAGTGTGATATCCCCACCAGTAACACTAGTATGGTATCCCCACTAATATTTGTGCTCACATTTCACTATCTTATTAGAAGACATTCAACTACTGCTTCTTTGAGTTCATCATTATACCCAATATTCTAGAGTATAGTGTTCATATTCAGTGATCCTTGTATTCAACTCTATTTTTGATTTCACTTAGTGGTTATAATGACTCAACATCTATGTACTTCAGCAAGATAGATTGGCATCCATAAGGACATGTGACTTCACACTGCATCCTTTATTATACCCACCTAAGCTATGCTTAAGGGGAGGTATTGGTGTAGGATATTAATTTCTTACTCTTTAGCTTACTTAGGTGTTATTTCATTGGATATATTTATCTCACATTCATGAAAATGATGGGTTTATGCTTTACTTACACATATATTGGGAAAGTTAATCTCACATGCATGGGATAGTTAGGATTCTTCTATCTTCTACCTATTTGTACATCTCTGTTGTAATCTATTTGATATATAGTTCTTAATAGAATACAATTGATTGATTCTTTGTGTTCAATATTTAAGCTTTTATGGCTATAATACTGATCTCCTAGAGAGATCTTGGTTGAAGAATTTTGTTAACTCTTTCACTAAGTGTCATTTTTAATTTTTTCCAAGCTATAATATAAATTACCTTTTTAGACAATTTAATAAATTATTATAACACTATTTTATTTTTTTAATCCCTCCTTAACCTATGGGAAATAAAAATAAGCTTCAGATCCTTCAATTTAATTAATTTGAATAAAAGGAACATTACATAATCCAACCATTTTGAGTTGCAAGGGCAATAAACAATCTAACAATACTTATTTTTTATACATGATCAAAAGTTTCAACATAGTCAATTATGGGTTTTTGAGTAAAACCACAAGCAACTAATATAGATTTAAATTTATCAATTTTACCAATTGAATTATATTTGATTTTTTAAAGCTACCTAGAACTAACAATATACCTTTTATGTGGAGGTGGGACAAAATCTCAAGTCTAAATTTTAATTAGGGTTTTATATTTAACTTGTATAACAACTTTCCATCTATAATCTTGAATAGTTTCCTCAAAATATTGAGGTTCACATTCACACAAAGCCATCATAGCATGATAAATGTGTTGACTCCTAGCTAGTTTATCAAGATTTTTAAGATGATATGTCTGAATTAGGATTCAAACCATTTAGGTCTATTAGTTTAAATGTGATGTGGATAAGATTACAATTTAGACTCTAAATTATCAATAATTGGATCAACTTCATCTAAGGCATCTATTTTTTCATCTATTTTTTCATGAGTAATAAAAGATTCAAGTTCATTGAAAGAATCAAATTAAGGAAGTTATATAGAAGGTTCACAGACATATTTCTCAAAGATTTTGACATTCTTATTCTCAATGATTTTTTATTTAGATAGATTGTAAACTCTTAATATTTTATTTTTTCCTCCATAACCTTTAAAAAAGTAAGACTATAAGGTAGGATAAAGTTTTTTTTTTCTTTAGGAATAAAGATGGAAACATGGCTACCAAATATCTTAGGGTGAGCAATACTCAGTTTCTTATTAAAACACATTTCGAAGGATGTATAAAGATGCAAAGGTTTAGTATGGAATATATTTATAATGCACACAAAAATATTCATGGATTTAACGTACAATAATTTAGGAACATTTACAAAATACAACTTTGTTCTAGCTATTTAAAGGATGGTTCAATTTTTAGTTTTAAAAATTTCATTTTATTGTGGGGAATAAAGAGTTGTTAACTCTCTTTGTATACCATAATCAATGAAAAAACTCAAAATTTTTATTAACATATTCACCTTCATTATCAATTTTTAATATTTTAATAGAAAATTTAAAAGAATTTTTAACTAAAAATTTAAATTTTTTCAATTTAAATAACACATTAGATATTTTATTAATTTAATAAGACCAAATAATCATAGAGTAATCATTTATTTTAACCTTTTAGGTTTTTACTACTGTAAATCTTAAGTTTGATTAAAGGGTTGAGTTGTCTAAATTAGTGAAATAATATGCAATAAATAACCACTAATTTATTATAGAATTTAACTTGCTTTTGTAGACACCTAAAATTGGCCACAATTAGTTTTCGATTAGGACTTTAGACCGATTCCTACCAACCATTACACATTAAACTTAGGAATCACTAAACATCTCAAATTTGCTTGTGCATCATTCATCAAAGCTTAAAATCATGTTGAGACATCATTAATCGAGGTATATTATCGTATGAAACAATAACCTCTCATAGATTCATCCCTAATCACTTTACAACATTACAACTGGCAATTTAGACTATAGACCTATTAAGTGGGGCACATAAACAAATATCAAATCTTGAAAGAGTTAAAAGGATAATCTAAATTAATTAACAAGTTAAACCAAATTTAATGCCTAGTTGAATTATCAATTAGAAATTAATGAATATCTAAAATAAGAATTTCAAAAATTAAAAATATCTTAGCCTTTCATCATTGCTTTTATGAGTTGTCAAGCTCTTTGAAAATATCCTAAACTATCTATTTTTTAGAGCCATGCTAATGGATTTTGGATCTTGGAGGAATAATGTATAAAAATATATTTTATAAAAAACATGTATTATTTTTTAAGAATGTAAGATTTTAAAAAAGCTTAAAAAGAAGAAGTTGGTTAGATAAAACCAACTCACAGGTATAACCAACTCGATAACTAACTAAAATTAAATAATAAATAAATAAAATATTTTGTATCATAAAATAATCCAACAAACTCCCTCTTAATCCAAAGGGGTATAACAGATGAATGAACTAGAGAAATGACTCTAAATTCATCAAAGAAACTCTATCATAACTACAAGTGGTGCACTATACCTCTAGCACTGACCAAAAATTGATGTTGCTCCATAACGAAGTCCACCCCTATAAGTTGTGATAAAAAATTGTTGATAAACATGATAAAAGCCTACTCATCCCTAAATGACTATCATATTGTACTGCAATAGAACACAATCAATCATGTCCAACTATATTGACCCATATAAGGTCACACACAAGAACCCATCCTAGTGATAAAATTTTGTACTATGTATGGCACATCACCCTGATGTCCAATAAATGCTAACAACCTTTGTTTAACATTAAAGATGATAACAACCCATATACATTCGTACTATCACCTATGACTGATCAAAGACTAATAAATGCAATATCTTCTCCCCCTATTAAGTGAGAGATGAGAATATTTGCACCAATAAAATCAAAATAAACTAACACTGTCAGCTCCATGTCATGAATAATAATGAGAGAAAGTCAAAACTAGAACTAAAAACCAAAAACACAAACCAAAATACTGCTACTATAATAAATCCCTATCTTGAGCCTAGTAGCTCACACAAGATGGATGAATCATTGAGCACTCAAAATATGGTGTGAGGTCCATCAGGACCATAGACCTCGACCATATAAGATGCCTCCCAATCAAAAGAAGTGTCCAAATAATTAGAATAATTAGAGTAACTAGAATATCTACCATTAGAAAGATCTACATAATTGGCCCTATATTTCTTTTTATGTGGAGAGTGAGGTTGATGAGAAAGATAGACATCTGTAAGATATCCAATACCACCACATTTGAAACATTTTGGCTATTTATAGTGATAAAAAAATCCAAAAGAATTTGAATCACTTAAATAACTACATGAGTAAGAAAAATACCTATGGTGATGTTTGCATTTGGAAGACCTTGGAGAGTGCTAATGTGAATGCTGTGGAGACCATCAAGAATGATGTGGAGAATGTCACTGAGAGTATTTCAGATAAAGATTTTAAAATTTTTGTTGTACATGGTGATGATCTTTGTGATGGGACCCATTCTTTACATAGTGAGCCTCTTCAATGGGCATACTTTTCTTCTTTGTGAATTGTCTCTCATGCCGAGTCAACAACTCATAGATGGAGTCAAATGTGACACCATTAAACTTATCACTAAGTTGTAGTATTTCAACAAAATTGGTGTATGTAAAACTAAGGCTATTAAATGTGATGAAAATCAACATGTCATCATCAATTTTACCACCAGTTATGTAGTATTTTTTTTTTCAATATATTCATGCAAGAAAGATATTCAGAGATGTCTTCATTATCTACCAATTTATTATTCAAAAGCTGCATAAGAAGGTCAATATTTTATATGTAGGTTGTTTATCATAAAAATATTTTAATGCTTTTCATGTACTAATTTTAACTACCTCAATATGAATGATAACCTATTCAGTACAAGATGATTTCAATAGGGTGAGTGAACGCTTATCAGATTTTTGATATTCAACTAATTTTACTACTCCAGTTAGTGGTGTGATATTTTTCTTAGTGATTTCTCATAAATCATTAAATATGAGGGTGTTCTCCATCTTTATACTCCATTATTTTTAGTTTTAGGTGATAATTTACATTTTTAGAAATGAGACTAACAATTTTAACCATGATACTAAGAATACAAACAAGTTAAGAAAAAGGGAATGCTATTTGAGGTTTTGCCTTTACCTTCAAAAAAATAGCTTCTGTTTACAAGAATACAAAACATAATTGACCAAATTTCCTTTAATAAATTTATGTAAATAAAGACAAAATATTCTAGATAATCTTGACTTTTGAATGTGGATTAAAAAGAAAAATTACATGCACAGTAATTTATTTCCAAATGATTTTACTTTGCATGTAAAAAATCTATGCTATGTGCTTGTCTAGTGGATCCCAAAAGAGAAATGAAATAAAAATATTGTCAAAGCTTTGTAAGTATTGTGCTTATCTAATTGTTATAAATTTTTAGGTTCTAAGTCACCCTACAAATTTTGATTCCAATAAATAGACTCAAACATAGAATTTTTATAGCAAGTGGCATCACTTTACTTTACCTCTGGTCTTTTCCAACATGTGGCATCACTTTTTTTATTTACTTTATTTGGATTTATAAGACTACATTCAATTACTGCATTCAACACCATGGTGATATAAAACAAATCTCTCACATGGTAGTTTTTAGTAATTTTGATGATTTCTTCTTTACCTATTCTGTAATGTTTGATTTCACAACATTTTCATCAGATCATGAAGTAGTTAAGTGACCCACATGCCATTACATGTGGAAAGAATAAATCTATGACTTCCCAATGGAAGAATGATGGCAATGCTAAATTTATGCAAGGAGACTACTGGAAAGTTTTGAATTGATACATACAAGATTTATTAAGTATACCTTTAGGCTTTGCATTATATTTAAGTCAAGTTTTTGCCTTGCATAAAATGAGTATGTTTGAAGGAATCTATCAGAGACTACAGTTGTGCTATTAAGATTCTATATTACATGGATTCTTTTCTCAAATGGTATGTTGACAATATTCTCAGTTTCATTTAAACCATCAATTTTTTTTTATATATTTATAATTGCCACCTAGGTCTATAATATTCAACTAGACTTGATATTATTCAATATTCCTCTTCAAATATCTTATGGCTCTGATACCACTGATGGATTCTGGATCTTGGAGGAATAATGTGGAAAAATGTATTTAATAAAAAATATGTATTATTTTTGTACAATGTAAGTTTTAAAAAATATTATGGAGAAGAAGTTGGTTAAACAAAACCAACTCATGGGTATAACCACCCTGAAAACCAACTAAAACTAAATAAAATAAAAACAAATAAAATATTTTGGATCATAAAATAATCCAACACATGCCTAGTAATTGTAAATCATAATTAATTGACAAATATTAACTCTACTGGGTATATTTGACTTACCTAGATTTAATTTGAACCCATTCCAAGCCTTAACTCAACCCTAACTCACCTTGGGTGAGAGTTAAATCCTTAGGCTATAAATACAATGCCATGACTCTTCATTTTTATGCTCTCATAAGCCAAAGTTATAATGCAAATTTGGAGAGAGACATAAGATATTTTGTTGGAAGTAGTGTTATGATGACGAAATATTAAGCCAAACAATCATCAATCCACATAAAAGCTAATGGTGATAAGGAGATAAGGAGCCAACAAGCTTTATTTACCAAAGACTTCTTGATACACAAGTCAAGCAAGCCTTTCAAAAAATTATTTGGAACTCTCAAAGAAGTTAAAGGATTTATGTCTTTTATATTTTAGTTGTGCTTTTCATTTGTCTTTTATTACTAAGATCTTCCCAAGTTCTAGGCTTGGAGTGTAAGTGTTAGTGTATTTTTATTTGAGTTTTTTCTACTTGAACTAACAATATACTAACCTCTCTTATTGGATTCCTATGATCACAAATGGCATACCCGATGGGACCCAAAGTATCCCATGCAACAAAGGAGATTAATATGTAGTTGTTACTTTTGATAATGAATGCTTAAGAATCTTTAAAATTCAAATTTTAACTTTGTTTTTCACGTATTCTATTTTTTAGTGACACATAGTTTACATAGAGACTAATGTCAATCTTGACAGAATTGATGTTGACCCTCCCAGAATCAATGTCAATCCACCCAGGACTGACATAGACCTCTATGTGTACAACAGAGCATGGAAGAAACATGTTTAATGATTTTTTCTTAAGTTTTCTAGTTTTTTTTTTGTTTCTAAGAGCCTAAATATCATTGAGTTGACTATTTGATTATAGGATCTAGTGTTATTTTTGGGTTTAAATTCATTTTCTAATAATATTTTCTTTGAAAATTTGTATTATGTTTTTATATGTTTTGTATGAAACCAATATTGATCTGTGTTGATTGACATCGATCCTTTTGTGACCAACTAACATCAATTTCTATAGATTGACATCGATCCCTGCATAGATCGATGTTGATATTTGAGACATAAAAATAGGGAAACCTGAGAGTAAAATCCAAAACATTATTTTATCATTCTTATTTGGGATTATAAGTAGGAAAAAAACCTCTAACAATTGTAGGTCCTAAGGTAAAAAGGATAATCTTAAATGTGGTTAAATTTTTCTCACTTTGTCTTTCGTGTTTAAAATGAACCTAATTTATTTTCATGCCTTAGATGTTTTCAAAGTTTTGCAAGTTTTTCAACTAATGCCAAGGGGCCAAATTTCATAAACATCTAGCTTTG